>JAPMOQ010059428.1:0-92500 GCA_026543055.1 Argiope trifasciata | reverse complement strand
ATTATATTTATTGATCGGGATTGAGATAGCTACAACAGTATTATGAACTCAGTTTTTAAAATTTTAATTTAAATGAAAACACAGTTGTCAGCAATCACGCCTGAACATTCAACGCCTGTTAGCGTAATGCACATGTCGGATTTTCCTTCGTCAGTTGGGGTAATGTAATGCAGATTAGAAAAATTTTACTTCCTTTATTTTGTTTTCTTTTTATTTAAAACTACTTCAGAATGAATCCGAAAGATCGACTAATTGACAACATTTGATTTTAAATACAACAAACTCAAAGAAAATAAATAGAATCGTTTGAAGTAATCTGTCGAAATTCTTCTAAACCTAACCTCAACTCTGTTGGGAAAAAAATCCGAAGCCTTTCTTATCTTTGGCGGGATTTGGCCTTAGCTCTCTGGCGCGAAAGTTAGTTTTTAACGAATAAAAAATTAACCACTCAATGAATACGTAAAAAGTAGCCTATGTGCTATCCCTTACTATAATCTATCTTTGAGCTAAATTTCATCCAATTCTGTGCAGTAGCTCTGGTGTGATTGAGTAACAACCATCCATCCAAACTTTCATATTTATATATTAGTATAGATTTATTTCGCCACCTGTTGCTTACTTATTCTACCCCTCCCCCTACATTTCGATGATTTCTCTGTGAATGTCCGAATGGGACCCATTCTTGGCCCATAGAAATCGTATGACGACTCGCATCTGTGTGCGAGACCTCTTCTCTAGACTTTTGCCATTACTGTCGCTGCTTCAGATCTCGGCATTGGCACTGTTTATTCGAACGCCCTGTCTCCATTCTGGGCAACAATGTCCCCATCCACATTTTATACTTTCCAAATACTGCTGTTTGTAAACTTTTTTTTGATCACCCCTCGTAGCATTTATAAATTGTAACTACAATGTGGTGAATGCTGTATTCATCTCTTTATATATATATACAGAAATAAATAAAATGAAATCGGGAAATCCATGCAGTTAATATATCATTCACACGTAAATTTAATTTACATTTCTGAAAATACAATTTCGCTCAACGCTTGTTGGAAAAAGAAGTTTAAGCAAGGTATAGATTTCTACGATTTGTGATGACATGCCATAGAAAAATGAAGTATCATCTGAAATGAAATATTCAAATAATAATGCTACTTCTATGAAGTTTTTTCGTCAAAAATAAATAATAAAGATTATTAAATGACTCTCTCGAGACTTTTTCAGATGAAAAAAGATCATTTTCCTGAAAAAAAGACAGAAAAATTTAATTTCATGATGCAAATCCTGACAAAATCCTTTTTTTATTGAAAAGAAATCAGTTATTCTAAATATTTTTATTAACTAAAAGCTCTGGAGATGTTTTTTGTTGAGTTCTTATTTCAATTGAAACTAAATAACAAATTCTTACTTTATATATTTCATTTCCCGTGTCATAGCAAAGATATGCCTGGTTCATTTCATAAAAATAATACTCTAAATTAATTTCTGTTTCGTTAGTCATCAATCATTTTTTATCATTATACGAAATCAGATTTGACGAATTTATGAACTCACAATAAATGAACATCAAACTTTGATGAAATTTTCATGGTGTTGGTTAAATGCTATAAGCGCAACATTTTTTTAATGTTGTGTGAAATTTTAGAAAACTTAAAATGCTGAAACTAAAGTCATGCGTATAAATCATTCACCTTTATTATTTTTTTATATTTATTATCACCGATTCTGTAGACATATCACTTCAAAACATAGCTATGTAATCAATACAAAATTCACATCGAGGTTCTTTATTATAATTCCAAATAAACTGTTTTAAAACATAATTTCTTATTTGAATATGATTTCAGCAAACCATTCATGTAAAACTTAAGAAGAAATTTTCCACAAGGATCTAAATATTAAAACTGTAAGTTAGACCTATGGGTTGCAGTTATAGCATATTTAAATAAAGGAGAAACATTCACGGAAGATAACAAGCATCTTTAGTACTTTCTTGTTACAAAAGTTCACGAAGGTTCAAAGTCTTCCTAAATGCAACACATCATCATAGTCAAGGTTTTTGCTCAAATAGTCTCTAAATTGGCCATAAAGACGACAAGTGACTGGATAATGATCATCAATGGCAATCAATCCTCAAACCCTCAAGGGACTCGCTGTTAGGTAAAAATCATTGAATTTGAGCATTAGTTGGCTGGAAATAGGGTTGACACTGAGAAAGAAAGACATTGTCCATGCAATTAGGCAACAAAAGTGAGGGCCCAACCAGGAGTGGGGTTAAGTAGCAAGATACAAGTCAGTTACCAAATTGGAATACGACCGTCGGTCGGTTTAATTCTTTGTTTAGTGCAGTTCATTAGTAGAGAGCATAATTAAACAAAGTTCAGGGGTTAAATAATTTCTTATTATTGCATATTATTTGGTTTTATACGAGCTGCAAATTTGCCTAACTGCTAGAATGGGAATATTTACGATGCAAAAAATTAGTTATCCCATTCGGAATGCAGTAGTTCATTACAGTGAAAATATTCGGCTTTCATCAGGTATTATTAAGCTCGATTGTTATTTTTTTCTTATCATAATGCTGCATAAAAATGCAACTGAATATTGCAATGAATCAATTTTGATTTAATTCTATTGCTGTTTTTCTGATAAAGTTTTGTCAAGCATAAATGCCGAAATTTTAATAATGTCATATGATTGTATTGAGTTGAACAGAGAAAATTGTTAAATTTCTCAAGGCAAGAAAATACAATCAAAGAGTCTCTGAATAGTTTTTATTGCCAAGATTCTAAGAAAATTAGATTCGATCAAAGCATGTTTTTCGGTATAGAGGCATTATTCTTTCTCTGATTCCTCCAAGTTTTTGTGGATACATCAAGACATGTTTATTTAATTAAAACAGTGGTCAGAGAAAAGACGAAGAAAGGAAATATTTACATTTAACAAAAAGGTGTACTCGGATTATACAAGGAGTTGGAGGCTCAAAAACTGTTGTTAACTCTAAATATAGTTTGGAAAATAACAAAATCACAATAAAATATTTTACAGCAATTTTTATTTGTTGTGAAGGATCTAAGTATTAGATTATGACGAATAAATATAAAAACAATTCTTCTTAAAGTTTGGTAAATCTCTCTTTTACGAAATAGTAATACCGTTTTTAGAATGACAACTGTTTTAATTTTCTATTGAATTGTTTTGATGAAATTTTAAAATTAGAACCTGGCCATAATTTCAGTCTCATTTAATGATATTATATCAACTATTTTTCGTACCAGCTTGAAAAGTAAGCAGTGAATTTGTTCATACATCTTATCATTATACCATTTCAAAAATAAATAATATCGATAATAATTTTATTGCAAAACAATGTTGGAACATATACTAAGATACACTTTGTTTTCGCTTTATTTTAGAAAATTTCGTTTTATTTCTGATTGGAAATCGTTTTAAAAATTTAAATGCCTTATTACAAAAAAAGCGAAAATCATGCTTTACCGAAAATGTTTGGTTATTGCTACATATCTTAAAACCTTTTTGACAGACACGTAGGAAAATTTGAATAATTAGTTTTAGTCTTTGCTGAGTTTATTAACTACAACGCTCTGCGTGCTTTTGTAAAATATTTGCAAAAAATTAAAATGTATCACTATTTAAAAAAAGCACTTTGATTTTAAAATCTACTAGGATATCATAAAATATATGCATTATATTTGTAAAAATATAAAAATTTTGTATCATTTATCGGTAATACAATGTAAAATAACAATTTATGCCAAAGACCCAGTTTATCGATTTATATACATTAAAAACGAAGACATTGGATTAAAATTAAAAATTTAATATTTTACTTGTTAATAATTTTAAAAACGGTTATGCAAAATTACAAAATGTTGTATCAAGCTAAATTAATCTATATATGTTAGATATATATTTGGAATTGTCTGTTGCTGGCTATTGGAAAATATAAGGTTTGCATAAATTTGAATAAGTAGATAGACAGTTGTTTTTTAATATTTCTTCCACTTCTTACAATACATTTCAACAGTGGCTGGAATTTATAGGTTTATTATATCCAAAATAGATTCGGAATACAAAATAATTCTTTAATTAATTTTGGCATTTTGACTGCCTATACTTTGGTTCGGAGAAGAAAAATAGTGTTATTATATAAGACTTTATAAAAATTACTTCTATTTTTTAATATAATGGTGACTATCATTTCATTGTACTTGCAATGGTCACGGAAACCAAAAGAGCATGGACGATTTACATATGAAAGGCATTTGTGAACCTTAACAAAACGTTAATCAGATATATTTTGATGCTTCAGTTTACGCCCATCACGATTTCATTATAATGCAAATCCGCATTTACCAAATATTGGAGCTTCACAAAAAGATGGTACTGTGATGCTTTGCCAAATCTACATAATTAGACGGAACATCATTAAAGGTTGGAACGCAATTACATTTGCATTATTTTTGAAGTTATTTTGAAAAGGAAATAATGAGACTGCTTCCACAAATTATTGTACAACAATTTGTAAGTTCTAAATATGTATTAAAGAAGCAGATCCGTTGTTTTATGGAAGCACAACTTAACTTCCTTCTTATTTCACTACATGATAAAGTTTTCAATAGAATTTTTATATAGGATATGAATAAAAGAAAGCATATGTATTTTAGAAGAAAAATTTTGCAAAATGCTCTGGAACAATGTGGGCATACAAGCCCTTCAAAAAATGATAAATTTATTTATTGCACCTTATTATTGACTTTATATTACTCAAAATATTGCGCTTTTTACTAAACATTGTAATGTTTCACAATTAAATAAAGAGAGAAAGTTTTCAAAAATGATTGGGCCTTTTACCGACTGTGAACTCCCTCCTCCCCCGCACATCATCCATCTGAATATTTTTCTGTCGATACTGTTGGTGCATTTAATTATTGAAATTCACTTAAAGTTTCTTCATATAGAAATTGATCATGTAACTAATGTGTTTGGGCTTTTGATTCCAAAAATAAAAATTCAGAAAATTATAGCAATATTTAAAAGATGGCGTTTCAAATTCAGGTGTTCAAATAATTAAATGATAGAAATGGTGCTTTTAACTCATCTAAATTAAAATATTTCTTCAGAGTTTATAGTATTAAGCATGCGTTTTTGTTTCCAAAGATAAAAACATTTTAGAATGAAATTATTACCGGTAAAATTAAACTGAAAGTTAAGAACTTAGTAGAATTTATTGTAATAAATTTCAAATTACCTATGAAAATTTGGTTCGGATTAAATTTAAATATTATTCCGAATAATCAAGAAATGTTTTTTTTAAATAAATACATTGGAGATAGTACAATGCCCTTCCGAATATCTGGCTGACGGCTCTCCGATTTTGTTCTATCTGGAATAGTTTTCTTTTATCGTAATTAAATTAGGAAGGCAAAGCTTGAATTGCCAGCATTGATAAGGTATTGGAAGCGGGCTTGATACAATCTTCTTCAAGTCATATGCAAAATAGAAATTATAATAGGAAAAGTACAGCGTTACGCTCATTGTTCACTGTTTCCTTAATGTGCAATTATTGTCGTTGTTCCTGATTATAAATGAAGAGTACGTAGAATATCCTTAAATTCGTAAAGAACGAGCCACCATTTTGGCTTGCAGAATTGCAACTGGTAATCAAAAGCTTAGATTGATTCTATTATTCAACAAATAATGACAAATAAGTCATGCTATGTGGCTTGATATAAATGGGCTGGGAGGGTTTAACACTCAATAAGAAGTGAGAAAATATGGATTATAGCAGTGACTTTTAGTGTAAAAACTTCGTGTTCTGGCCTTGATTGGCAAGGAAACGAGTTTCTTCAACTCCGGCTTACCCTTCTGTTTTGTTATCCCGTCTGCCCTTCTGCAATATTATGCCATATACTCGGAAGGTACTTTAACATACATAGCTTTCGTGAATATAGAATAAAAATAGTATATAATTAATGCATTATAGAATAAAAACAGCGCGATCAAATTGCCTTTAAAAAA
The DNA here is from genome assembly GCA_026543055.1 of Argiope trifasciata. Lineage (NCBI taxonomy): Eukaryota > Metazoa > Arthropoda > Arachnida > Araneae > Araneidae > Argiope > Argiope trifasciata. The sequence goes on along the minus strand of JAPMOQ010059428.1, from coordinate 86,455 downwards.
ATATTTATTTTTTTTTTTCAAAATAAAATAAAGCATCATCATCAGTAACATGGGGAATAAAATTTCCTTGTGTAGCGATCAATAAACTGAATTATAAAAAATTCTTTTCATTATCATTAGATATTTTTTGAAATGCTTGGTGTGCGAACTATTTTAACACTCTAGAATTTATTTATTTAAAAAAATTCTCATACTAATTTGGAAATCAGCACTCCTTTTCACATAATTATGTTATAGAAGTACCTTAACATTTAATCAGCTTCCCCGAAGAAAAAGGAGTTTTTGAAAATTTGAATAATATATTGACTAAATATCTTGGAAAAAATATGAAAAAAAACTAATTTTCATGAGATCATTTTAATTTTTAGTAAGTTGGCCTTATGGTTGATTTTTTTTTAAATGTATTAAAATAGCTGCTGGTAAATCGAAAATATCCTGAGGTGGTTAAAAAGCTTCGATGTATACGAAAGCAAAAACTAATTTAATCCATAATTTACCACCATTCAAACTTTTGCTGAAATTTAACTTTTTTTCTTTTCAAAATCTTTTCGAAATATCTTTAATTGCTTAAGAATTAATGAGTTTTATTTCTAAACGAGTTCAAGACAAAAAAAAGAAGGAAAAAATTGTCGGAATTTGAAATTACTAACAAATAAAACTAGAATTAATTTTATGAATATTATGGGGTGATTCTTCATTAAAATTAAAAAAAAATCACTGAGAAACAACCTAGCTCCTTTTTCAAGTGAATATGAATAGCTAATTTAATAGATGCAGCTTAAGGTATTAAGACAAATTAGAATTCGAAAGTCTGCATTCTTCAAATTTTAATTACGGTATCTTAATTTGGCAGTTCTTGTTGTTTTAGTGGCCAAGAATAGTTCCTCTTCTTATACCGTGTATTCTCTTTTTATTTTAGAATAAAGATGTTAGAATAATATTAGGAAACTTTGATGAAGAATGGGCAAGAAGAATATTTTGCGAGGTAAGTAACTTTATTAAATTTTCTTGTGTATTTTGAATATTTTAAGTTAATGAACTTATTGAAATTTGTCGCAATTCAACAGAGTATGCTCTTATTATGATAGGTTCAAAAAATTATAATGCTAAAAATAACTGCTTTATTTGTTATTATTGTCTTTCATTGTATAAGTTTTCATTACACACATCTCAGATATATCTTAAACATAATTCTTTCATCATTTAGATTTAAGATATGAGAAATTTAAATTAATAAATGAAAGAAAGCTATAAAAACTGTATTTTAACAATAAAAAAAAGTAAATTTTATTTCTTGCTTTTTGGCAGAAAATAAATATGAATGAAGAAGTTTTTAATCAGAATTGATTGAAATCTACCATGGTTTCACTATAAGAATATGTTATCAAATCTATGGTACAGACGGAAGAGCTTTAGTTTCAAAGCTATATTCTAACATTACTCGTATTTGTTATCTTGATATATTCTATATGGAAATGAGAAGGTCATAACTTTTTTAATTTGTGAGATTTCGAATTTATGAAGAGTATACCAACACAGGTTTTAAAATATAATCACGTCACTGAATCTCCGACCTACCCGAAGGCGCAATGAATAACCGGATCGCCATTATAGCAACATTGGCGGTAACTGTGGTGGTGCTCTAAAGACCATCACCAAGCACGATGCAAACCATTCCTAAAGAAGTTAACCCCATCATCGATGGGAGCATCCAGGCACCTCCTTTCAGTGTACCCACCAAAGTGGCAAAAACCAACCATCATGCCGGAAGCTTTTAATCCTCAATTACGAGGTGTACCTCGGAGGTTGATCATTTCTAAATTATAAGGACAAACTCAAAATAGTCCTACATCAGAGGCACTATTATAACTAAACTAATCTGTCCTTTTTGCTTTGCTTAACAATACGATATACAACATATTAAGATTGTTTTTAATTATCTATTCTGGTTTTCTTTCGTTAGATCTCAATCTATAAATCATATATACTATGATACAAAACGACAAGGATTTAATGTTAATTATTAGGCACCACAAATAAACTAATCAAACCCATCCTGTGGCATACTGAAAAAAAATGAATGACAGGTCCATCCCTACAGTAACACTGGCGGGAGTTATGGATGAGTTTTAGGAGCCATCACCAGTCATGGTGCAACCCTTTCAGGAAGATGTACGAGTCATTATCTATCGGATTTGACAAATCTACACCATTTCTGTACCCACAAGGTGGTGAGAAACACGATACCGAAAGCTTTTCATTCTCATTTATCAGATGCCCTCTGGACCAAATTAATTATTGAGTATTAAAGAAAAATTTCAGTAAATTAGAGCTATAGATAGTTTAAATGTTGATCCTGCCATTGCGTAAAATTGCATAATGTGAATTTTCTCATTTTTCGTTTCACTTTCGTTTTTCTCTCGATTATATAAATAAGTAGAAGTTTTGTTTTGTTTCGTTTTTAGGATTGCGTTATTTTTTTAAACAAAAGTATTCCATAGAATCACAAGTATGTTTACGAATTAAATATAATTTTGGTATTATAGTATTATAGCGTTTATAGCGGTATTAAAGAGGTAATTATAGGTACAGTTAATAGGAATTATAGCATGTATGAAATATTTAATTTTAACTTTTATATGAACCTAATTAAGTTGGGAAAAATTAATTTAGCCAAAAATGAAGACTTAGTCATCTTGGTTAAGAGATTACATTACGTGTAATAAAGAATTGAAATAACTTTTGATTCAATTAAAAACTGTTGTAGATCCTTAAATTATTTGAGATATTTATCAGTTCATCTTAATTTTTGGACATTTCTTTAGCAAATTATAAAATTATATTAAATTTCTGATTTAAGATTGTAAAAATGACACAGTTCAATGCACGAATTGTTAGGCGAATGATGTTGAAATAACAGGTAATACTGATTAAAATAAAGTATTAAAAGTCTTTCTGCTTGGATAGTTAAAATTCCAGACGATATTAAACAAAAATTGAGAGAAGTAATCAAACAGATAGATAGATATCATTTGATATGGTAATTTTTGTCTCGAATGCCAAAAGGTTAAAGAATACTGAATTAATGAAGGAACCTAGCCACCCAAAGTATACATTTCCGTCTGCTCTTAGTAATCAACATACGAGTCTAAATAGTACCACTGATATTATCTACACTTTAGCACAAATGCATTTGAATTAAATATCAAGCTCAAGTGCTCTGCTGCCACAAACACATTGCGCCATATCTCTTGTCCATTTGGCAGGCGAGCTATTCACCCTGCAGGCCACTGAATGAGAAGTACGCGAATCGATATCAGTAGTGACAGTTACTATAGAAAATGCGGTGCATGAAAGATGTCTCTGCCATCTTTTTATTTTGCAATTCTAATATATTGATCGAAGCAATCAATTGCTGTCTACACAAATTTGATGTATTCGTTTGTGGTTCTATAATTCAAAGGTTGTAATTGATGCACGTGCTTCTTTTTCTTTGTATATTTACTTTTGTAAGGCAAAGGGTCTCAAATAATTAACTGTATATCTTATGCTATATTCCTATTATTCCTAATTTGAAAATAAATTCTTTGTTTCACTTTTCTGAGAACAACTCAATGTTTGAAATGTTTGAATTGTTTTATGTTATTGCATACTTAATACGTTATTTCAAAAATCAAATTCTCATAATCTACAATTCGATATTAAACAATTGCAACAGCGTAAAACTCTAAATGAGAACTCAATGAAGATTAAAACTTTTAAGTGAAAATTCGCTCAACTACTTACACTCTCACCAGTGATTGCTGACTGGTTCTCCATTTATAACACACCGGGTTAGACATATTTCCAGATTGCATCCTAATACAGAAATCGCTAAAATTAAGGTAGTAGCGGAATTCTACACTTTTGCAGAAAAATTCCCTAAGTGTCGCCAATGTCCGGTGTCATTGTAGGGTATTCATTCAACATTCATTAGCTATCATTAAAATTCTTAACGATAAAACTTGCTACAAAACTAAGCAATAATGCAATTTCATAACAGTATTAAATCTAAAACTCAGTATCCATACGTTCATATATTCTTTTTTATAATAATAATTTGAGGCTTGATTCAGTTCTTTAGTTTGGTAAAATTATCTACTTTCTAAAATGGTAAAGATTGTTACATTTCTAATTTGTTTTATTTTGGAGGAGTTTAGAATTACAGAATGAAAGATATTTCTTCAAATACAATTGTAATCATGTCTCTAAATAAAAGTTTCTCACCACACACAAGCAAGTTTTTTTTCTTTATTCTGTTTTGCTTAATGATGATAAAAGACCACAAATGAACGTGAATATAATGCCAATTATCATAAAAGGAAACAGGAAATAAAATTAAGGAGTTTAGTCAGTAGTTACTTTAAAACAATATTCAAACAAGCTGAAAAGTTTCAATGATAAATCTTTAAAATAATATTCTTTTTGGTTGATGGTAGTTAATTATTATCCAAACTTTAACAATAGGTTGTTAATTGTGGAAATCGCTGAAAATTCTCAAAAATATTTAAAAACTTACCAAAATAAATAAAAGATTTCATATCCACTATTATATAACAACCTTTTTAAATCAAAGTTAAGCCTCTTAAATAATGGAGATTTAAAGTTCAATATAAATAATAAGTATTCCAGCTTTTAAATAAATTTTATCTCGATTTTACCGATCCCGTTTAATTGCAGAAAAAAATTACTCTTATTGTCAGAAAACCACTGTGGATATTATAATAAAAAATATTCCAAAAGCTTTTAGTCTCATTACTCTGAGGAATTTTTAAATTTATTCAAGCTTAGAGCGATATGGATTAATACTTCATTACGTTCAAACACGTAGGTTTCACACCAATGACGTTAATGAGAAATCAAAGATTAAAACAAAGGATTAAGTTCTTTCATTTGCAAAATGTGGAGTCGTCATTTCAGAGATTTTAACGTCCAATATGAGTAATGAATGGGATTTTTATAAGTTTTTTTTCTTTAAAATGGTTAAATCGATATCGAATATTAAGCGTAATTTACAGTCCGACATCATTATCTTCATTAACTGGAACTTTTATCGGAGTTTAACGTCGAAAAACGCAGATTAACTTTACTTAAAAAGCACGTTTGCATTGAAACGTTTTCAGGAAAGTAGAATGAGTATGTTCTTTTTCGTGAGCGTGATTATATTTCTTTATTGTAATTTGTTTTTAAATGTCAAACCATTTCGTGTAAAATAAAATAAATATTTATTTTATGTTCAGATCTGCACTAAAGTTTACATTTTAAATTTAAATTGAAAATGAATAGAAAAATATTACTTAAAACAATTGGTGAATTATAGCATGTCTTTTTCGACTATCAGTATTTAAACATCATTCAAAGAAAACGTGCATTTACTTTATTTGTCTGACAAGTTTTTAAAGTATACATCGCATTTTAAAAAAATTATACGTTATTTTCTTCATTCAGATGATTATATAGATATGTAGGAATTTTTTCTAAAGTATTTTATTCGAAATTAATCATTATTTATCATAAGTATTTGAGTATTAAATTTCTGCTTTCTGTGTTTATGAGTTAACTGGCGTATTCAAAGTTGTGGTAAGCATGTCCCGACCACCGGGAATAATGATTCTAATTTGATTAGAAATTATATCTTGATTAGAAATCAGCAACTAGTGGTTCTTTTAACTTTTTTCCTTGGTAAAAAAATTTTCTACAATTATATTTCTAGAAGTACTAACATTTGTGTCATGAATATCAAAATATACTTTTTTTTTGAAATTTGAATCTAAAATTTGTGTGAGAGAAAGAAAAAGAGGAAGCCCTGTAGTTAAAATAAATTTATTTTTACTTCAAAATGATATAAAATGAGGCATCTCTACATAAGGTATATTCAAAGTGAGGTATTTTTACTTCATATGAATAAACACACTACAATAATATAATTATAAATATATAAAAATATTTTTACATGAAAATGGTGTCATTAGAATATTATTTTATGTTAATTATAATTTTTTTGATCAGCTAATTTTTATAAAACATTTCATTCAGTGAGATAATGAATTTAAAATACATTCTATTTACCTCAAATCAAAATACGACAACACTGATATCAATTATTTCATATATTTAAAATTTAAAATATTCAATTAACGAATTTAATCTATTTACTTTCTTCATGTGAACGACTAACAACAAGTTAAACTGATTTCTTCCAACTATGCATATGCGAAATATCTGCTATATTACTTCTACTGAACCATTATCAACTATACATGAATTTTAATCCATTGATGTTTTGAACAAGGTCATGATTTCGAAATAAATATTCCTTATAAATGATAATTTAATACGTTATATTTTAAGCTTATATAATAATTTTATGCTATCATTTTTTTCGCTTTCCAAGCAAATTTCAATTGATGATTTATTTTTTTAAAAAAGGGAATTATAATTCTAAAAAGGTTAAATCGAAAAAATTCATACATCAAATCGAAAGCAATCATCGGGAAATCGATGACTCATAGTTAAAAACGTTGTCACTTGATTCTTTATTCAAGTATCCTTAGTAAATGTCACGAAGTTTTACGAAAATGAATATTCTTGATTTAAGATTATAGCTACAAAAGATGTTATTGCTGTGTATAATATTTTACTGTTTGTATTGCTAGAAGAAAAATATTTAGATTTAAAATTTAGAAGAATTTCGAACTGTCTTTATTGTCAAAATTTACACGAATTTCAAATTGTCTTAATTCTTAACACGAGAATTCATAATATTGTTCAGAAAATATTTTTTTTAGTAAACTATGAGAAGTAAAAAGAAATTATTGATTTCTATTAAACTCTTTCAAATTTCGATATAAAGCCACACGTTAAAATAATGTAAAAGTGTGAAAAGATGGTATTCATAGTTCTATTTGGAATGGAATTTTCATTAATAATATTTTTAATTTTTAATGCGTGCTTCAAAATATGTCTTTCCGTTAAAATTATTGAGGCATACATTCTTTAAATTATTGTCCTGAATGTTGCATTTTTCTAAAAAACCTGAGGCAACATTGTTTCCATTATTACCTTATGTTTTTTGTTTCCTTTTTGATACTCAGATATCTGGAGTTTTTAAAAAAATGTTAATACTTAATAAAAATGTTTCTAATCTTTTTTCATCCTTTTCGATTTTTAAAATTGATATCATTTTTAAATTAATTTTCGGATGGAAACAGTTTTATCAAACGAGTATTTAAATAAAATCAGTCAATCGAATCATTATTAAGTTCAAAAAATATCAGGATAGTGTACTTTCCAGAACATATGACTCCAACTCTTAGAAGACAAAAATTTAAATAGCCATTCCATCATAAAAACCATGAAACAAGTAAAAGTGAACAAAAGGTGAAAGAGCATTTTTCTGAATTTGCTATTTCTTTCTATCAAGAATAGTGATTTCATTTACATAATTTGCTTTTCTTCTTTGCAGGCCTATAGACTGAAAATGTATGGCCGAAAGTACCAATGGATAATTGTGGGGATGTATCAGGAGCGGTGGTGGGAGGTGAGAGATCTGAACAGTTCTTGCACCCCGTGGGAGCTTGTGCAGGCGATGGAAGGCCACATCGCGACAGATGTTCTGCCTCTCAGCAGCTCGGAGAACATTACAGTCTCGGGACTGGTGAGTTTCCTGCACTTCTTGCTACACTTTTCTTTCGAGCGAATTGTGAGATGATGAGCAACTGACCTCTTGCGATCAAAATTTATTTCTCTGGATTGCTAATAATGAAATATGGGAAAATGGAAAAATTAACTGTATAGTATTTGTTTATGTGCTTTTATACCATATATTTGGTGTTCTGGTGTCACAATATAAGTAAATTTTATGGAATGGAGCTGCTTTTTAAGAAATAAATAATTTGATAGAACCAGAGCACTTAGAAATTTCTGTGGTTGCTGCTACTTATACACACGCCACAGATATGTCCGCTGACTAAGTCAGCGATTTAAGCGGAGTTTCTGCAGTAATTTCTGAGAGTAAAGACTCTGGACACCCGAAGGCAGAAGTCTGACTTCTGGCTCATATGACGATGCTCACATAGTCATACACCCTCTTGCGCAACCCCTTTTAAAAACGGGGAATGTTTTTTTCACACATTTCACAGTTAGAACACAGGTTAAAGAACAATCACGCCCAAACCAGAACTCGATCCTCAGGAAATCAGATCATGGGGAAGACTGCTACCCCTAGACCACTATATAGCATTATACGTTGACTATATAGCATTTGTTTATGTAATTTATATGTATATATATTTGGTGCTCTGATGTCTCAATGGAGATAAATATTATGAAAGTGCACTGTATTTTTAAAGATATATATAATTTGATAGGACCAGAATATTTAGTAATTATTAAATTCATATAAGCTCTTTCCCAACGCAACACATTAATTTTAAGTGAAATTTGAACTTTTATGGTTTATGGTGAAATATCTTCCGTTGACTTCCGTTCTATGATTTTTATTCTCGCTTGAGTATGCTTAATGACTGCTGAATTTATAGTTATCCTTTCTATCAATACAAGTTTTTTTTTGTTTTTTTTCTCGCAATGCTATATTTAGACTAATGAGGTTGTTATTAAAGACCAATTATGTATTAATAACATAGACTAAGCCAATTAGCAAAGAAATGGCTATTTAAAAAAATAATGTTCATAGCTATAGAAGATCAGTGCTTCACACTGTCCCATGCCTCATAAATTGACTGAATTTTAAATATTTCCATACATATACAAAAAATATGTGAATTAGAAAACGTATTATCCTAAAAACTAACAATGGAATTAAGAAAATTCTTCGATGCTGAGACAACTTCTCACATAAAAGAACTACGTTCTCCTTAATAATTCATTCAAAGCTTCCTAAGAAGAACAATTCACTGAGCAAAGTGAAGGTCAATAAGTAATCTAGTGTGCCACTGAAATCTATTTAGTTTTGTCTGAAATGGAGTAATTTAGAAGATACAACGAAAAAACGCAAAGGAAGAATTTTTTTCAACTTCTTTTATCTTGCAAGAAAAAGTTAGGACTTTTTCTTCCTGCAATCGTTTTTGTAACGCACTATGAGCGTCACATCTTAAAGCATACATGCTGAATTTCAATACAATATTCCTACGCAATATAAAAAAATATTAAAGCTGAAACAGAATATTAACATAAAAACAGAAGTTTAGCAGCATTAAAGTAGAAGATTAATGCAAACTAGAGGAGATTGTAATTAGAAAAAAGTATCGCGACGATAATTATAAAAGTATTGAGACTATAATTAGAAAAAAAAGTTATTCGGCCGTTTCATAATATGTAAATTACTAAATGCTTTAATGTTTTGCTTCAAAATAAATGTGCGAATGTATAACCGTTTCTAAAAATAAATAGTTATAACTAAGCTTAATATGATTCAGCCAAATATGATTTTAATTCTAAACTTATAAAATGTAGCTTATAAAATAAATGCTTATAAAATGTAGCTTATAAAATAAATGCTTATAAAATGTAGTTTGCTTTATATATTATTACCATATATTATACACTCTCTAAAGTAAGTAAAAGTGATATAATGACATGAATTGAATATACACATTGAAAATAAATTAGTTTTATGTAAGATCTGAATTAACTTTAACATAACACCAATGCTAATTTAATATAATTTTGTTTAGCATTTGATCAACAAGATAGCATGAAAGACAGAGACTGACTTTCAGATTTTTACATTTATTTGGTTTTCTGCTTTAAATATAAAATGTAGACCTAAGAATTTAACTTAATACATTCAGAAACACAGTTTTTCAAGGCTTTTCTTGTTATGAAGAAATTTCTTTGAACCTTGATAGTTTAAGCCAGACATCGTGAATAAACAGCTCTAATAAAAACGAAATAAAATGGAAAAATACAGTATCGCTTTTCCGTGGTTTGAAATATCTTAAGGATTTTATTTAGTCAGGAAGAAAAATATTGCTATCGACAGGAATTAATGAAGTGATTCCATTTGTGCTGATATATAAAGTAAAGAACGTTCCAACTCTGTCTACTTTTATTCCTTTTTTAAAAAGGTGAATCTATGACAATGATTGGATTTTCGACTGATAATAGCTGTTCCATAAATTGTCATTACATTATTTTAAAAGTGAGGCCGGGGTAACCTGGCTGGAGGGGCGTTGGATTCGAATTTCTTGGGTTGTGGGTTAGAGCCCCTCCGACCGGAGAATTGGCTGACTCACGTATAAATGGGTCATAGTTACAAAGTTCTCCATGTCGAGAGCAATACTGAGGTGAGAGGTGATCGTTCTCTCAACGAAGTTTAAATTATGATCTATGGATGAGCGAATGAAATGTATGAATGAAAGTCCACCCCGTAAAAAGAGTTCTGACGTGTCAGTAGCTAACTCGTACTCTTGGCCCTAGATCACGTTACCGGAAGAAAAAAAAATAAGAAACGCAAAATATACGGTTTTAAATCACCGACACTCCAATCAACGGGCTTGTCAATAACAAATACCATTAGAAATACAAGAACTTTATTTAAAAAGCTATCGAAATTAAGGATTTAAATTTAATTAACAGCTTCCTATTTCCAAGCATTTGCAGCTGTCTAGAAAGTTTCAGTTGCAAAGTCTTTGTTTAGGATGAGATGATAATTTCCGATTTTAATTGTCTTTTTTTAACCTATAATCATCAGCATCATGATCTGAGTGCCCCGATATTGAGTAATGATATGGGCGTTATTTTTCTTCACCTTGTTTCCTGTATGTGTGGTGTGTAAAAGAGATATCTTGTAAAAAGGGGTTGTGAAAGAGAGTGTGTGAGTGCCATCTGCATATGGGAGAGAAGTCAGACTTCTGCCCTCGTTAGTTTAGGGTTCTCTATCTTCAGGAACTATTGTAACCCCTTTCTGTTTAAACGCAGTACGACATCATCATAATTACCTATAATTATATGAATAATTAGTAATTTGAAATGTTCTTTGGTCTAATTTACATTGTCCTTTAAGTGTTTGACATATTTCTGAATACTTATAAGAATATAATCGAAAAAGAAATCTAAAAAATTTCAATAAGAAGCCTTATCATGAGAACTATTATCATTGAAATAGTTTTTATTCCTGTACAGAATCTTCTTTCATACTAGGACACTAACTTATTGGAAAATAAAATGTTAATTTTTAATTTTATGTGCAAATAAAGAACAAGTTAAAAAACTTTCAGTAATTCCGAGGATAAAATAACCTGTTCAGATAATTGCTCTAAGCAATATCAGAAAAAAGATGCTTTTATAAGCTTAAGCAGAGAGGTAAAATAAAGTGTTATGATGCAAGAAATCACACAATCTGTCGTTGAAAATAATCTCGTTCGTATTAACAGCACATTCAACATTTCTGAAAAGATACAATCCTCTAAGCAAAGAAAAGTCCAGCATATAATCGATTGTGTCACCAGAATCTCTTACTTTCTTTTGTTTTATTTGAGGTCGAGTAATCTAGGTCACACAAAAGAAAAAAACTCTCACAATGTTTTTCCATTTATTACTTTTGTTCTGCGAGGGAATTTTCGCCTTTTTTTTTCTTTTCAACTGTCTCTTGATATATCCTTGAGAAAAGTAAGTTGTATCAGAACTTTCAGCTTACAAAATGAGCTCAGATATTCATTCAATGTTAGCTGTATATATAAAAAGATGATACTGGTTAAAAATTAATTAAAACCCAGTTATAGCTCAAATGCTGAATGCTGTTGTAAATAAAAAATAAGAGACTTTGTATTCATTGTTATTGTTGTCATTTACTGCGTTTTAACAAGCCAGCTGATAGTTATCTGTCAGCGGTTTAAGTCGAGTAATCGTCTCTTGTCTTTTCAGTAGTGTCAATGAGGGCAAAGAGTACGAATTAGATACTTCATACGTCACTTTCGCTTTTACAAAACCTTTTTACATGGGGACGGCACATTCACACACCTCACATATGGAACATAGTAATTCATCCGTCACAGAACAACTATGCCAGATTCAGGTGTCGAACTCCGGACGTCCAGATTAGGGAAATATGCGCTATTCCTACGCCAGGACATGACGTTAGGTATTCATAATTGCTAAATGATGTAGTCTGAAATATATCTTTTATGGAATAAAAAATATTGATCTTTTTATTCCTCAAAATTTGCTTTGTGAAGTATAATTGGAGTAGTAGTCCGGATTTTAGTTGAACATCTGAATGTTGTACAAAATAATTTAATCCTTCTTTGAAAAATGATGAAAATTTCCATCATTGCTTTTAATGAACGAAAATTTCTACTTTATTTGGTGGCAAGATTTCCACGCCTATTTCGTAATAAGGAACGTAACTGCAAAAAAAATCAAATATCGCAGTCATTATAGTTGGTTTGATCTTGTCATTCAGCTGTTTATTTTGAAACATGCGATTTTTCGACTATTTTTATAAATAATCTGAAACATTCTTTTACTAATAAAAGTGATAATGAATGGGGAAATCAAGAAGAGAGGGACATTTCAGATTTTGCACTGAGCTTAACATGAGAAGTTGCATACAAAGGGATATTTCCATACTACTATTTTGTAATTATTTTATATAATACATTTGTACTGTGATTTTTGAAACATTTTTCTTTTACTCAAGAGCATGGATAATACCCCCTTGATTTGTTTCACAAAAAAAGGGAAACCATCATGCAAAGAAGGGTTGTCTCAAATTTTTAAAGAATTAATATAGAAATGATGATCACGCTCTTCATATTACAATCATATCGGAAACGAACTGAAAATATCACGATTACATTAGGAGCCTATTCAATGTTTCTGAGTAGAAACAATGCTCGAAACGAAGAAATGGCTAGCACGTAATCGATTATGGCACAAGAACCGGATACATTCTAGAGCTTTATTTGAGGTCAAATATTTGGGTCACAAAAGATTTAAAAAACTTACAGAATATTCGTATATTTATTTCCATCTCTGAATTTCTTATTTGCGATATGTCTTTAGAGGAGGGAAATGTATCATTCCTCAAAAAAATGCAGTGTGAGTTTTGGCACTGATTGTTCATGCATAACCAAATATCAAAAATATATATATATTTTTCACACTTTATTAAATGAATGCATCAGCTTAATTTGAAATCTTATGACTGTATCAACTTTTATACAAAATGAGGATACTATAATTTTGCGATCGGTTTAAATTTTCCTATTGGAATTTTACAAATGAGATTGTAATAAGAATTTTTTACGACATGAAAAAGTTATTTCATGTTGCATTTTGTAGAACTTTTGGCTTAAAATTTAAAATAATAATTCTGAGTTAGATTTAAAAAATTTACATTTTGCTAATAAACTGCAGACACGCCCAATTTAGCTCTGAATATACGTTTTTGAGCTTTTATGAATAGCATCTTGACGTTGTAAAGAATTACATCATTAGTTTAAACAAATTTATAGAATTATTAGAAAGAATCAACTCTCAACAGCACAAGAACTACCCATCACGAATCGGACTAATTTTTTTGCATATGTAGAATGTTCGAGAATAGCCCAATATGAATATTTAAAAGATTTAAAACCATTCATATCTTAGATAAACAATGCAAAACATTTTAAATAAAATAATTCAAGTATTCCAAGGAAACACCGTATTTCGAGTTCGAATCTATCAGAAATGAAATGCTTTCCCACCTGAGCCACGGTGGTTCTAATTATTCTGATTTGTAAGGTAGTATGATATAAAATGATGTATTATTATTTATAGGAAATAATATTTAATTATTTTACTACATTTTATATGCTTTTTCGGTTTAATAAATCTTTAATGGCTATTTTTTGTTCACAGAATTTTTTAAATTTACATGCAATTCATTTCAAAAATCATTATTTTGTATATCCTTTGAAAGAAGCTCTTATCTTGTATATCTGAAACTCATTTGAATATGGTTGTTCATCTTAGTAAATGGTTGCTACTAAATAATTGTAAGTATGGTAAATCTGTAGTAAAATCAAAATTTATAATCCTTAAATTTCCTTTTAAAATATTATAATTTGCTTACCAAAATAAAATGACTAATGAGGAATCAATAATGAAACAGTTAAAACTAAAATTTCCTGCATATAAAATGAGAATTCCAAGATTTGATACAATTCCAGCTACATTAAATTTTAAGATACAAATTTAAAATCCCACAACTTGTTAAACTACCAGTCAAAATAAATTGAGATCATTATTTAAGCAAGGTGTACAACAAGTAAAAAAAAATATACTCTGCAAACGTCTCCAATAAACCTTTTCCCCATAAATAATTCAGTCGCAATTTTTATTCATTCCAACGATGGAAACAGCGAACTGTCATAACAATATGTCCTGATAATTTATCTGTGAGTGAAATTTCATCAAAGTTAGCAGCGAAAAATGGAACTATTTTCTACAAAGAAATGGGAAAAAAAACTTCTCAGCATTATCCTAGACAATGTAGGATGCATAATAGGTTTATGAAAAATAGATATCCGTATTGGTGACCGTGTACCAGTGGAGTGAAAATGTGATAAACGTTTGCAACGATGGTTGGAACACAACAGATTTATGTGCTGCGCTCTTTGGAAGCGAATATAATGCTTTCCAATGTAATAGGATTTGGTGAAATATTTTTTACGGTTGAAAAAAAGGGAAGAGCAAACGTAGCATAAATCTGATTCCGGAATAAAGTGAATAAAGGTAAAGGGAAGGGAGTATCTTATTGGTTTTCTTCCAAACATAAATCCGTCCGGGGATGGAATAAAGTTTCTCTTATTGCTTGTAACGTCAGGAACTCCAAATTGCTGCTGAATGTATTTAAATAAATTTGATTTAGTTCAATAACCAGAGATTGCTTTTTTTTTTTGGGCTTAGCGGGCTTTTAATGCGAATGCATGAGGAATGTTTACTGTTCACTTGGCTTTAGCAATCTGATACTTTGTTTTCTTTTAACTATTTCTCTCAATTTTTAGATAAGAGTCAGCTTTCATACATGTATTCGAAGGTATTTTATTTTGTAGTGTATGATGTATTGAGTAAGTGTTGTAACCATAAGCAATTCTAACTCGAATTTTTGATGAATTTCCACGTTTTAGATATCTTTTTAGCTCGGAAAATATATTTGTAGTATTATGCTTGTCAGTCCATCCATCTATGTAAATTTTGAATGCTACCAATTTTGGTGATTTTTGCCAAATTCTCTGTAAATTAATTCATTAGAAGTATATGTTCAATTGTAAGAATTTAAAATTTAGATGATAAATACAAAACGAATCGAGTTAAATGGATAAAATTCAACACAGATGTTTAATAACTATGACGCAGACATAGATTTTAAGCAACATCAATCGGAGGTTAAAAGTATGTCGGCATGTACTTTCAGAATCATGTAAACCAGATATCTCAGAAACACAATAACTTAAACAATCAAATTTGGCGTGTGATTTTCTGACAGCTATTGCAGTTATGTTAAATGTTGGTTTAAACCGATTAGGTGAAACATGTCTAAAATACAAAGTGAAACACAGATACTATTAAGACCTTATAAGAATCAAATGTAAGAAACACCCCAAGAATCGTGTGATAGATACAATAAATATTCTAAATTCAAGCCAAATATTAATATTTCATAACTATTATACTGGAATACCATGAAAATAATTCTCTGAGATTACATAGGATGCAAGCGGAACTACTTCCTCTGATTTATTGTGAATTTTCTTTATTTAGTGAAGTACACTTCGAAGCTTTAGCATTAATATAAAATAATATGCTTTGTTCATATCAGAATCCCATTCTCTACTGAAACTCTAGAGAACGACATAACTAAAAATCCGTCATGACAGCACATCATGAGTATTTAACCTACACAATTTTAATTCAATGTTTGAGGCTCTTGAATCATAAAATTTTTCTTCTGTTATAAGATAATTTCAGAACAGATATCTCAGATATTTCAAACATTTTAAGTGAGGTATATGACTACACTAGCGTTTAATTTGTTCAAGTGTCTCATAATTAGTATTTTGCTTCCAAGAGAAATGAGAAGTTGTGTGCGCATTTAGTAGCTTCTCATCCTCATATTTTTGTTGAATTTTTGTTTATTTGTTTGTTTTGTTTATTCAACGCAAGAGCTATTTCTGACCAAACTATGCCATCAGAATCAACAAAACGTTTAAAGCTGGTGATTTTTCAGAGGGATGGTTTGCTTTTCAATGATTCCGTCTTATTTCTATGATCACGTCATTTAATTAAAGAAATTATGCTTTATACACATGAAAAATCTGATTGTAAACTATCAAGACATCATATGGTAGTGAATGAAAATTCGAAGTTCTATTTTAAAAATAAGCCTCAGTTTTGTGGAAAAAATTTATAAGAAAAGATTGCTCTATGTCTTATTATATTATTTAATTTCAGTGTGGAAACTCAAAATAAGGAATGTAATCAATCAGTGTGTACTTATTAAAAGTGAAATGGTTCCCTTCAGTATTGTTTTAAAAATTTTACTAAACAAAAAATGCAAAACAGTATATAAATAGCTTGTTAAATGAATTATATTTTCAAAATTAATTATTCTGTCTTTAGAGAGTGGTTACCTTCTGGCAATCTGGGTTTAAAGCCTGAAGATAATCCAATGTTAAGTCTATCCAAGTCTATGTGTACTTGAGTCCATGCAGAATTCTGTATGGACTCAAGTACACATAGACTTCCATAAACTTAAGTTTATATAAATTTAATTAAGTCTGTTTCAAGTATCAAAAATCTTAAGGAGTTCTATCGAGGAAATAATGTTCATCATTAGATCTCAATTCAAAATTATGAGATCTGTTTCTAAATAAAAACAATTTTACTACAACTCAGAGACAACTAGATACAGTTAAACTAAATTCTCAAATTTCTAGCATCACGAAAATTGACATTTTTGTATTCATGCTGGAATAATCTGTTTATTTCATAATATAATCAAATACCAACAAAATCCAAATAAAAATGTGTTTTTTTTTTCTTTTTATAGCAGCATCAGGGGGAAACGTCTTCCGTAAAAAGAATGTTTAGTTTTAGTTCACAAAAACACAGTTGCAGTTTATTTTTTGTTTAAACTTCAGTCTCAAGCTTATTCAAACTAAATCCTTTGTGCAGAAGGTAGAAAAATAAATATGGGTGGTAAATGCAGAAAGTCCGTTTCCTTTTCCGGCTTGTGCATGTGTTTTGTTATATTTCTTTATTTATTCCATTTTCTTCTATTCTGAATAATGTAATGCTCCTCTTTACATAATGCATTCGAAGTTAATGGGTATCTGACTTTTTCAGAAAAATACTTCTTTGTAAAATGTTATTTCATCGAATAATTACGTAATACATATTTTTAAATATAAAAGTGTCACTAATACAAATGCTTAATACACAAAAAGTATGAAACATGTATATTATTCTTTCATTTTCGTATACATCATAACACATTTTTCACAAAAATAAGAAAATAATTTTACGTTATTTATATAATTGCAGGTCGGAATACTACTAATCCTTGATTGATTCCTTAAATTTTTTTTTAAATTCTATAAAATTTAAAGCAGCCATTTTTTTAAAATTTGAAATACCCGTGATTTAACTCAGTTTTTTTGTAGAGATTTCATACATAAAACTTTATTATTTCGTCCAATTTACTTTTTTATCGTAAAATTATAACTGATTATTGCTGCTAAATTATAACTCAACTATTCTTTTAGAATCACATAATATTGAATTACGTATAATATTTGTTTTTCTTTTGTACTTAATTATTAATTTAATAATATCTTAATTGTTAAATTAATATCTGACTTTTAAAAAAAATTAAAGACAAATAAACATTGGTGAAGAAACTTACTGAATTTTTATAAGAGAACACGCTATTTGTTTTCCTTGATATACCTCATGAAGCAAATTAACACAATATTAGTTTGTTTACTTTTTAAAACAAAATCCCTAAAAGCACTTTAATCTTATCCCTATTAGCTACTAATAAATCCCTATTAGCACTTTAATCTTAGGATAGCAATAAATCAAATCGTATAAATTCAGCGCATTTTTACTTTCTCACAAACATAGCATAGAGAAGGTACCGAAAATCCTTAAAACTTCGAACTCAAATATCAGATTTTGCGAATCTCCACGCTTCAGACTTGCTTTGACATCGACTAGGTATTTTTGCAAAATATCTGACTTTCTGTCTAAGACCAAAATATCTCAAAAACACATTGGGCTAGATTATGATTGGATTACTTTTAGATTGAAATTGGGTAAATGGTATTTACACCAAATATACAGATTCCTATCGGTTTCTACGTAAAATCTGTTTAAATATAAAGTGTCTCTATCCGGATGTTTGAATATAAATCAACACGATAATTACACAATCTTACTAAAAGGATTAAAAAAAATGGCGCATAGATTTAACATCTATAGTATAGACATTTGAAAAATTTCAACCAAACCTAAAGACGAGTTGATAGTTGATCAGTTTGTAATTTCAAAAACATGTAAACACGATTAGTCAAAAACAAAGTAATTTAAAAGCGTCAATTTCGGTAAGGAATTTTGTGATTATAAGTGATGTTTTCTTTTATCGAATTTTCGTTTTAGTCGATTGAAAGAATTCCAACACAATATCGATGTAATGAATTCGAATCCATCATTATAATAAAGGATATATTTTGCAACATAAATGCTCTATTTCCCTTTTTCGAATAACAATTAAGCAGAATATTTTATTACTTTACAGTTTATCTGTTTCGTATCACAAATATCTCATCTAGTTTGTTGATATGTTTATAAAATAGTTCTATTATAATGAACCGCAGAATAAAATCTTAAAAAATATTGTAGATATTTCAAACATTGAAATGTAATCAGTTTGTACATTTTAATTTGTTTATGTTTTCTTTGCAGACACCTGCAGAGTATGCAGGACAGTACGATAAAAGAAGAGAGAGTGAATACAGTCGTTTCCACGGATACGCGTACGACGGCATCTGGGCAATTGCACTCGCCATACAAAGCGTAGCGCAAAAACTGAAGACCAAAGGAAAAAACCTGAAAGAATTCCAATATAGAGACCCATTTTGGGGTCAATTATTCAGGGATGCCTTTAACGAAACATCTTTCACCGGAGTAACGGTATGTACATCACCAAATATGTTTGTAGAATTAAAAAAAGTTTAAATCCCTTGTTGTATTCGCTTTGCAAAAATATCGATTTAAAAAACAAATTAAATTATTTTGTGTCTGATTGATGAGTATCCACCATAGCCAGGTGACAATAAAGGTACCAAATATGGAACCAAATTGTTTCAGACTCGAGACCAGATTCCATCGAAGAAACGTCATGTAAGTGGGTCTTATACGTGTTAATACCGTCCTCCTCCTGGAGCGGTATAGTTTTTTGGTGAGTGAGGTACCAGCTCAGGTATTGTTCTCGTCATCTGACCCAATTCAAAATTATAAAGTCCCTCCAAAAGTAGTCCTTGTGTTTCTGGGAAACGGGACATTACTATAATTGGCTGATGAAAATAGCTTTATGTTGAAAAGTATGCTAAGATTTCTTCTAAACGAACCAGCTAATTTTTATAAACGGTCTGCCTTAAGGTAAAAAAAATTACCTTAAAGATCAAATAAAACTAAAAAACTTTTTACTTAGATCTATTTAATATCCATTAGACAGGCATAAATGGGACATCAGGATGCAACCAGTCTCCAATGAACTGGATACAACCAGATATAATGAAAATCTCGTATTAAGGGCAAAGCCACTAAGTGTCCATAACTTCTTTAGAGTGATGACTGCACTTGAGACTTTCCACCTTATTCTTAAAATACCATCTTTGTAATGTATATAAACTAAAAATGAAGTGATTTAACTGCAATGGAATTAACAATAAGCTATATACTTTTGTCAGAATTTAAAGACGCACAACTATTTACTAATAAATTTATAACAGTAAATGTTGAGTTCAAAAACATGTCAGTATAAGGAGTCCGCCTCCAGCCAAAATATTCTGAGATAAGGAGCAATTTTGCGAAACAGTACTTCGACTTGATGGCTGAAGGAATGTGAAACGAAATGTAAATTAGCAATGAGGAAAGTTCTTTATTAATTTTGTATTGAGTTTCTCAAAAAATTTTTAAATATTTGATTTCGTATTTCATATTTCGATCTTTTAATAACCCATTAAAACCATAATTTATATTTTGCCGAAAATGCGCTCTGACGTGCTTAGAAAGATATTCTGATAACACTTCTATTGAAAAGAAATTATGCCTTTATTTAAAATGAGAGCATAGCGTTTTTTTTAAATTCAAAACAACATATTTGAGATTTCAGTTTCACTTTAATAAACTTTGAAACATTAGTCATTTCAGCATTATTAAAAGCAGCAAATTAATGAATAAATAATGTTCGTCTAAAATATATTTATGATTGTAGTTGTTGAAAATATAATTCAAAGTAAGGGTATATACGACCTCCCATAAATATATGGTAGATTTCAGGTGACTGTGCGTCATAAATTGGAGCATGATCTATGAGAAATTTAAAATAGAAGGATACATTTTTTAGTGAAATTTGAGATTTGTATAGCTGCTTATTTTGACCAATAAAGTGCTATATTGCAGTTAGATTCAAAGATTGAAATCATTG
The DNA here is from genome assembly GCA_026543055.1 of Argiope trifasciata. Lineage (NCBI taxonomy): Eukaryota > Metazoa > Arthropoda > Arachnida > Araneae > Araneidae > Argiope > Argiope trifasciata. The sequence continues at coordinate 65,694 of JAPMOQ010059428.1, read as the reverse complement.
TTTCTACTCCGGTGTTATAATTTGAATTCTTCATCATCACAGGATAAATCATAAAACTACAAAACCATAGGAAATGTAGTTCCCCAAAGAAATGTTTACAAGAAAATACCAAATAACTAGCTTTATTTTAGGATCACTTTATTTTATACGACTTTAATGTAGGTAGTCATTGGAGAAAAAATTCACATTGCATCCATCCGAATTTTGGTGAAATACTTTGTAAAAATTAATGTGTCGTCTTTTAAAACGTTATTTTTTTTTCAAAGCAGAATTTAAATAATGTATATCTGGGATATTAATATACACTAACTACACAGGTATGTAAAACGTTAACAGCAGGTATGTGTTTTGCCGTAACTCTACGAGAAATCATATGAGAGATCTGTAATTCTGAAATCAAAGACGCTTTTTGTACTTTTGAGGACGACTAAAGCACAGTGGCACAAAATTGAATTTAATGCATATAGTGTGGAATTAAACAAAAATGGATTTATTGTTCTCATAGTATCGTTACACATGATATCCTGCCCAAGAGGAAGAATAGAAAGTAGATATTCTTTAGTAAAGGATAAACCCTCTCCAAATCGCGATGGTTGCTTCGCATTGTCTCTTCATACAAAGCACCAGATTGTCCATCAGTTCTCAAGGTTAGAATGTCCATTTTTCAATACGCATCTGTTTCAGTTTTTCGGTGTTCCCTGAAAGATATAATCGTGATTCAAGGAGTCCTCCTAAAGCATCACATACATGTTCTATAGGATTTAATTCAGGAGATAATGCTAGGCAATTCATTAGTGTGATATGCGCACTTCCCATTAGCTGCTGAAAATAAGCAGACCATAAATCGTCCGTACAATGTGGGTGCGCACATCGTCATACATAAAATCGAAATCTAATCCAGTAGGAACAAACGCAATGGGAAAGGATCATTTCCATAAAATAGCTATCTCCGAGTATAGAAACTGTCGAAAACATGGAACCCAGTCTACCCGTTCAACATAATGATGCCTCCTCAAGCGACAACTCCAGGATCACTGTATCGGTCCCTTTCTGTGATTTTACTGGGAAGGAAATTTGTTCTGACCTTCCTAGAAATCAAATGGCTTTGAAAATCGCCATCGGCATTGAAATGACACTTATCCCTAAAAAGGACACGACTCCATTGATGATATTCCATTTTTTCTGCTCCTTGCACCTTTCCTGCCAATTCTGTAAAGGATACAACATCCAGGCCAGTAAATAGACCCCCTTTCTGTAGGTGTATGCACTTTCAGCGAATGTCTTTATTACGTCTCCATTCTTTCTTTATAGTCTTAAGCTGCTTGAGAAGGCGTTTTGTTCTTGGCTTTTGCATACGCATAATTTTTCTACTGAATGGCTTGCTCATTGTACTGATTGTAATAACTTCTTTTCTCTAATTTCATGGCTATCTGCGTACAATTTACATTGTTGATAAAGCTTTGCATACCAGTGTGTTAATATATTAAAATCAAGAATTATTATAATAAAAATTATTAGTGAAAATTACGATTTTTATACACCTGCTCGAAAAAAATAGCTTTTGTTATATGGTTTATTGACAGAAATAAGAGAAAAACGTTAAGCATATTAATTTTACTACAAAAACAATTTAAAACTTTCATTATTCATTTTTATTCTTCTGGCAATAAAAACATTTCTTAACAGCCAATTGGAATGTTACACAAATTTTAAACAAATCCATTACCTAAATTTAATCGAAACTTTCATTCGTTTCAACATTTATAAATTTATGATGGTTACATGATTCTTGGAAAGCGTCCGCTCATTTTTTATTCTACATTTCGATTGATTTTCTAAAAGTTGCCAAAGTGTTTTAGTATCTCAAAAAAGATATAAAAAAATAAAAATGTAAAATAAAAGAAAAAGAATTTTTGAATTATTGGCACACTATTCAGTTATTTTTTAAAGTGTGATAAATAAAAATAAAATACGAAAGAAAGTACTGAAAATTGAGTATTGTTCGCAACCGTTTTCCTTCTTTCGCTTCATCACCAGCATCCCAAAAAGTGAAGAATTCTTTAATTTAATAAACGAAAGGCAAAGTACATTTTAAAGTATTTTCAGTGGTCTAGTAATCATTTCTTCGTGAATGATTTCAAATTCCAATTAAGTGAAAATACTGCTCCGTTCCTTTTTCGTAATTTTCTAGCCTTATTGCTGGAAAAGTACAGACCACTGAAATTCACGGATGAGTTGAGCTGCAACTTTATTAAAAATGTCCTTGAAACTTTTTTTTTCACTCAACTTCATTTAAAAATTTTTAATGATTTTCTTTTCAAGGGATTTTTTTTTTCATTTTGATCTTTATTTACTATTCTGCGAAATATAATTAAATATATTTCTAGGAAAGTTAAGGAAATCATTTCCTTCATTAAATAGTTCTAGAACAAAACTGCTATTTGACTTACAGTTTGAAGAATAATTAAAAATTGCAGAAGCATTAAAAACCGATAACAATTTTTTAACAAAATCAATACGAAGTAAAGTGTACTTTTAAAAAGTGCTTCTAGATATTTAAAAATATCATCATTTAAAAATAACTACATCAGATAATTGTAAGAAAAGCATTCTGTTTTTAAGTTTATAATCGTATTTCTTATTTAATAGTTACCGTTTCAGAAAACTTTGCTACTGTAACTTTTTTTGTAGAAATAGTTTTCTTATAGTTTCTTTTGATAGAATAAAATTTATAATTAAGTAATTTTTTCATACGAATTCATGTCAACCCCAAACCACAGGTAAATAATCTCCATGCTGTAATCGAGTAAAAAGTTGTCTACACGGCATAATACTACGCGGGATAATATCCTAAAATGTCCGCCAGATGTTCGACAAAATTAATCACTCTTTATTAAATTTCAAGATCTAACAAAACGCTTTCTTTCACTGAAGAATTGAGCACATTTTGCTCATACTTATTTCATATAATAACAAGGCTATTCATCTTAGCATAATTTAATTGTTCCATGGAGGCTTTTATATGTGTTTCCAGAATTAATTTAACAATTAGATCCACCTCAATGGCAATACGATAACCTTTAACTAGCTCCAGGGCCCAGAAGCGCATTAGCCAAGAATATCAAAACTTGATTTGTTTTACGCGCCTCTGACGTAATTGGCTATTCTGGTTTAATTATAATTACATATTTATCGTTTATCTAATGAAAACGAGATCAAGTGGCGTTTTAAAAGCAACTATCGTTCCTTTTTGAAGAATTTTGTCTTTTTGATCTTTTAATAAATGTCATTATATAGTAGAAATAGTCATTAAAAATAAATATTAAAAGTAATAAAGATTTTGAAGTAATTTTGATGCCTGCGTTTTGGCCTAGAAGTAGCTTGTTTAGGCATCAAGTTACTTGATCAAGCTACTGAACCACTTGATTTATGCATACCGGATTCGGGCATGGTTGTTTTTTGGTCTGTGTTATATCTGTGCAGAGTGTGAAAGAACTCCGGACCTGTAAATGGGATTTGTAAACGAGTGTATGAGTGTCATCTTCATACGAAATAAAAGTATGTCATCTGCCCTAGGATGCTCAGGGGTCTTTACCCTCACAACCTACTGCAGCCTTCTTTCCGTTGTATTGCGGTCATAATATCATCATCAAGTAATATTAATGCAATTTTTCGAATAGTAATATTCTAAGTAATGCGATAAATAAAATATGTAATTAAAAAAAAAATTTCTCAAAATGTAATATCATGATAAATATATTTTCCATCCTCCATTAGATCTCAAATATCATTTCTAAATTTTAAGAAATTGCCAGGTTTATAAAAGACATTTCTTTGAGCATTTCTTTAAAGAATTAAAAGCAAAATTCTACACAAGAAGAAGTGTACAATGAAAATTTAATAGAATACAAATTCATAATATTTTAAAAGCAAAATTACATAATAATAACGCTTAAGCCGTGGCTGCTTGAATGTTGTAATTGCAAATAGAACGAAATCTCAACAACAAAAGATTTTCCGTACAAAAATTCCCAGTTCGCTTGCTTTGATTCTTGATATATGTTTGCGAAGCTATTGAGAGTTTGTATTTCCCTATGCTTGAATTTTATACCCTTTTGTTGTGTCATATATCCATTTTTGTTATTTTCTTCTTCGACCAAATTATCTAGGTATCTGTAACACTTGGTATTACTTATTCAATATTCTATTGTAAAATTGTATGTATCTAAATGATTGAAACGTGACTACCTCTGAGTATTAAGTGTTAGATTACCTTTGAGGAGATCTTATATACAATGTTGCATACTACTTCTGTACAGAATTCAATCAATCGATGCGCTTTTCACATTCAATTGAGCATAAATTTTTATGGCCATAACGAAGAATGGGAATTCCTGTCACGTTAATAGATGATGAATCATAAAATATATTGTGCAAGAAATATTCTTTTTATATCATGAAAGGATTTAGTAATAGCTTGCTGTCAATTAGAGGTGACTTTTTGAATTTTTCTCAATTTTAAATCTCTATCATATCGTTGAGGACCATTGTAAGAATCTTCAAGGTTATTTAAGAGTGAAAAAATCGATTGATAAAATTTCTCGATATCAAAAGCCTTGTACAATCTTGTCTGTGCGCCATTGATATCAACGTAATTTTAACTTAAGAGAGAAGTGAGAAAATGAGAAAATAAATAAATAAAATTAATTAAAAAATATTGTTTTGTATTTTTATTCCCCAATGTAATTTATAAAAATAATGTTACGATCATAAGTGTAATACGAATACAAAATTCCACATTTAATTTTAAAATAATCAGAATTATTAGTTTCTGTTAAAATAAAAAGTAATATAACTAATGAAATTGATTGCAAGAACATATTCAGCAACATTATTATGTTAAAAATCCGCATCATTTATGATAAAAGAAAAAAAAATCCTCTTCAATCACATTTTATTAACTCAAAATTTTTGAAAATTATTCAAGATCATGTGTAATAATTAGCCATCTTCCTTAATTAAATAATTATTGTTAATGATAATTATTATAAAGTTTGCGACATTAAGTCTTTCTAAAATAACAAAATATGCCCTGCAGAAATGTATTCGTTTAACTTTATGTTTTACAGTATATGTTACAGTAAATTAAAACCCAGTTCCTTGTTAATTGAAGGAAAGTAGTATGCACTATACCGAATTAAAAAAAATGAATGGTACATCATACAAAAAATCTATCATGCAAAAAAATGCATCTTCTTAGAAACGAAATATTAACAATACTGAGGCGGGATTATGATAACAAATAAGAAATTTTGGAAAGTCTATGTTTAGGTTTTTCCATCACATTTTACAAGACAAAATTTGTCACATATCGTGCATTTGGGAGTTATTTCCAAATAAATAATTATAGCGAATCAAAGACAACATTTTACAAGAAAAAAATATGTCACATATCGTGTAATTGGGAATTATTTTTCTTTTAAATAATTATATCGAACTAAACATGAGTAAATAATTTGTATTTGCTATTTCTGCAAAATTTCAATCATACTCAATAATCTACCTATCCATTCATATACACACATTAGGGCATAAATGTACAGGAACAATCTATTTATTACCTTAAGAATGAATGCGTAAGTTCTTTTCATAAAAATTCAAAGAAAGTAATTCCATCACTATTAAAAACCGCTATCAGACAAAACATTTTTTTCCTAAATAATTGTAAGCTTTAATTAATTTAAGAACAAAAACTGAAGAAAAAAATTCATTTTAGGCACAAGGATGATTGAAAATTGCAAAAAAAAAATCATCATAAATTTTCTTCTAGGCAGACATGAAAATTGCAGAAAAAAGAAAAAGTTGAAAAATTGCCTTGAAGGTCAATGCGGTCTCTAGGTAACATACTAAATGCTTCGTATCCAGATCCGCTGCATCTTCCAATTTTGCACAAGAAAATTTTATTCCTTTTTTTGGATGAGTGTCATTTTTCATTTTAATCTCAGGGGATAGAAAAACAGAAAAAAATTATTTCATTCGCTTCCCCTTTTTATCGCTTACGGCCATGTTAATTTTTTTCCACCATATTAAATAAAAATTCTTTCAATGGGTAAATGCTTAAATGTGACTTTTTTCATATTCTTTTGGTTTACTTCATGTGTGAACAATTGAGTACAGATTTTTTATCCTGTATGTGTGCGATTAAACTTTCAGCAATTTGAAATGAAAGAAAAAGTTTTTAAATCGTCTAAAAAAATAAAAGAAAATTATTGGTCATTTACATAACTATTAAAAAGAAAATTTCACAATTTGAAAGAGGAAACTATATTGTTTATATAATAATAATGAGAACGTTATCACTCATATTTGTATCTGTTTGCACAAGCAATTCCACTTTGGTTTAATATAAAGCACATGTGAGAGGATAAAACACTATTTTCAAATTTAAAACTACATTGTGACATTTTTCGCCTGACTGACATTTCATGCATAAGCTTATCACTAAGAAAAGTTTAAAAGAGTGAAATTTAATTGCTTGAATGATTATAGACACTAAATTTGTGCTAACTGGAAGGTTTTTAATTGAAGTTGCATTATTTTAGAGTTTTAATTGAATAAGTGTTTGATAGATTTTTTGATTGAAATTCAGAAAATTATTGCTTTGTTTGCTAAATTTCCTTACATTAAGTTTCAATGCACTTACCGATTGTATACTCGAAACCTTATCATTTAAGTTGTTATATAGAATCTGCTTATTTAGTTAACGAAAAATCACCGTCGTAAGCGATAAATTTATTCTTATAATCTGCTGTTGTTGCACTTGTCATAGACAAGCCTGATCAGGGATTTTAAGCCAAGTTTTATCGCCTTTTTTTTCAATAGCGCCAGCTAAGGCCAAGAAAACGTCTTAATTACTCAACCATCACAGACCTTTTCACAGGGGGGGGGGGCATCATTCATACATTTCCTTCACACATCCACAGTTCGTAATTTAAACAATCATAGAATGCTCACCTCTGATCCAGTACTTTCATTGGTATTGTCGCGACTTGAAGGATTTTGTGGCTGCGACGGATTTATAGATGCACCTACCACAATGTACTCGGAGAATCTTAGGTGTGGGGGGCTTGAAATCAACACAGGATGCGAATCTAATGCCATACCAACCAGGTTATCTAGGCTTTCTTATAAGGAAAGTAATTATTCATATTATTTCAAAAAATATTTTTCACTTTACAATAAAATTTGATTTTTTTTCCAACTCTTTAGTGTTTACAAGGTGTTAAATGGCGAAGAATAAATTAAATAAAAATATTTGATCCTATAGCAGTATATTAATATTTTTGTTAAATAATTAATTAATTCGGTTTCTTAATTCGTAAAGATATACATTGTTATAAAGATAGTAATTATGATTCACGAAATACACTGTACCATTCATGTTTTCAATTGCCCGTATTATAGCAGCAGAAAGCTCTTTCACCCTTGTCATCATTTAATAGCCATTGTATATGAAACCGTTTTCCGTCTGTGTATAATGAGAATACAAACGCTGGATTAAAATTAAGTTTCCTCAGAAATTATGGCATACATCAAGCTCCAATTTGACTAATAAATTAATCAAAGTTAATATATCTTTCTATTGGACATTCATATTTTTATTCAAATTAATTAATTTAGTTACCTCTTTACTTGATAAAGATCACCACAGTTACAAAGACCATCATTGCGTATTTATTAGTCATGGAACACAATGTGCAATCTCTGCTTTCATCTTTGCACATTACTACAGCATAAAATTCTTAAACCCTTGCTACCATTCAATAAATACTGGATATTAAATTCTTTTCAGAGGGTTTATAGTGAAAATCAAAACCCTAGATTAAAATTATTTCCTCAGAAATTTTGCGCATCGAGATAAATTTTGACTAATAAATCAATGAAAGATAATATATCCTTCCATAGGACATTCATATTTTTATTCAAATTAACTATTTTACTGACTTTTTGACTTTATATAAATAATCTGCGTTACAAAGAGTATGATTAAGAATTTACTACTCAGGAAACACAAAATACAATACTTGCGTTCAACTGCTCGCATTAACTGCAACAGAAAGTGTATAAACTCTATTCATCATTTATTAACTACAGAATATGAAAATCTTCTCCGTTTATTTATAATGAGAACAGAAAATCCTGGATTAAAATTAAGTTTCCTCAGAAATCATTGCATACATCAGTCTAAGTTTTGAACAATAAATTAAGGAAAGACAAACGATCCTTTCAATTGACAATCATATTTTTTATTTAGATGAAATAATTTACAATTATCTTTCCTTCAAAAGATAATCCGGGACACAAAGAGTATGACTGTGGATTTACTACTCACGAAACATCATGTACAATCCCTGCATTCAACCCCACACACTAATACTACAGAAAATTCTTAATCCCTTGTAGTCATTTTATAACCACTGGATATGAAACTCTTTTCTCCCTGTTTATAAAGAGGATATGAATCCTGGATTAAAATAAAGTTTCTATAGAAATACTCGCTTTAAATTTTGACTAATAAATTAAGGGAAAATAATTGATCCTACCAGTGAACATTCATATTTTTACTGAGATTAACTGATTTACTCATTTCTTTACTTGATAAAGATAACCCCAGTTACAAAGACTGATTGTGGATTTACTCTTTACAAAACGCAATATACAATCCTTGCATTCAACTGCATGCATTACTGCAGAAGAAAGTTCTTAAACCCTTGATTCCATTTAATAACCACTAGATTTGAAACTGTTTTCCATCTGTTAATGGTGACACTCCCGGAATGAGAACAGGAACACTGGATTAAAATTAAGTTTCTCTGGAAAATATTCTGTAATGCAGAGCAGCATATTGCTTGGCACTTAAATGAAATGTGCTTAGGTATACATACTGTCATATTATGCAAATTCCTCAAAAGTTGCAAAGATGGATGTAGGCTTGAAACAGTTTTAAGCGTTTAGTTAAAAATAATTTTCCATCGGACATTTTCATGAAAACTGTGATAGTAATGAGACTGTTATTCAGACTTTAAACTGTAAGAATTCTTTAAAATGGTAGAGGTTCCTCAAACTAATACTCAGATTATAGTTATTATCATATATTGTGCTTTAAAATTAAAATCAGATTGATTAAATATTGTATGTAATAAACAAAAAAGCTACAAAAATTTCATGCTATAATCGTATTTATTTATTCTTAATTGTATAAGCATAACTCATCTTTAATACGATAACCATAATATTCGCTTATAATATAGTGATGTAATTATTTAAATTCACAAATAAAATAATTAATTTTTGAAATAATATTTTTTTCGATTTTTTAATATGTAAAAAGATCCTTTTTTCGATATCATGGCATCAATAATATTTAGTAAAAAAAGTATTACAAAAGACAAAATGCATACAAAATATGTTTTAGTTTATATACTCTTCCTTGGGATCTTAAAATAGACGGATAGATATTTAATTTTATATAAAATTTCATAAAATGGAAATACAAAATTTCTTAAAAGGAAAGTATGGCATAATATTTATAGCAAATTAAGTCTTGGTTTCTAATTTTCCCTTAGTTAATTGTTTTTTTTAACCATAGGGCCCGGTGCATTTTATCAAGAATGAAAGACGCAGCCAAATTCTATTGAAGCAGTTTCAAAGTAAGTACTTATAAATTTTGTTATCTTGATAATTAATAAGATGATTTAAATTATTTAATTAATTTATTATTTAGTTATTTAAATTTAATTCTTCTTGCGTTTCCAAATGTTTTATAAGAATTTTTAGACGTTGTTAAATTTAAAGGAAATTTCAAGTTTTTACTTCTTCTATACTCATAAACATTTTTAAAAAAACGTTCAAATTAAATATTAACCGCATCCCTTATTTTAAATCAATACAATCTTTTTTTAAAAAAACCATAGAAATATGAAAGAAATAACAATCATGCTTTGTAAATATAGTTTTTATATTCAATTTATAAGCTATGTTACTAATTATCAATAGAATAATATTAATTATACTTATATTCTGTGAATATTCTTAGTATATTTTTCTTTATAAAAATATTAATACATCTTGGTATAGTTACAATCATTACTAATGACTTTAGAATTGAACCAAAGAAAGGTGCATAATATCTTATAAGATTTTACATGCATGTATATAATAAATAAAACAATTTTTAAACATTTCAGATAAATTTTATGTGATATAAAACGTATTTATATTTTTAGATGGCTCTGAAGTCAAAGTAGGCGAATACGATCCTGTCTTTGATGAAATAGATTTCAGTAAAGGAGTGCCCATCATATGGAGTGGTAAGTTCCCATTTTAAGAATTGATTACCGTAAATGCTATTTTCCACTAAACGAAGTTATTAATTTCAATGATTCAACTCATGAACAAAATTTATAAACATAATTCAACTTTAGTACTTGGAAAAAATAAAGAAATGAAGCTCGAAGTATGATTTTGTGTTCCTTTTCATGTGTTTAAGACCTTTATTAAAAAAATTAATCGCAATGCATAAAAGCAATATCAAATGGTAGAGATAATTTTAATCAAAAATAACATTTTTTGCCCTTAGGTACGGATAAAAATTGTAAAAGTTTCGAATTAAATGAGAAATTATTTTTTTAACTGTGACTTTGTTCCTAAGTGCACACGTGATAACTTCAAATCTTAATTTCATTCCATTCATATACAATTTATACTTATTTCATTTTTAAAATAATATTCAAATACTATAAATACTTTTTATTTGTAAAACATTTACAATAAATACATCTCGGGTGGCACAGTTATGTTAAAAGAAATTTCCATTGATATTTATTTCGTAATTTCTTCCTTTAGTCATGCCGCTTAAGAATAATGATTTTTTTCGCTTTCTTTGACGTTAAATAAAAGTACAAATGTATCCCAGTCAAATTTTTAGACATAAAATCTATACTGAATTGTTTGCTGATTTCAAATACATTCATATTGACTTCGATTCCTTTTGCATAAAAATTTATACTATTTTTATTAACGAGAAATGAATTGTGCATATGTATAAATGGTATATAAAATGATTCAATGAATTTGCTAATAGCAGTAAATAAAGGGTATTACAAAATATTAAATCAAAACTTGAAATGCAGTTACTGATTTTATTAAATAATTAAAATTTATATTCATTTGTATAGGGAAAAAATTAAGCAAAACTCTGTTATTTAGAGATGCTGTGATCTAGTTAATTGTTGTTCATAATTTCCAAGATCCAAAGTCACTAATCTTCCAATGAGGGAAAAAGAATTTCCCAGAAAAAAATCTTTAATTCAATTTTCTTGGTATTATTGAATTATTTTATGATTACCTTCATTCTCTAATTTCTTAGATTGAATTAGCTTACTAATAATTTTCTTTTATCTCCTAAATTACAGCTGGCGGTGGACCTCCTGCAGATCGAACTCACAAGAAAATAACAAAGAAAAGAATAAGCATCACGGTTTATTCAATTTTGGTTACGTTCGCCATTTTTGGAATCATTATAGCCACAGTATTTTTAATAGTGAATATTAAATATAGAAATCAAAGGTAAGCACTGTTATTACTACGAATATATAATGCTTTGAATTTCGAGAACGATACAAAATAATTTTTTTCTGCATATAAAGAAGAAAAATTCTCTAAAATTATTAGAAAATGTGATTTGTTTAATGTTTTCATTGTTTTATCAAAAATAATTATTTGAATTTTGATTCACAAACAATATCCTTTTAGAGTAGCATATACCAATAGTCAAACGAGCAAATAAGTAACTAGTATATAATGTTTCTGAAAATGAAATATCTAAATTCCGAAAGCATCTGGATACATTAGATCATCTAACTAATGTTTAAAGTTATATATATGGTAAAACTTTATGATTTATTCTCAACAAAGTTTTCAGAATTTTTCGAATTCAGAGGAAACTTGCCTACTGTCTTATTTATTTTATTTCAATTTTCTTCCGAAAGAATCTGATTGCAAATCAGCAGATTTAGTCTGAGATCTTTTTTTCATGAGTAACATAGGGAATATATGCAGTCAACGGAAAATAAGTTAATGAAAAGGAATTAAAACATAGTTATACCACAACAAAGGAATCATAAAATATCTTAGATAAAATTCTTACATTTCTTACAAAAATTTTATTTGATTGACTGCGTTTTTACCTTATATCATTAGTTTTAGTAAAATCCATTACCATACATTAATATTTATTTGATACAAGACATATATAGACATATCCATAAGGCATTATAATCTGATAAATTATCTTTCAAACCTGTGGTTGAAAAGGGTTTTCAAATTCGTTTGACGATGGTAAACATCACCATAAACTTTAAAAAGTTACCTAAAAATATATTAATCAAAAATGACTTCTATAAACTCCTGAGTGCTTATAGCTTTGCAATTCCGGATTTTATTTTTATTATGTTGTTTAGAAGACATATGAGAAGTGATTATATATTAAAATTGAAGCAGTAGAAAAATTTATCCGGTAATTAAATTGCCAGCTAATAATGCTATTAATAACAGAATTGGATATGGTTATTAAATTGTAGCAGCCAATTATGACATTTGGTTCTGATTAAAATTCTTATTTTGTTTACCTTTAATGACGAATTACATGAATAAATAACTTGAAAGTGGTCGTAGAGAAGTACAAATTTTATTTCACAATTAATTAAAGAACTGAGCTGAGATTTATGCATCCAATGAGACAGTTATGTATATGATGAAATATGAAAAGTGCATTGAAGATGTCTGCCCTCATTTTAAACTGGAGGATAAAAGGCAGAGGTCTGACTTTTTATTACTAAAACTGTTCAATCTCGATCTTTCAACATTAATTTCAGAATCCTCCATGAGAAATTGCATTAAAGGAATAAAATACTAATTATTCAATGACTGTACATTTATGCAAAACTGTTTAAAAAGTGGGGGATTTCGTTCAGCATTCTTACTGCTCAATAAGAAGCGATAAAAATATTTTTAGCATTGTAGAGCTGGTAGCTACCTTTTTAATCGCCAGTTTGTTAACATGATAATTTAGTGAGTCAGTAAAAGACATAGCTAAAAATATCAAATTTGTGAGAAAAAAATTCGTTTTTCGAATTTTTATATTCATTTGATTAAAAATTTATTTAGATTTTGTTTTTTTTTAAATATTTGAAAAAAATTCTCACTTTTGTTTCTTTGTAAACCTTTGTTGTAAAATAAAATTAAGAAAAGCTCATCTTTGCATTTATATTAACTTTTTTCATAATTATTTCTATCATTTAATTTATATTAATCGTATTTTTGATGAAAATCGGTAAGTACACTGCTGTTATAACAGTTACTAAAACATACTATTCTTTTTTCTCAAATTAAGTGTCCATCAGGTTTCTTCTCCATTGATATAAATTGGAAAATACAATAACCAAGTTGTTAAAATGATATGTCTCTTTTAGATGAATAATAAAATACTGAATCTAGACTTTGAAAAATACATATTCTTTTGTGCGAAAAATATGAACAGAAAAATCCTATTCTCTCTGCCGTAATGCCTTAAATGGTGATTTTATTTAACTAAACATTTTTATTGAATATCAACACGAATAGCCCTGTTGAGCTTGTTCCCTTGCTTTGGAATTACCTAATGGTTTTTTGATGATACGTATGCTCGTTAATTAAAACAATGATTCGAAAGTTTCAGGAAATAGGAAATGGAACATTCTATTCCTATGCGATTAGGATGAGGAAACAGGTCTTTGTTTTCATAGAAACAATTAATTATTTTGTTCCTAAATGTTAATCATTGTTGTTCTATAATGAGAACAAGCAGAATGAAGAAACTAATGGAAACATTTGGATTCAATTTAAGTTACCAAATTCTTAAGTTCAAAATGGAACAACTGATTAAAATTATCTTTTATAACGGGTTTCCTTTGTTTCCTTCGCAAGAGTCATTTAAATTTCTTTCAAAAAGATTAAATATGAAATACCAGATTTGTTTTTACAATATCGAAATATAGAGTGGACTTTGGCTAGCATTAATTAACACTTTACTTGTGCTAAAAATCTGATTATATTCTTTTTTTGTCTTTATTTAAGTAAAATTAGCGTGTAATGTCCCAAAAAATTATACTCTGTCTGAATTATATTTCATTTGAGTAACATTTAATAAAAACAAGAAATACTAGTTCATTAAAAAATTGGTTCAATATAAATATGATTAGTTTTAATATTCCTTGTAAATAGCTATCTTAATATGAGTTTTAGTCTTATTAAATAACAAAAAATACCTTTTGAAGATGCATTTGCTAAATTAACATTTTGTCGCCCCTTTTGTTAGCGAAAATTTCTGTTTTTTTTTTCCGTATTAGAGAAAACAAAAATAAAAACTTTAACAAGTAAACATTTATAAAGCATTTATAAACAAACATTTTTATTTAAAACGTTTAAAAGTTTTAAAATGTAGAAGAACATTTGAAGCACGTTACGACTGCTCTGTAAAAGTTTCATCTGAAAGCGCCAGACGCGTGACGGACGACGAAGAAGTTAAGGATCTGTTAATAATCAAGCCTGATCAGATAAGTATTAAACTGTTTATCCCTATACTCTCAGAATCAATATCAGAGAAACTTGAAAACTGCTTTACACAATACCAAAGATAACTTTGTTTCACAGCAGAGTATTTAATGTCTAAAATAGCCTTCAAAAAGTCTCCGGGTAAAGTATTTCAATTATCGGAGTCATAAAACTTAAAACAATTTTATATTTTTGCAAGAACAGAACACGTATTCAAACGAACAGAATTTTTTAAAACCCTTTTAGCAGATTCTCTGCTGTTGCATATTACAATAACAAACTTATGATGTCTTGTTTAGGAAAGAAAAGAAAACAGAATTTAAGTATCTGAATTTTTATAATTCGAAAGAAAATCAGCATGAAACGGTTATAAATTAAATGAAAAAGCTGTTTCCCCAGAGAAATTTGATAAGAAAACGAATATCTTTAGTAATGAATCAAAGTAAATTGGTAAAAAATGTCATATTTAAACTACAAAATAATTTTCATGCCCAAACCTTCTTACATTCTATTATACCATTTGAAATAGTATTTCCTGCAGCTATTCATCATACATCTGTATGATTTAAAAATCATACATCTGTATGATTCAAAAATCATACATCTGTATGATTTTTTATCGCAATAAGTTTTCTTCTGAATATAACTTGCCACCTTGTAACTCTATATTAAAACCACTGCCAACACCACCACAAAAATGATGATTTAAATTATAAATTAGGGCTTCTAATTAAACCTTATTCTCGACGAATATAAAATATTTTTTTTTTCAAACTCTTTCAGTGCAATTTTTTCAAACTCTTCAGTTCACAATTCTTTTTTACAATTTAACTCGTTCCAAATCTTTAATTTCTAGTTCCTCAGTTGTAGAACTATTCGGTACTCAAACCTATTGATTTTAAAATTTTATTCCCTCTTCTGAGTTTCCCTTCCTTTTAGTACATATATTTCATTATTGTGACAATGTCATATGAAGTGTAACTGATATAAAGAATAACAAAATATGTAATATCAATACAAAATGTGAAAAATATTTTTTTACATTTTAATTTTTCTTTTCAATCAAAATATTGCCAGAAGGAAATTTTAGAACACCAGACGAGAACAACGAAAATGCATCGACTGAATATCCGGCAAATTTATGTGCGAAACAAAAAGGGGCAATGTACCACTCTTCATCTCACCCAGAGTTTAATCCTTTTAAGAATAAAACAAGATAAGGAAAATTTTAATTAAAACCATGTATCAGTAATAAATCTTACTGGGAACTTTTACTGCCAATGCTGCTGTCCCAAATGTAAATATTTATTCACTAAAAGAGGAAATTAATACCCAAAAGGCGATAAAAATCTCATGTTCAGCAAAATCTAAATATGTAATTTCCGATTTTTTGTAACGAAAAGACGGAAAAAACTTACGAAACTTCTTTGAGAAAAATGTCTCTTTAAAGCCTTGATTAAAAAATACTAATGAGATTTTATATACTCGTTTTTTTTTTACGTAGCGAGGTTACCGTTGATGTTCTTGTATTTTTGACATTCAGGAACTAAGGAAATGACTGCACTTAGTGTTTTTCAGACTCGATGGGTTCATTTTTGAGGAATTATTAGAAAATTTTTAACTAGCAGAGCCTTTTTTTTATTTTTTATATGAGGCATATTTTATACATTAATCCTTCTATTTTATCTATAATCTGCACTATGTGAATCATTTTCTATTAGACGTAACCCTAATTCCGAATCTTTTATGAATTTCTTAAACCTTTTTATAAAAACTTGTTATTAATAATTAGGTTTAGAAATTTTTTTAATTAAAATTCTATTGAAAAATGACACATTTTAATCAATTGATTTCAAGAATTTTTTTTTCGTTAAAATTAAGTTATCTGACTACGTTAAAATCATTGGTTATTGACCACATTGACGAATTTTTATTTCTAGTAGTTCATGCTTTCTTCTTTCCAAAACAGTTTATCTTTACTAGAAAAAGAAAGATCTGACCTATCATCTAGGGAAAGTTTAAACAAATCATATTTTTTAGCCAAAATTTGTCTTCTAGCTTCAATTTTCACAAAACTTTAATTTCCATAAAAATTATCCACCGTTAGCATGATATCTCAAAAACTAATAGAGATATTTACATAAAAATTTCAGCGTGCGCTTTAAATAAAATGGGCAATGAAACGAACCAAAGTTATGATTGTTGGTGAAATATTTTTTCTCATTTTTAGGTGTTTTTAGAAAAAATAAGTTATAAATTTAGGGAAAAAGTTCACATATGCGTATATTTTTACCCGTAACTTCTTTGGATATCAATCTTTTTCTCAGGTTTGGGTTCATTTCGTTCATTTTTATACTCTATAACTCGTGTATAAAGAAAAATAGGTTTGCTGCATTGCAATTTTATTAGAGTGTTAGCCATTTTGATTAAATTTCATTAAAATTTATTGTAGATTTTCCTATTTCCCAAAATATATTACATTTTTAAATATTTTTGTATTCATAGAATTTCGTATTATAATTGACAAAACATCTAAAAACCATAGTTTTAAATAGTTTAAAAAAATTAATTTTTAATATTTCTTCATTCGAACGTAGTCGGATACCGTAATATCAAACGAGAAAAAAGTATTCAAGAGTTTGTGTTTATATCTTAGTGCAGGGTGATTTATAAGTCAGGAGAAAAATTAAATTCAATAATTCTTTAAAATATTTAAATTAAAAACTAAAAAAATATATAATTAAACTAAAAATTAACTAACAAAACGTTTTACTTTCAATCTATATCAGCATTTCTATATTTTATGGAACTATTCATTATAAGAGGAAAGATATTTAATTTTACATATTATAAGATTAGGAGTGAAAAAATTATGTAAGTTTATTCAATACATCATCTACCATTCAAAATTCTGTGAGATTAAAAAAAAAAAACATTGATTTTTTATATAGTGTTATTAAGAATTTTTACGACATGTTTCCTTACTTAAAGATAAGTTGTAGTTTACATTAAGAAAAAAGGATATTCGTTTCCTTTTCCATTGAAAATTTCTTCATATATTCAGGAGGAAAAACTCCTTACATGAGAAAGATACGTATAAAAAATTGAAGACCATTATCTTGCCTATTATATTGTCATATTTAATGTATAGCTCATGGTTTGCCAAAATATTAATTATTTTAATTTGTAAATAATGTAGGAAAAAAATAGAACTTTTATGAAACAAAAATCAATTTCATTTCCATCTTTATCTAATTTTTGAATTTTTAATGACTGATGAAGTTTTAAAAATGATAATTCTTGAAAACATCCTCGAATGCTACAACTGGATTTTTTTTTTTTTTGTCTTTTAGCTAGTAAAGAATGATAAAAACTTTCGAACATATTTTTTAAATATTTTGATTGAAACAATACGTTCTGTTTTTATGATATAGAATGAAAAAAAAATTAAAGATTTTTTTTAATATTAAGTTTAAAAACAGGAAGCACTGTAATTGTCAAAAAACTTGAACTCCAGATTTTGTCTAAGTTTCACTTTTCAAATAGTCTTGAGTTTGAAAAACACATTTTTTCGAATTATACCTTTACGTAAAATAAGGTAATTTAAAACCTTTTCGAATTAGATTAATCATATAAAGTGTATGACCTTTATATAAAAGTTATAGACTTTTATCAAATAGAGTCTTTTCAAATTGTGAAATAACTCAATTTAGAAGCCTATTAGACTACAAATATATATCTCGATAAGTACATAGTGAAAACAGCTTAATTTAGTATAGGGATTTAACATTCGAATGGCAATATATATTATATCTGACGGATTTTGAAAAAAATCCTTTAAGATGCCGTTCGTCTATCGGGTTGTAATTTCATTAGCATTTAAACGCAGTAATAAATAATTAAAAATGAATAGCATAGATATGTGAAATTTTGAGAAATTTTTAACTGATTAATATTGATGAAAGTTGTAGGCCAAATTTTGGTTTAAATCGGTTATCTAATTTTTACATTCGATTATCTGGTACTTTTGTACAAAACTTATCTAAGCAATTAATCGTCTAAAAATTAATAATGATTACACTCTTATAGATGCAATTAGTAATTATTTGTTAATGGTTTGCAATTATTAGTACATAAATACATTTATTAGAAAGTATGTAAGTAAATTCTGCGAGGGACAAAAGTTTTTTTTTAGATATGAAAATTTTGAAGTCAAAGTTTACATTATAATGAGAATATAAAGGTAGTTATTAACAAATCTAAAATATTTAAGTTTTCCCCACGCAAAAGTAGACAAAAACTTCCTATCTGTTTATTACTTAAGATAAAGTCGTTATTTATTTTTTGGTTTTTAGAATCTATTTTTATTACAGTTATAGGAACTTTTTTTTGTCTAATTCTCTCTTCGGTTTTCCTTTTGTGTGAAGAGGAATTCTGAAATCTTTATAAGAAAAAGGGATGCGAATTAAATATCCTTCTTTTTACTTTAAATTCAATACAGGTAAATTCACTTAAAAGTAATCTGTGCTATGGTAATTTTTCTTTACATCAAAAAGAATATAGAAATTCCGAATAGATAGTAATAGATACAAATTATTTATCGATACAATTTTCAATGAAAGGATATTCACATAATTTGTATAGTAATAACAGGTTTTTATTATGAAAATATCTATCTTGAGTTAAATATTCAATAAATAATTTTTAAGAAATGTTTATTAAAAAAATTGAAAATGGCAAGAGTCTTGCGTTTTGTTTTTGTTTTTGTTTTTTGTTGAGCTAACTATCTAAGAGAGTTTCTAGTTTAACAGATACATATAGCGACTAAATAAAATAACTTATGCCATAGTAATCTTAAATATTACTCATAAATATTCATTCTAAAGCTTTATCTGATAATGAAATATTATACAAAATTATTTTAAGATTAATTAAAATAAATTTATCTAACAACTAAACTAGATGGTGGAACACATTTACACACTGACACAAAAAAAATTATTAGGAAAGTATAAATTGGGGTTCGGAAAATTGTAAACCAGAGTGGAGACAAATAACACTAATTGTCTTAAACCGATCTTCGAGCAGATAGTGTTACAAATGACATCTGAAACAGCGAAAGCAATGGTAAGGCATCTAGAAAAATGGTCTTGCGCAGAAGTGCGAGTTGTGATACACTTTCTATTATCAAGAATGTGTTTCCATCGTACATTCACAGACAAATCTTTTTAATATATGGGGAAGATCCAATGAGCGGACAGAAGGTGGCAAAATGGTGTTGTTCTTTTAAAGATGGCATTACGATTTTTGGAAACGTTTAGGTGGGCGGACTAGAGTCGCCCCAGATAGCCCCGATTTGATTCCCAGTGACTATTTCCTTTTCCCACCATTGAAGAAACACTTATCCGAAAGTAGGTTCCTATCAGGAGGTGATGTTCAAAAAGATGCTACTGGCTCATATTTCAGGGACCTGATAATTATCCTGACTGTTTAAATAAATTGTTTCAGAGATATGATAAATGCCTCAACCGGTTTAGTTCTTATGTAGAGAAATGATCACCACATATGTCTCTTAATTACCCTTTGTATCCTGTGTCAATTGTTAAAAAGGCATTTTTCCTTTGCCTTGAAACTTTTTTGGGATCACTCATCGTTTTTCTTAGTAGGACTAATAACTTAGAGAAGAATTGGGTTTCATTTCTTCTCAAATCGATGAGAAAAAAAATTTGAAAATCCTGTATATATTAGCGCTTTTTCCCAGTTTTCTTCTTGATAATATACCTCTCGATCAAGAACTAAAATGCGTTTATTTTGTAATAAACCGTTATTTATGTTAATATACCGTTTGGCAGCAGCATAAGAACTATTTTGGGTTGGAACTCGTAATTTTAAACTCAAAGCATATAGAAAGGATGATATCCGAATTAATATCCCTTACTTTTCAAAATTCTTCCCCACACCGACGGAGGGAAGACATTTTGCCACGACGTCAGATTTAATGTGCTCCAAGCATGCATAAATGATAAATTTTTATGAAATCCACTAGACTCGAAGCTAAGATATTATCATTAGGGCATTGCTGTCCATCAGAATGTGATAAAAAGGAGAATAAAGCCATCGTCAGGTTGATTATAGAACAAGCAGATTAGCTATTTATAGGAGATAAAGTCATAAGGGCCTACTTTACAGTATAAATAAAAAGTATAAGAAGAAGTAAAAAATAAATCAACCGGTAGAGTATTTTTACTATCCGTAAAGAGCAGGTAATGTTTATTCTTTTTTATCTGGTGTCGTTTTTGAGAAAAAATAAAAATTATTATCCTACAACAATAATTTATTTTATCGGCTTATGAGAAATTGTATTTTTTATATCTTTACATGTAAAAGTATTAATAAGATTAATTTAAATACATCACAATTATCAACAATTTTTAAAGCGGCCTGTTTCATTTAAATACATCACAATTATCAATAATTTTTAAAGCGGCCTGTTTCATTATTCTCCCATCTATTCATCTATGAGAATTTTACGAAAACGATTTTTGATTGATCTGCCAGATTCTCCAAGGTGATAGTCTATTGTAGGTTTAATCGAAACAACTTTGGCGGCCAGATCAGCTAGCTCATGGCCTTTGATACTAATGTGAGCTTTTACCCAATGTAATGATATGTCACCATATACCAGACTTTTAACATCTATTAAATTATTCTTTTGATTAACTTTTTGTAGTCTATTGTAGGTTTAATCGAAACAGCTTTGGTAGCCTGATCACCTAGTTCATTACTTTGATACCAATGTGGGATTTAACATAATGTAATGATATATTACTATCTACCAGACATTTAACATCTTCTGTTAAATTATTCTTTGGATTAAATTTTTGTAGAGCCTTTAATACGCTCAGGCTGTCAGTGAATATATGATAATGCAAATACGGATTGTTATGGTTTTTCCAATTTAAAGCTTGAAATATTGCAAAAAGTTCTGCTTGAAAAACTGAACAGTGATTTTCAAGCCTATAGTGAAACTCTTCAATTTTATCTTCGCCCTCAAAAACACAAAAAAGCCGCACCAACTTGTTCATTCCTTTTAGAACCAACCGTATAAATGGAATATGGAGCTGTTACTCCAGAAACATCCCACTGCTTCTTTACGATCTTACTTGGATGAATCCATCTGTTTTCATAAGTAATCATATTAGAACACTCAATTGATTTGCCAAAAATAGGGATGTCTTTATAGCGATTTTTTATAGAATACTATGTGGTTTCTCTATCACAAATCAGATCAACTGGTTCAAGACCACTAATTGTTTATAGAAATGCTGTAGATGTTGCACAGAAAGCCCCCGTTATTGCTAGCAGTGCTTGGCGTTGTACACTATTGATCTTTTGTCTTTGTCTGTTGGTGGCCTTCCACCAGGCAGCAGCTGCATACACTAAAATTCTTTCTAGAGCTCTTTTGTATTAAACTTTTACTACTTTTCCTGAAATTCCTCTGTTGTACTTGGCTATTGTAAGTCTATTTAAATTTTTAGTCATCTTGCTTCCCACGTAATTTGTATGGGCCATTTAATCTGTCATTAATAATGATACCAAGAATCCTTATATTTCTTGTGAGCTTGATTGATTTACCAGCATACGAACAATACGGAGGGTGTTAATAATGCACTTTCTTCCCAAAAGGAATAAGCTGCGTTTTTTCATGCGCAAAAGTAACCTTTGAATCCGTATTCCAACAATTTAATTTTAATGCTCTTTTAACCATATCTTGATGTCCATATAACCATATATGCTTACTGGTTGCTGCCAAAAACAAATAAAAATTATCCGCATATGCAGTTATCTTAGTATCTTAGAAATTAATTCAGAGTGCTTTATTAGCAACTAGAAGCCAGTACAACGGTCCAGAATTAGAACTCTAAAGGCATCCGATTGAATATTTTCTATTAAGATACCGATTAAAAATTTGATCACCACAAGCCAACAAACTTTTTCTGTCGTTGAGAAAATTTGAAACCACAATAAAAAGATTTGGGGGGCAATTCATATTTTTCAAGTTATATAACACGTTATGGCCACCAAACTTGACTAAACGCACTTTTCACATCCAAAGAAATTATAACACTGCTTTTTGAGTTATTTCTTGCTTCAGAAATTGACTTCATAATGTGAATATTTGCATCAGTTGTACTTTTACCAGGAACGAAACCATATTGATTTTGATGTCTGTAATTATTTTTAATAAGTGATAGAATAACCTCTGTGTAATCATATTATCAAATATTTTCCCAATAACATCCAGAAGACAAATAGGCCGAAAAGCAGATGGAACTGTGTCTTTTTTTTTCGACTTGTTAAATAACACAACTTGTGCTATTTTCTATTTTGCAGGCATTTGTTATATATATCAATAAAAATTTTGCCATTACAGTGAAATGCTTCTTCAATAACTCCAGCTGAAATATCATCCGGACCTGGAGCGTTTTTGTTATTTAAACTGTTGATAGCATGTTTCTCTTCGAATACTAAAAATGGAGGATTATTTGGAGAATTTGGAGGAATTTGAATATAGTAACGAATATTTTAATAAAGAGGCGCCGAATCGGTATCATATGATGGGAAATGAAATTCAAATAAAGCATCTGTCGCTTTCTCAGGAAATTAGGCTAAAGATCCATCTGCTTTTTTAATGGCGCTGAGTTTTAAAGATCTATTGTCTGGAAATTTAGCCACAACAAAATGAATGCCAAATGGTTCACTTGATGTTACATTTTCGCATAAACAGGACCTATCATTTCTTTTTGCTCAATTTAAATTTATTAACCTAACTTACTTATTTACCTATTTATTTCTTTTGCATTTTACCCATTAAAAAAAACCTTATTCTTTTAAAATTAGATGCGATATCGCTTAGCATAACAGCCTCACGATACAACCTGAAACATATCAAACATTTCCAATATAAAATATCGATGCTTAGATAAATTGAATAAGCTGATAAGGGCTCAATTGAATTATGGATTAAGACCTGAACGACCAAACACATACTTTTCCAATCTGTGAGAATACTGGTAGTAATTTTCTTTATGTCAAAAACTTTATTTATGAATGAATGAAATTTTAACACATGAATTCTGAGAAATTTTAATTTTACTTAGGAATCAACAATTTCCACTTCAAAATTTTCATTGAAATTCATCGATTAAGTTGATTGAAGCACAATTATAGTTGCTAATCTAACATCATGGGTTTACTTTAATTACTTAAAATATGCGGTCATCGGAGGGAAGAATTATTTTCAAACATTGATGAAAATCAAAATTTTTCTTCCAATCGCAAAAGAATTGTTTGGTTTAGTTTAGTTTAGTTATATTAAATTCCCGTTATAAAGCAACACTTGGGCTATTTTCGAAATGAATTGAAAATTGTTTCTTTTTAATAATCGAAATTTAAGCATAATAGAACGTTTTGAATAGCGGAGAAACATAAGAAAATAATTCTTAATACAAAATTTGTTTTTTTTTTAAATGTAATCGTTTGTAGAATCGAATGTTCATTCTATCTAGGGCATTAAGAAAACGAAGGAAGTTCATTTACCGATAACATACGTTTCCAAATTAATGTGACTTCTTTTACTAGCATTCGAAGATAATTCATATCTCTTATACCTTTGGTCTTAAACAATTTGCTCTTTGCTCTTGTAACATCACTTCTGAGCACTTCTAGTTTTATAGACCCCCAATTATGTTTTTTCTTTAGATGTTTATTTAACTTATTCAATTTACTATTTCTACAGGTAGGTAAAATACTTTTTCTTATGCTCTCAACATAAAATCGAGGTTTTTATTTTCTATATTTTCCATCTTTTGGAAATCTTTAGTAAGCCGAAGTTCAACTTTTTGAAAATTTAAATTTTCTATATATAATCTGTCATTTTTAATTCTTTTTGGTCGTTCAGTATAAAGTGAAAAACTTATATCGCTTATTTGGATCGCCTTGCACTCCATTTTTTTCTTTTTTGCAAAAGGAAAAGAACTCTTTCTCGATCATACCTTGTGACAAATAATTTTTTCTAGTATAAATGTTTTTTACCAGTTTCAGACTTTAAATGGACTTTATTTTTTGCCTTTGGTCAAAGTTTGCGCAAAGAAATTCAAGCACTGCTAAAAGTGGGCAATCTTCTGTTTGTAAAATTGCAGGAAGAGCTCTGTATCTGAAGTTTTTTGTTCCGGATAAGGGACTATTCTTTATTTATATTTTTATATTTATGTATGTGTTTTTATTTTTTTATTTATTATTATTTTTTATTTTTTTTATTTTTCTTATTATTTTTTTGTCTTTCCCTCTAAGCTTTTATTTTCTTTCTCTCTTTGCTTTATTTTTCAATGTTTTTTTTTTTTGGCTCTGCCTTTAGCTTCTTTTGCATCTTGTACAAGTGCATGGGAAAGTTATATTTGAATAGCGAGTCTTTTGATGGCTATTTAAATTATATTTTTTAAATTGTAATTGTAAGCTTTTCACCGGTGTAACGCCACTTTGGGCACACACCTAATCATCATCAGAATAATATTATGATCGCTGCATGTTGGTTCTGAATCAATTTTCCATTTAAAAATGTTTTCTGATAATGTTGGATCACTGATGGTAATATCTATCCATGTTCTTCCTTGGGAACCATCAAAAGTTGGATTAGAATTTTCATCATTTAAAATAATTTCTTTCGAAAGGAGAAATTCAAGTAATAAACGCCCCCTATGGTCTTCAAAATCACCGCTCCATACAGAGCTGTTTGCAGTAAATCTCCTGTTATCAATACTCTATCATGAGAATGCTGTAAACAATATTCCAGTTCAATTAAAGTAGTTTCAATATCTTCAGAAGGAGGACAATAAAC
The DNA here is from genome assembly GCA_026543055.1 of Argiope trifasciata. Taxonomy (NCBI): domain Eukaryota; kingdom Metazoa; phylum Arthropoda; class Arachnida; order Araneae; family Araneidae; genus Argiope; species Argiope trifasciata. The sequence goes on along the minus strand of JAPMOQ010059428.1, from coordinate 40,145 downwards.
AGAGAGAATCATTAAAGTTGATTTACGAAAAGGAATGGTAATTGCAATGATATTGTTGGAAGAGAAAATCCTCATTGCTTGAAGATGTTTATTGTAGACTATGATACCTGATTTCAGATTCTCTTGGTCAGAGATAAAAGTTTTAACATTTGAGGAGAAACCAACTGGTCTATTGCTCTTTTGATAAATTTCTTGAATGCATAAAATACTAATTTTTTGATCTTCAGTTCTTTTATTAAGGTTTTTAGTTGTAGAATTTACATTACGTAAGTTCAGTTGCACGATTTTAAGCTCATGAAAAAGCGAGTCACACATATTGGATTCTTTTAGCTAAGTGCTCAATTTCTTTCTCTAAAGTTGGGCATTTATTATCACTCGCATTATGTCTTACATCTTTATTATAACCAAATTTACTATTTGCTTCAACACAGTTGTTACAATTAGGTGAGTTTTGGCACTGTTCATGTTTATGTCCTTCTTGTCCACATTTTGTATAGGTCTCCATATTGGAACAACTGATACTTATATATCGTCCAAATCTGTTACATTTATAACAGTTGGTAGGTCTTAAAAATTCTTTAAGAGAAATCCGAGACCATTCTAAATATTTTTTTTTCTTTTTCATTAAACGCTTGAATGTTAGATGATCTGCTTGAATAACCCAATGGCATTTGTTATTGTTTTTGCTATTTAATTTAAAGAGCACAAAAATGTCTTCCTTTTTTATTTCATTTTGCTTTCATAATTTTTCTAAGAACTGTTCTTTAGAAATTTCATTATCTACATCATAAACAATGCAGCGTGGTTTCTTCATATTGGGTTTCTTAATATATATATTTTTTTTAAGTTGAGGATTTGCCTGAATTTCTTGAAGAATTTTTTCTTACCTATTTACTGAATCGCATTCAACTGCTACACCTCCATTGCGTTTTTTAATTGTTTTTAACTCCTATATTAATTTTGCTTGGAGCAATATTTTTGAACAAGAATTCTTCTGAAGATATCTCTTTTTCTTTGGGATAAATTAATGAGACGAATTTTGGAAGAAGCTTTCTAAGTGTTTTTTTAGCTTTGGCTGCTACTTTTGCATATGTAAGTACCTCCGCTTGTGAGGTAATAATATTTTTGGCGTTATTAATAGTGTTGTCTCGTAAGATTTCAATTTTTCCCTTTAACTATGAAATTTGCGTCATTTGAGAGAATATTATAGCTACCAAATTATCAAGCTGACCTTTTATTGCATCTCTATTCAACCTTTTTAATTTTGGATCTAGTCTGTGAAATGATAGATACAACCATATCTAAGCATGTTAACGCTACTTTATCTTCATTTGTAACATTTTCTTTCTATGCCGTTTCGTTAGCATTAATAGCTTTATCCGTCTCTTCTAAATCTAAGAGATCAGAAGGCCGCAACATACTTGACTTTGTATTTGCAGCGAAGTATTCTAAAGAGTGACAAATTTTAAGATATTTTTAAGAAAACATGGTGATATAAAGAAATTTACCAGCTCACCAGTTGAACGCTTCTCAATATCCTTCTGCGCATGCGCCAGTAGTAAAAAGATTCAATATGGCAGCCCTGTTGAGAGGGCGTAGCCCAAAGTCAATAGCAAGATAAATAATTTCAGAAAAACGTCAATGTAAATATCAAAATTCGCTTACCGAAGGAGAATTTGCGGCTACCGCTTGTAGCACAACACAAAACAAATCGATAAACATTTCAATTACATACTAATTAGCAATAATTTGAAGAGCAAAAATGTAAACACAGTACTCGCATCCGAGAATGCGTTCCTCATTTAATTTAGTAAATTGTATAAGCACTTTTAAATTATTATTTTTACTTCTCGAAAGAAAAACGGCCTTTAAATCAATTCTAGAAATTAAACCAGTTTCCCTCAAAGTATATTTGAAAAAAATTTATCTAAATTAAGCAAGCACGTATTGTCATATCAACATCCTTTTATGAATATCTACTTAATTTGGCGATTTAATAAAATAAGTTATGGGATTTCAAGCCCACGTATTTCAAAGTTTAAAAACTGCCATTGACATATTCGCTAGAGATTTATTTCGCTTCTCACTGTGTGAAAATGTAACGCATAATTTTAAGTGAATAAATTATTAGCAGGTGCCTGAAATTTAATAAAATTTTTAAATATTAGTTTTCGATGTTCATTTCAGCAGCTAAATATTCTATATAAATTATTATTCTATATAATTCCAGGTACATTAAAATGTCAAGTCCTTATTTAAACAACATCATAGTAGTTGGGTGTATGCTGACGTACACTAGTGTCATACTTCTTGGAATGGACAGTGGTCTGAGCAGTGAAACCAACTTCCCATATGTTTGTACAGTAAGTACCCATTTATAAAACCTTATATGTCTCTCAGTATAACATTTAATTTAATTTGCATACTGAATTAGGAAAAGAATAATTTATAATGTCAGTGTCAGGTATTTATCATCGTTCCAATTTTTTTTTATATATAAATTTAAAGATTTTTTGAAGTTGTTTCCTTTACATTATTTTTCCTTCAAAATGAAAAAACAATAAAAAAATCAACTAATCGAATGATGGGAAAAATAATTTCATAGAAAAAAAACACACATTTTGAGGGACACTCATGACATCACTCATGATTGCTCATTTCTTAATTTAACGATAAAGGAAAGAATGCTAATGCAGCTAAAAAAAATTATTCAGAATTTTAAATTCAAAAGAAAGATATATGAAATAAATAGTTTAAGTCGTATTTAATTCTACTCGTTATGTACATAAAGAAAATAAGTTCATCTATTTATTTTCGTACTTGAAATTAATAAAGAATATAATTGGAATCATTTCGTGTATAAGTCAGCGTTAGAGATTTTTTTTTTTGTTTAAAATATGTATAATTCTAAATATTCGATAATACAATCAGAGCAATGACCTGAATAAAAAATATTTTTTACTTAATTTTTGATAAAAGCTAGAAATAAATCAACTAAAATTCTGCGTAATTATGAATTTACTTTTTTATTTAGCTTAAAATATTCGAATTTAACCAATACATATGAAGATTAGTTAAATTATGTTTCCTTTAATAAACATTCCTATTTGTTTAAGAACTGGGGTTGCTTCATAAAATAATGTCGTACTTTTAAATTAGTATTCATTTTAAATTAATTTATGCATTTTTTTCATTTAAAATATTTCCTTATCAAACTGATTGACAATTATGATAAACAATAAGATGAAGTAGAATTGGAATCAATTTGGAACATGAACATACATAGAAAAAAAGATTGTCTTTATAGAAATATTATTTAAAGTAATGCTTATTGAAGTCAGTAACAATCAGTATGAGTTATAATAATGGGTTAGCATAACGTCAGTAAGAAATTTAATGTGAAAATTTTATTTTAAAGTTTTTACTTATATTAAAAATTTATCAAAGCTTTGAATTTTATTATGTTCCAAATTTAAGTTTTCATTTTATAGTTCCAGTATTGATATAGAATTTTAAACTAATATATTTGGACATTAATTATTTAATAAAATTCCAATCATGAAATCATAAAGTAATACATGATAGTGGAAAACATTTAAAGGAATAAATTTTCATAAATTTTTATATCAGAAATTAAAAACTATCGATTAAAATATTCTATTTATAATTTCAATTTGAATATCGCTTACAAAGAATTTCTTGAGATTGGAGCATATTAATATTTATTATTATATTTATTTACATTGCTAAGGAAAATAATTTATTATGATGTTGTTTTCCATCAACTATCAATATTTCTAAATAGCTCCTCTCACCTTGACTGTTGAAACCCCTTAATATTAATATATTTCTGATATATTACTTTTTCTATCAACAAACATATTTACTTTGGTCAATAATTATTATGATGTTAAATAATTTATTATGATGTTGTTTTCCATCAACTATCAATATTTCTAAATAGCTCCTCTCACTTTGACTGTTGAAACCCCTTAATATTAATATATTTCTGATATATTACTTTTTCTATCAACAAACATATTTACTTTGGTCATTTAATTGCACATATTTAATAGAGATTATTTCAAAAATTACTGAAAGCGATACAAAGATAATTTTTTTAAATATGAAACATGTAATAACATGTATTATTCCCATTTTTTACTCCCTTTGAGAAATACAACACCCATTTTAAATAAATTAGTTGCATTTTTTTTAAATAAAAGATACTTATAAACACAAATTAAGAGGATACAGCTTTCAAAATAATCTTTTGTTATTCTAAACATTTTTCATATATTTCCGAAAATTATATTTTCCATTTAAATTTTCTTATCTTTTCAGCAAATATTGAATTGCACTTTTCTAGTTTTTGATGTAAAAGAGGGAGCTCTTTAAAATTAGAAATTAGAAGTTCCTTAGAGATATAATTTTGAATTCATATATAAGGAATCTATTCCATATCTTTCAAATAATCGAATAATTTTGAATAATGGAATAATTTCAATATTTTTCTAAGACAATTTTCAAATATAATCAAAAATTATAACTAAGAATATTGTATTTTAAGATATGTTTTTTTTCTTTCAGGCAAGAGCGTGGGTTTTAATGTCTGGGTTTACATTGGCATTCGGCTCCATGTTTAGCAAAACATGGAGAGTACATGCCATTTTCACAAACATTAAACTCAACAAAAAAGTAAGGATGGACTTTATTTCCTTATTGTCTATTGTTTTAAATTTTACTAATTCATGCATCATTCATGTTCATATAACAAATAGCCTTAATTTTAAACATATTATTTGCAAAATCTAAACTAATTTTAAAATACAAAATTTTTAATAATTTGTATGTAATCCATTTTTATAAATAATACTAAATATTTTTTCTGGCTACAGCAATCAACAACAGAACATTTTTTTTTGTAAATATGTAAGGTATAAGGGCAATTTTGGAGAAAGTGATAATTTTTCGTAATTTTATTGAGAACAAATAGGGATTCAGAGCTTTAGAATTTGATTTTACCGGTACATAAAGATTGCATTTATGAAGGGGAATACAATTATAATCTGTACTGTAAATGCATATTTAAGTTGCCACTCACAATACTTAGTTAAATTGTCAAATTATTTAGATAAACACATCTGCCCTATGCCGATTTGAAGATAGAAACGTTAACTCCGATACTTTCCACCAGGCGTTGATATAATCATGTAGCTCCTACTCAAGTTTCTATTCTTAGACACACAGTTTGGAGCAATAGCTATTCCCGAATCAATAAGGTTGAAGTGAATAAAAATACTTAAATACATTTCCATTAAGTAAGTCAATAATCTGATAAATAAATAATTTGTGGCTTTAAATTGGTTATATAAACATTACGTTTTGGGTCAAAACTCGTAACTTTTAGTCTCAGTTACATTACGTGACTAATATTTAAACTATCAACCCAACCTTTTAGCATCCACATGTTTTCTTATATTTTTAGTATTGCTAATTTAATTACAATAAAGTACATAGCGCGATATGTAAAATTCGAACGCGCAAATCAGAAATGATTACAATTTCTTCAAAATATTTTTTTTATCTAACATGGCGTAATAAAGCATAGAATGTATCGCAATAGACGAGATTACAATCTATTATTACAGATACTAATTAGAAAATTCTATTCTATTGATTATGAATAATATATCATAAGGATTAGTTTTTTTATGTAATACCAAGAATTATAAAATTATTTATTTTCATGTAAGAGATATAAATTCCTTCTTTTTCTGCCCTTTCAAAAACTATGAGGCGCTAATTTGGAATAACTGTTTTTAAGTACTTTTTGAAGCTTCAAAGTTAGAAGAGATAATAAAGAAGTTTGCGGTCTGTATAAGGTAAATAAAAAAGATTTTAAAAAATTCTAATTTCGATTATTTTCTAAAATTTATAAAACATTATATATTGGTTTCAAAAAATAACAAGACGCTATTATTTTTTTCAAATAAGATTAAGATACTAATATATATGTTGTGAAAAATAGAATTTTATCAGCTGATGGGTGAAAATTTTTCCTTTTATTACAATTGTTTCAATAAAATATTCAATAAACTGAATTCCTCTTTATAAAATGTTTACATTCAAATGTCATGCCTTCTAGAATCGATGCAAATATCCGAAAGAGGCCAATTTTATCCCCGAGCATCACAAACTGAGCAGTTTAGTTCCGAAAGGAAAATATGCATCTTCACTCCGTTCAAAGTGACATTTATTGCTTTGCACAAAAGATGCCCAAACCCGATTGCAATTGAAAGGAGAGTCCACAAAAGATACGGATCATTATCCTCGTCTTTTTCTTATTGAGTAACCTGGCTAAAGAAAGACATTCTTTGAATTTAGGGGGAAAAGCAGAATAAATTTATTCTTTATGATTTTCTACAGTTAGAAAAAAAAAACAGTAAGTTTTTTTAGAATATTTTTTTTTCTCTTCTGCAGCAGAAGAATGTATAGGATCGCTCTTTTTCAGCTGCCATAGGCCTAAGTGGAAATCAATAAGCAGGAATTGATTCCTCCAACTTCTGTAAAGAAAAAGTTTTTTTTTTCGACTAGTCTTTCTTGTTTCAAGTTTTTATACGGAACAGAAAGTTCAAGTCATAAATTTTGGTTTGACCACAACAAACCCTGGCCAGGCAATTGATTTTGATTATGGGAACTTTTTAATTCGTTAACTTTACCATTAATAAATTTTCTTTCTCGAGTACCAGTAATGGGTAAATGGTAGTTTATCTAAGTTTGTTTTTTTCGAAACAAAAAATCAATTTATGGAGACTTATCTCTTTTGAAGCAAATTGACTTTTTTCTTCTTTTTGCTTAATTCGATGTAGGATGTCTTTTCTTAGTATAGCATCATTGTATTTCATGAAAAAATAATTTTAATTTTTAATATCCCGTCTTTCTTCCTTAAATGGAAACAATTTTCTGGAGAAAAAAAATCATTATTTTTTTGGATCAATTTGTATCTAAACAAGTAATTAGATTTCTTTTAGTCGCAACAAAATAATCAATAGAAAAATTAAAACTCCATAGAGACAAAAACTATAAGGCAGACATAAACACTTTATATTTAAGAAGATGCTAAATAAAAATAAATTTTCATAGACATTCTTATCTCGAAAGTGATTTCTATATTACAAAAACTAGTTTATAAATGACTAAATGGAACAAAATTATAAGTTATCCAAAATACTATATTATTAGCTTTAGTTAAGTTCCTTTTAACAGATAGAAGTTTATGTACTTGATGGTTTATAGTTATGAAAAAACTGTGTAATTGGAAATTTACGTTTCAGCTGAATTTCCATTTTTTTATTCTTGAAATATTGCTGTTGATCTTCAGCTATTTTAAGGGAACATTGGACTTTGAAAAAATCAAATATGGACGAAAACCTGTAATTTTATTTATATTGTTTCATCATCAAAATATACATTGTGTAATAATTCAATGTATAATTCAATGTTATAAAATGTATAATTCAATAAAATAAATATTTGAAAGGTTAAAAAGAAAAATAAGCACATCTTAATGAATTTTATCAAAATAATACTGTAATTAGAGTTAAATATAGTTGTAAAGCTCCAAGTGTCTTAAAGTCTTGAGAAAATGAAACGAAAGTGATAATTAAGTTTTCGGTTAAAAAATAATATAAGAAAATGGGGCATTTGTTTTCATTTTTGAGTTTTTTAGGTCGTTAAATGTAAATTTCTGTTTGGAAAAACATAAAATTCAGCAAAGCATAAAAACATTTCTAAGAAATTAGCATTTTATTTTAAATGCAAAATCATATGCAATTTTGTTCCAATGAAATTTACAATGGGTAATAAGAAAAAAAATAATAGATAAAATTAAAATTAAGTCATCTGGATTTTTTTAATGTTTTTAAAAAATATTATTTTCTATATTCTAATATTATTTTATTATTTATTTTAATTATTTTTTTATATTATTTTTTTCAAAAATAATATATTTTGTTTTAAGAAACTCGACATATTTATATTTTAATATATACGCATAAAAATTTCTTAATTCTGATTGAATAATTACCCAAAGTTTCTAATCGAATTCACTGTCCCCTTAAAGTACCAATATTAGAATTAATTTCATTTAACATCTAAATATAAGTATAGCATGTTTTACTGAACTTGAAACAATTGTTCACGAATAAAAAAATCAAAATATTCAAAACTTAATTCAATGCTTTATATTAAATTGGCAATATTTGCAAAATAGCTTCTCTAAAAAAGCAAAATATTATTATTTTTTATATTATATATATTTTTTAATCATCGCCAGTTCATTTTTTGTTTTAATTTTTTACAGATAATCAAAGATTACAAGCTGTTTATGGTAGTTGGTGTACTGGTCATGATCGACGTCATCATACTCACAACATGGCAAATTATAGATCCATTTTACAGAAAAACTACAACAGGTGCTCCACTGGTAGGTTCCTATTTATGTGATAACGTTCATGATTTAAATTATTCAATTAGTTCTATTTTATCTAATAATCTCAAATGAACTAATTCCTTTGAATCTTTTTATAAGAAATAAAATATCTTTTAGAAAACTAGTAGAACACAATTACTGAACAATATAGTATGACACATATTAATATTCACAATATTACTAAATATTGTTACTATCATATTGTCACAAAAGGCAAGTTTGCGCCTAGTCAGCGTGGCTCAGAGGTAAAATATGCTCTTTAAAAGCTTATGTCAGGGGTTCGAATCCCTGCAAAGTGACATTACAATAAAATTTGGTCTTTTAATTTAAATTTCCTGCTATTTCTTTTAGAGCTTTCTTTAACCTTCTATATAATTCTGGTTTATTCCGTAAATTGATAAATTCTGAGTTCCACACATAGTGGGAACAGTTTTTCTCCTGCAAGTTACGAGTTGCTTATAGCTAATAAACTTGAAATAGTGTTGTGACTATTTTTCCTTGTGTTGTGACTATTTTACTTTGTGACTATTTTTCCTTGCATATTTGTGACAATATAATATTGTACAATATTGTGCATCAGTCTGTGCTACCAGAAAAATAAAAATAAAAATTTAATAATATCAATACTAAGTAAAATTCGGTATACTGTATTTAAATTTTCATTTAAATACTTAAAATTATGTGAAAATATTTCAAAGAGAATTATGATTTGCAACGTATTTCTTGAAATATATTGCTCTTTTCCGATTACATTTGTATTGAATGTATAAATGTGGAAATAAAACTGCAGTCCGAAGTTTCAAATAAGTATTTTATAATTATAGTTTTTCTGAAAATAAATTTCAGAGAAAAAATAAAATCGACTCTAACTAAAAGCGGGGGAAATGAAGCAACCTTGTTTTATAGAAAGGACTTCCAAAAATAAATATTAAAACCTGGATGTAACAAAATCAAAAGTCATTTCTTTATGGTACAAAAATTAAATTTTTGTTAGAGGAGTATTTTTAAAGCTTCAGGATAGAATAACAAGATTACGTGCAATAATTTCATCGAATAAAAGAGCATTGTTATAATCCGGTTTCTGAAAAAATACCTCATGTGGGAGTACGTCTGAAATAAGTGGGCGTTTTTCCTACGAGATTTGAAAATATATTCTTCAAATATTTGTAATACCTTCTATTATATATCTCGGGAAAAATTTCAAATGAAAGATTTCAGGGGATTGTTATTTACATTTATAGATTTATAGATTTTTATTCGAAAAAACTTATTTCGACGACAAGTCTAGTAAAAGCTTCCACTGTAAATTTTAGAATGTCAACAAGTCCTAACAAGAATGGCATTTGTAAAATCATATCTCTATAAAAATTAATGCATAGTGTATAATCCCATTCATCATTTGCTGCAAAATTTTAAAAAATGCAAAATTTATAAAATTATAATTCTAACTAATAGCATCTGTATTTAGGTATTAAAATGAAATAGACTGCATTAACCGCACACTTCTCTCTTTTTGCCTTGAAACTTTATCAAGACAATGAAACTTTTCGGTTTAATATCTTGTTATGTTGTTTTTTATGATTTTGTAATTGCATTCATGTAGTTGTCTGTTTTCCAAAAATTGCTTTATCTTGCTAAAATCACAAAAACTTAATTTATCAATGACATTTGATATAATTTGTATAGAAATATTACGACTATTATCAAATGTTTTTTTAAATACTATGTATAGCTTAATTGGTAACTTTCTGATGAACACACCATATTAATGTAGTTTAGAAACTTTTCTGTAACAGCATTTTGTGTTAAAAATGAAATACAACCAGGTGCAATGGCTATCAATGCCAATATATCATAAGCCAGTTGGGCAAATAAAATTATGTATTGTGCATTGCTGGTATACTACAAATAATTATACATCAACAATTTCTGTCTTCATATGCACCATAGTCTCATTTCTTCTAATTCAAATTCATATAAATATTACCTCTATGTATCTTTTATTTCTTGACTTTGTTTCATAGTTCCATAACAATACATATAAAAAGCAACAATTGAACACGGCTTCTGAAACAGCGCCAAATTTCTTCTCAGCATTCGTCTAACACAAAAAAAGGACAATAAAAGAAAGCAGAAAATAATAAACCCATTTCGCGGAAACAGAATGTCCAACAGAAAATACCGGGCGTTTCATTTCTTCAGCCTGTCGCCTTAACCCCCCCCCCTTTCCTATCCTGGCCGTTTCTCCTTCATTATATTGACAAAAACAGTCGATACCCGTCGTAGACGCCGTGGACGAAATGAAGTTATGGAAGAAGTTTATGTCCGAAGTTTTCCACTGACCGATTGACTTCTGAGTCATCCGTGAGTTTTTGATTTCCGTTTTCTCGAGAAATCTAGATCGTTCTGTGGACCCGCTATTGTTCTGCCTCCTATTTTTTGAAGGAAATGGAACAGGAAGTCGGTAAAAATGGAAAAAAACGCATTTCAGGGCTGAAAGCTCTTGTTTTTTGTTTAAATTGTTTTCGGCAAATCAATTCTGGAGTTGATTAGTGTTGGGACATGAAATAGCAGAAATTGAATTTGATTTTGGGAACTGAATCAGTTGTCAGAAATTTCAATGGGAATTATGTTATTGAAGTTATGCAATTATAGTTTCGATTATGAGTTATAGCGCAAAAATATGTCTATATACATCTGACATCTGAAGCATTCTTTATTTATATAGAGAATACTGATACGATTTTATAATTTTATACACAACTTAATTCTGTGAATACACATGCAATCTACTTTTCAAGTCAAAGTTGTTTGGCGATAAGGTCACGTCTTCGTTAGAGACACAATTCCATCGAAGTAAGGTTGGGTAAGCAGGTCTAATGCACGTTAAGTCCGTCGGAGTCAAATGTACTCTCGCTAGTGTAGCGGGGAACTTTGGAAAGGGAGGTTTCGATTCAAGTGTCTTGTTCAAAATTGTAGGGTTGGTCAATTGTTGAATATAAGAGACATTTCCGTTACGAAGTTTATCTACATTCATCATGAAGGCATACTCTATGCTCCTGTTTGCAAAAAAGAAAATTCTACGGAAGAAAAATTCAAGAAACAGTTTTCTTGAGTAGTCATCCATTTACTTATTTCAAACCAATACCAATCCTTAATTTTATACAGTTTCCATTAGCAATTCCGTATCCGGTTACGAATATTTCTTAATGATAATAAAATTATTTGCTTCATAAACTAGTAATTTCACACGAAACTCGCTGGGTTTCTGCATGATCGTTAAAATAAATTTGCTTTTTCTATCGAGCTACTGATCGTTCACACGATAAATCTTTTTTTTTTTTTTTGCATAATTTTAAAGGCAACGGGAAATCAGTGATATCTGGTGCTAGGAAGGGGGACTAATCTCGAAGTAAATAATAGCCATATTGCTGCTTTAAAACAATAAGTTAATACAATTAAACTAAGCTAAACAATTAATTTTTCATACTTATTTTTTAAAATAAATTTTATAATATATTTAAAATTAGAATAAAAATCCTGTTATAAATATTAGAATTAACGGAATAAACATATTTTGAAAAATTATTCAGGTGAAAAAAAAATATATGTAAAATGGATTCAAATTATTTTAAATGATGATTAATTTAAACTTTTATAAATACACATTCGAGTTTTATAAGATTTTGGAATTACCTAATACGTTTAATAAAATTAAATTAAAGGGTATTTTTTAATAAAATAATAGGGTTAAAGTTACATTTTTAAATTATTTATTTTAGTTTTTACCAGTTAAATAAAAATATCGTTCTTTCGCTCACACACATCACTATACTATATATGTGCTTCATATTTATTTACAGTTAAATTAACTGCAATAAGCTCTCAGAATATTTTCAAAAATAATTTTGGAATTAAATTATTAGTGTAAAACAATTTATAATCTACTTAAATCTTTTTATTAATAAAACAGAAATTGCCTTGAAATAATATTGATGGTCTAAGATTTCACATTCCTTGAGATAAATGTATATCTTTAAGATACGAAGACCCATTTTACTGAATTAAATTGAACGGTGTTTAGAACGCGTATGTTTCAAAACTAATTTTATAGGCCTTTTTTCCTTTTATGACAAAAAAAATTAAATACAAATTGCTACTTATATATAACGACATCCCTTGTTTGTCTTCCACTAGCCATTAAAAGTAGCAAGTAACTGGACCAGAGTTTTTTTCTTCCAAATGGTGTAACGACTAAATCATTCATGTAACAATAATTTACGGCTTACCTAAGTACTTTTTATCACTTCAATTTATAATGCCTAGTGATAACATTAATAAGGATTTCGAAAGCCACAATATTTTTTACAACTAAAATCTCAAGATTCAGAGATAATGTGATAAATAACACTGAGTTTGTTTTAAGTACTATTCCCTGATTGAGCACTACTTTTTAAAGTCATAAAACTGTCTCATGGCAACATTTATGTTTATTGGATGAATTCTCCGTGTTTTCTAGGATTAGCGATAATGGCCTTAGTCATCCTTAATCAGTATCTTGATGACTTTTGCTTTCTGTATTTGGAAACAGTAATTTTTAACAGTGCGTTTATATTATTGGAAACATAAAAGTCTAAAATAGGAAGTGCACAGAATTTGGATTATATTGAAAATTATTAATATGATAATGGAGTCGTTTTCAGTAATAAAACCTTTGAAGTTCTATATTTATTTAAATTAAATAAATGTTTTAAGGACACTATACCAAAATAAAAGAAATGTGAATGTCATTCCTTCTTTTATTTATTACCCAACAACATTGTTGCAATACTGTTGTATTACATAGTCTCTTGCATTAATAGGCATCAGTTACATGAAAGATTGTTTTTCGAAATAATATCATCGATTTCTGCTAGCGCAATTAAAATTAAAATATTTTTAATTTTCTAATTTATTCAAACATTTAATATATGAGCAGTGTTATGACATTTTATGCACTGCATCAAACATATGTTTTTCAATTTTATATTTTTCCTGAGCCAACATTGGACGTTTTTAACTGACTTTATTTCTTTAACTAGTTCTAGGTTCAATTTTGGAAGGTTTTTGTGATTATTTTATCATTTTGTGTTATTCCTCTCGTTTAACGTTATATTCCTATGGATTTAAATATTTCTATTTTAGCAAAACGCATGTGGCTCAGTCACTAGTCTCTGGCAAATTTTGTCTAGATAAATTTTTTAAAAGACGTCTCTACAAAGCTTTTCTGTCTTTTACGATTACGATTTTATGATCATGATCGATTTGTTGGGTATAGAGACTTTGAAATGGAACAACGACAGAACAAAATATTCAAAGAACACTAGTTTATTGCTAAGGAGAATTTGTACTTCTTAATCTGATCACGGTTACATATTTGAGAAATAAACTATGTTATTTGTATACTTTAATTTAGCAATAATGCAATTAGGCTTCATTTATACAGAACATCTATATGTTATAACAACAACAAATTTGACAGCAGATGATGTCATAAATTAACTGAATCATTTTAAGATTTTTAAAAAAAATTATTTCTTGCTTGAGTGATTACATCAAATAACGCAGCGCTTTATTTTTATATCTTATTCTTTTATAAACATGAGAACAATCTTTTTAAATAATAAAAGCTAGATGCAGATTAAAAAGATTCATCATTTTGCTAAATATAATTAATCTAAAATTGTTTTGTCGAATTTCCCATTATTATCTAAAATATTTATACTCTTTTCAAGATAATTTAAAATTTCAAAATCTATGAAAGAATATGACGCAGAATTAAGTTCAGAAAAATTACCATCATAAGAATAGTCTCTAAACTGGGGCTTGTATGAATTAACTATAGCTTAATATTAGCAGTAAAATGCATAGTCAAATTTTAAAATCATGTTAATCAATCTCTTCAATGGTTAATTTTAGAATTTCTTTTTCTGTATAGTAAGCTTTAATTTCTAGAAAGTAGAAAACATAATGTATAGAATATATTTCTGAATAGAAAGCTCTTTTTAAACTTTTTAATTTTTCACAATATTTGATTTTGTTTATTTACATCTATTCGTCTAATGTGGTGTTTTAAATATAGTATTCTTAATTTTATCAACGTGTTCACTGCCACTGCCCTGGCCTGATATCAGGACCATCTATTTAATTAGATGGCCCCCTTCTTTGCTATCTTTTAACTGTAGTAGAGAAGGTGTCATCTAATAACATTGATAGTTTTGTCCTAGAAAAGAATGCAATCTACGAGTTATTTCGTAGTTAGCAGTCAACTTGTTAACGCAATATGATTGTAACATCAGTAGTATGTTACTGAAAAAAAATCACTTTGTTTTATCCGGTATATTTACATAAAAACATTCATAGAATATGGATTCATTATTCAAAATTCTTTCTAAGCAGAAGAGCCATAAAGTTTAGAGTTACAATTTTAATTGAACAAACTTAACAAATCATTAAACATTTAGATGGATCAATTATTTAATCTGAAATAGATGCATTTGTTATTTGAGAAAAACTCTACAATATGTATTTTTATTCAATTACTTGACAAAAAATTATTTACCGTTACTCTGTTTTCCCTTATGTGTCATTTGATATACATAAAGAACAGAAATTTGCTTAAGAATTTCAAAATATATATTTTTACGTGAAATTTGTGATGTGCGATCCACAAAATGTTAGTTCCTATTCATTTAGCAAATATGAAATTTTTGGTTTTATTATTAATGACCAATTTTGTCGATAATAAAGATAACCTCTTTTTACAATGCTTCTTGTATGATTACAAAAATAGAATAATATTATTGTGAGTAACTTTAATTATATTATGTTGAATTTAATTAATTAAAACAAATAACACTCTTAATTAAACGAATACTGTAACACAAGCGTGTCTGTTCAATCAGAAAAAAATATAAATAAATTATTAAATTTAGCGAAAGAAAAAAAATTACATTAAGAAAAGCAAATAAAGGGTTTTTAAGAATTAATTTTATGGCTTGAAATTAAAATTATGAGTTCCGCACGCATTATATTTATTTTGCTTTTTTAACTATAAAAAAATATGTAACCATGTGTTATGCTAACGCTCGGAAAGTAAGAATGGAAAAAATAAATATAAATTGTAAAAGTTAGTAATTTATTGTATGACAAAAGCAGTATTTGAAACAAAGAAAATTAGTTAGCCATCTTTTTCCATTTTCATTCTTGAATCTTATTCATTATCTTTTAGAAAAATAAATAGATTTAATTAACTAAATATTTGAATGTCATAAAATGCATAAATAAAAATTCGAAAAAGGATAATGAATATTTTGAAATAAATATGAATCGTTGAAATGTCGCTCAAAAGGATCCAAATGATTACTTTAAAAAAGGGCCTGCAAAAATAACATTATAAACATAAAATATTTGAATCATTCGAGGATGAATTTAACTTTTAACTTAAGTAACTCTTTCAATATTTCTATGAATTTCGTTAATGTGTAATTACTTGTAAAAGAAGGCACGAAAAAAAACTAATCTTTAGTTTTTGTAAAAAAAGAAAGAAAATATCTTCTCATTTGAAAAGAAAATATCTCCATTGACTTTCTTTAATAAAAGGCAATATCATCTGCACAAGAACTTGCTTTCCAATTTAAGCAATCATCTTTCACATCATCATTATTTTTTTTCTTTCAATTTAACTTCAACATTTCTTCTTTCATACAAAATATTTTCTCAAGTTATTTTCTCTTCAATAGATGCGTGAAATACTGCTTGCCCTCCCCCTCCTTCTTTTTTAGGATCAATAATCAGTAATTTTCACTTCTTGACAATTTATTTTTAATAAAACTTTTTCCTTTTCGTCTCTTACTTTTCAGTAATTACCTTTGAAAGAAATATATGGTCTTTTACACTCATAAGATAAATAAAATGTTACCTTAGAAAAAATCAATTTTGGTGCGTGATAATTCTGAATATATCTCCCCGAAGGATAAATAGAGAGCAACTTTTTTCTTCTTCTCGAAAAAGAACTGCGTTTCTCATTTATTTTAGTAAAATAAATGATGTTGAAAGTTTGTGAAGAAGAGAAAATGTTCAGCAGATAGCAGCTCAGAGGAATTGAAGTTGAAGTTTTGTGAAATTACCCTCAGACAGAGTTAATATGAATGTTGCAGTAAAGAGAATTTGCATTCCCTATCTTGCAGACATAAAGACCATGTCTCTTTGCTCTAAGTTCTTTCGTGCTGCAATGAATGTGATTTATCTTACTTTTAGTAATTACATTTTTATTTGTTTCACAAAATATTTTTGAGAGAAAAATAACTTATTTTATATTACTGTGAATGCTTGAAAAATAATTCATTTTATAATATTGGAAAATATTTAAAATTTACACATTTTTAGAAAATTTCAAAAACTTTATTAAAAATGATTTATTTTTTAAAATTTTCCTTCGACTTATACATGCATTCATATGATTACATGCAAAATAGTTTGAAGACCAGCATTTTTATTTTCAAGAGACAAAGATTGATTTGAATAAATAAGAATCAATCCTAAAACCACTCTGGATTATTTAATGAATTTTTTTTTATTTTTAAGAAATTGAAGGAATTTATATTTGTAATTTATTCTGCTTCGTATGAGTATTGACCATAAAAATATACTTTTTTCTCACTGAAGTGAATTTGATTTTTAGATCAAACAATGCATGCATTATTGGAATTCATTTTTGTATATAGAATGTGTCTGTCACTGATGTGCGATACCATCATGTGTAGTTAAATTTTGATGTATTCATTTTTCTACATGATTGTACTTCTTGAAGGAATTTCGTCATGCTTGACAGAATGTAGGCAAATACACGTTTAACACTTCATTTTGACTTTATAGATTTAATTCTTGAAGGATTTCAAATTGTGCATAGTTGCACTTCTTGAAGAAATTTTGTTATTGTTTTTTTTTCGATGCTTGATGCTTGACAGGGAGTAGACAAATATAGCTTTTGTATTTCCATTTGATTTAATGGATTTAATTCTTGAAGGAATTTTAATTGTACATGATTGCACTTTTTGAAGGATTTTAATCAGATATTCTTTTTAACTAGATTTTTGGTAGACTATAACCAAATATATCTTGTATTTTCTTTTGATTTAATGGAACTTTTGATGGAATTTCGATTATATATAATTGTAATTTTTGAAGGGATTTTATCAATTTTTTCAAGCAAAATATGATTGAAGGCAACTGTAATACGTTTTTATTCAATTGATTTAATTCTTGAAGGAATTTCAATTATACATGATTGTATAATTCATTAATAATTCTTAAAGGGATTTTAGCACTTTTCTTTTTTTTTTCTCTAATTATATGCATGGCACTATATGGCCAAATATAGCTTGTTAACTTTATTTTCATTAAGCTGATTGGATTCTTAAATGAATTTTAACTGAGCATCATTGTACTTCTTAAAGGATTTTTAATAATTCAATATTTTTTTTCTTTTTAATTATAGGAAATACATAATATGGCTAAATATTGTTTATTTACTTAATTTGATTTAACTTGAAGGAATTTTAATTATACCTGAGTGAATTTTATCTTTTTGTTCTCCTTAATTATATAGGTAAGTAAATATGAGCAAATATGTCTTTTCCACCTTTCAACTATCCATTTAGTATTACCATTTCATAGAAAGATTCATTGCAGGATTAAACACCTAGTTCAATTAAATGTAAATAGAATTTTTTTTCTATATTAATTGAAACTTCTTGACATTGAATCTACATTAATGTCGTATGGACCATAAAAACCATTCTCCCTTCAGTGAGCATCTCAATGGTAAAGTTGAATCAAGTAAATCATTTGATGCATTTTTTTTTATTTTGAAACGTATATCTACTACAAATGAAACTTTTTATACTGTTTCTCCGTTCTTGGTAGAAAAGGCAATATCCTCTAATCTTGGTAACACTAAGTCTATTTGGAAACTACTTCAGGGAACTTGCTTATTGAGGTTCAATCTTATAAGTCTGCCGAAAAAATTATTAAAATGAAATTTCTAAGCACTATCTTTGTTACTGTTACTCCACATGCATCTCATAACACCTCAAAGGGTGTGATTTCTTGTGTAAAACTTTTCAATGCTCCGGTGGAACAAATTTGTAAAGATTTCCACGCAATTGGCGTTACTCATCTGCGTCGCATTAAAATCAGGAAAAATGGGGAACTAGTTAATAGTAAGCATTTAATTCTTACCCTTCATTCTCCCAAAATACAAGAGTCAGTCAAAGCTGGATATATGAAATTGGCAGTTAGGTCATATTTTCCAAATCTCCTGCAATGTGTTAAATGCCAGCGTTTTGGGAATTCACAAGCTTCATGCCACGGAACTCTCATTTGCGACCTCTCTGTGGAAGCTGGACATGACAGCTCTGCGTGTACTAAACCAGAAAAATGCGCCAATTGCAAAGATTCTCATAATTCGTTTTCTCGTTCCTGTTCTGCTTGGAAATTTGAGAAAGAAGTGATAGCTGAGAAAGTAAAAAAAGACATTTCATATATCGAAGCCAGACGCATTGTTAAGTCTCGCACTTTTTCTTAAGGAGCCAGCTATACATCTGGCGTAAATAAAAAATTCGAAACCACAAGCACTCAGATTGTATCTGGAGTCCTACCATCCGAATCTGTTCGATTCAAAACAATGCACATACCTTCGGAGACTTGTCCTAGATATAACGATGCTTTTATAACCGCATTTATCCTAGTACATGTGGAGATAAAATCCATCAATCCACGGTCCCAGAATCTAGTGTAAGCTCTCCTGATTATTCAGATTTTAAAACAGTTCATAACAAGACAAAGCTCAAAAAAGACTATAGGATTAATAAAGATAATCCAAAACTATATACCGATAAAGTATCGAAACAATATAAACAGCTTTCAATGTCTGACAAGATTAATTTAAATAAAAATCAAAGTGTTAAGTTTCTTAATTCTTAATCTAAAGCATTAGATGTATTATTCCCTTCTAAAAAATCCAGCTATCCGTTACCCCAGGAATCTGATACTGACGCAGAAATGTGTACTAGTGCTCGGAAAGGTGATACACTGGAATAAAATAAGTCCGAAAATTTAGAGGACACATCTGAAGATATTTGTCCTCCAACTCCGCCTTTTCTCCTACGGGAGAAAAAATACTCCCATATTATATTTCTAACAAAACATAAATACTTTTTTATCTTCTTTTCAAATTTAGACTTTAAAATTATCTACTTCGTAGTTATATGTTGGTTTTAAAACTTAAGTTTATTGTATGAACTTGTGTTCTTCGTTAACATCTTTCTTGTAAATTTATTCAAATATTGCACATGTTTTGTGCTAGTTTTCCATGATTTTAAACATTTATATTTATGTAACACAAATATTTTGATATTTTAAAATTATATATATCATTTTATGGTACCGTGATGCTGTTGATCTAACATGTGTTTGGCACAGCATAGCCAAGTGTGGCTCTTAGGTCAGCAAAATCAACCAACCAACCAACCTGAAACTTCTTGATTAAAACTACTATAAGCGATAAATCACTGTTACTAAATCTGTTATTGTGTACTCACAAGCAGCAAATCAGATTAACTGATTCCATAACTATTCTAATTATCTTTTTCAGCATTCTAACCGTACATAATTACCAAATCAAACATTGCATACTAAAATGATGACAAGTGAGCGAGCGAAGAACAAACAAAACTATAGAAAAAATTCATTAATATTGTAAGCATTCATCCAACAATGTTAGACTGGATTAAGCTAAGTAAATAAACATGTAATGAATCATGAATAAGAAGCAGAGCGTGAGCGCGCTGAAAAAAATACTCAGTCTTCGCTCCTGAAAATTAAATCAATTAAAAGAAGAGCAAGCTGTGCGGTGGATACTGAGTAAATGTTGAATCGACACTGAGGAATTTAATTATTTAATCATTAGCGTGATAATTCCGTTATTTGCTGCAGAGATGAAAATCCACTGTTTGGAAGAGTTTTTTTAAGCTCAGACTGAAAATAGTGTCTTTTTGTTCCTTAATTATGTTGTTATTTTATTATAAAAATTATGTTTTGAGAATTCGAACACCTGTTTTCATACTCCCTCTTACTGGAATATCATTTATTTAAAAACAATAAATTATACTTTTCATACATTCTTATTAATATGTATTTACAATAAGATTTTATGACTTTTAATATTTGGAATTGGACTTTCCAAGTAGATATTGATTCGCATCTTATTAATATGCATTTGTAAGAAGATATTATGATTTTTAATATTTGGTGTACAAAGTTTCTGAGTGGATATTAATTCACGGTCTTATTAATATGTATTTCAAATAAGATTTTACGATTTTTCGTATTTCGCGTTCAGACTTTTTGAGTAGATAGTAATTCTCGTTTTTATTACTATGTATTTATAGTAGAGTGTTACAATTTCTCAAAATAGTAATACAGGCTTTCTGAATTTATATTAACGCTCATATCTATTAATAACTATTTAAAATACTATTTTATGATTTTTTTTATAATTCGCTTACTTTTTGAATAGATATTAATGTGCATTCTTATTAATATGTACTTACAATAAGGTTTTAATATTTTTAATACCTAAAGTACAGACTTTTTGAGTAGATATTAAATTTCAGTTCAAAATTCATCTGGGATTTTATCCTTCTTAAATATTTTATGTTTTTTTCCCAATAAATGTTATAGTTTATTTTTTACAAATTTTAAGCAGTATCCCTCTATAATAATTTAAATTACGTCTATAGATTCCTAACATAGTTTAATAAACAACCATTAAAAAAGACAACCAATAAAGATGGGAATTACTTCAAATTTCCTACAAAAAAGAGCTCAAGAAGATACTGAAAATATTAATTCAGTTGCTAAAGTAGTCAAATTTGTCATTAATCCAATAGTATTTAATTAACTATTAGACGGAAGCAGCAAGGTTTTTTTAAGTTGCAAATAGAATCCATTACAATATCGAAACGTGTTTTTTTAGCAAAACCTGACCTAAATGAGAAAGAACGCATGTCTTCTTCAAATTCAAAGATCTAGTCTAAAATTCGATTCATTTTTATAATTTTTCTTGAATGAGTCATAATCCAATTTTTCATCCTTCTAGAATTTTACCAAAATATAAATATAGTTACGAAATAAGATAAATTAAAATAAAAGAAGAAATATTTTTAGACGAGAGATTGCTATAAAAACTTGTTATTAATTTAAAATGTCGTATATAGATTTATATATTTAATTTTATTTTTCATTCTGTTTCAATTGCTAGTCCGAGTCTTCAATTGGGGATTATACAATGGGCTTCATTTCGTTTAAAAAATATGCCCTTTCATCAAATTAATGATTTTATGTGAAAGAAATGAATGACGGATTTTATGAAATTTACTGTAAAAGATACACTACATATGAAAGTAATATAAATTTTTTATTCCTGCTTCTACATTGATTTATTTCTTAATTTTGATACGCCGGCAATTAAACATTTTAAATTCCAATATTGAAAAATTTTATATAGCATCTTAAAATTACATTTGAATTAAAAATGTGTACACAAAACGTGTTGAATACCTAATATTTTTATAACTAAAAAAGTTTAAAGTCAATACCTATATTATCTTTCCAGATAAAAGTGAAAATTCAAAACACTATTTTAGCATTAGAGAAATAAAATTCCATTAACTCATTTGTCAACCATCATGTGTTTCATACATGGTGCATCAACATATTAACCGACGATTTAGCATTTCCGATTATCTTTCAAATGTTTTTCAGAATTACTGTTTCTTCTATCAATCGGGTAGTTATTGCTTTGAATCTTTAAAGTTTTATGTTGAAATGTTAAAGCAATATATGACATAATTTCATTCATTGTAAAGTAGTTTTAAAGTATAATTATAGATGTTGCTTTATGACATATTGCTATTAATTTGCGAAAAATATTATTCTTCAAAAGTTGATTTAACAAAGAAAGCGTATACAGTGGTGGAAATTGTTAATTACACATTTCAGAAGTTATTTTTGTTACTTATAGCACTTGTCATAGACAAGTCAGCTTACGAAGTCAATGATTTTAAGTCAAATTAATGCAATATCTTCTGAGGGAAAAGGCCCCTAAGTACCCGAGGGTAGAAGTCTAAATTTTAGCTCCTCTGAATATGACACTTACACAGTCACTTGCACAATCCCTTTTTACAGGAAGGCTCTTTCACATAAAGATAAAGCACTTACAGATAAAGCAAAAGGGGGGTAGGAGCCATGAGTGAAATAGGACTTAACCCTCGAACACACCGAATCAGAGGGAAGATTCGCTACCACTAGTCAAGGAGGCCGGTTAAGCAGGTTAACAGCAATAAATTTAAAGTGACATTCATCCCATCATGGTTGAATTTATTTTTATGTACTTTAATTTCCCTATCATAAACTTTGTAATGAAATTATAGAATTTGATTGAATCCAATTATTGCTTCCTAATAATGCTGCTGCATTCTTTAAAAATATAAAGCATTCTATTCATCCGAAGAAAATGGTTTCAAGAGAGCTTAATATAGAAAATTAACCTTTGTGGTAATTTAAAATACATAATTCCCAAGAAAAAAATTCCGAGGCATTGTATTATTCTCTGAGGATTTCATTTATAATAAGACATGAATTTAATTTCCCTATCATAATCCATGTAATGAAATTATAAAATTTGATTAAATCAAATTATTGTTTTTAATAATATGTATTTCATTCTTTAAAAATATGTAATTTTCCATTAACCTTTTGAAAATAACTTTCGAGGGGCTTTATATAGATGAAAATCAAAAATGCACATTTCTGGTATTGTAAAATACACATTCCTCCCCCCCCCCAAGGAAAAAATCCTAGGAATTTATTATTTTAAGAAGTTTTTGATTATATTAAGGTATGAGTTTAATTTCCCAATCATAATCCAGCCAATAAAACCATAAAATTTGAGTGAATTCGATGATTACTTTTAATAATATAACGCAATCTTTAAAAATTTGTAATCTTTTATTAATCGGAAAAAAACAGTTTAAAAAGAACTTTATATAGCAAATGCACTTTTGTCATAATTTAAAATACACATTTCCCAAAATCAGAGTCTTATTATTCCCTGAGATTTTCATTAGTATCAAGGCATAAATCAAATTTAACTATCATAATCTTTGTAATGAAATCATAATTTTTTTCAATCCAAATATTGTTTTTTAATTATATAACGTTATTCTTTAAAAATATTTAATATTGTATTAATCTGAATAAATAATTTTCAGAGAGCTTTATATAATAGAATATGGAAAATGCATGTTTCTGGTGTTGTAAAATACACATTTCCCAAGAAAAAAATACGGTGCATTGCATTATTCCCTGAGGTTTTCATTTACATTAAGGCATGAGTTTAATTTTCCTTTCATAATCCTTGTAATGAAACCATTTTAAAAGTAGAGGGGAAATAAAAAAAATAAACAATATGTCCTTTAAAAAAAGACCTCAATTAGTTTTTAGCATGTATGCTCATAGGAAGAGAGAAGAATGAGGCAGCAAAAGTAAGTAGAACTTTCTCGATACATTCATTAAAGACCGAGTGTCTTAATTAGGATTTTCAACCAAGTGAAATATATTAAGTTGGATTTAGTTTCCAAGACACCTTATTACTCCGAAAACTCTCATTTCTGTAAACCTTTTTTTAATTTATAGTTTTACTTTTATTTCCAAAGGAATATAAAAGAAAAGACAATTTTAATGCTTCACTGCAGAACAGATTTCTAAAGATTCCTAGAAGGTTTCAGCTCACACATGTGTTGTTTCTTTTAACTTAAAAGATATTTTCTGCTATTTCTATTATGATCTTTCGACAAAGAATATTTAAAATGTATTAAATTTCCTGTTTTCAGCTTGAGATAAAAATTAACAATTTTTTGAGCTTTCTTATCAAAAAAATTTAAATAATTTAAGCTATTCAAGGAAAAAAAAGCTTCAAAATTATTAAAAGATTTTATTTTAATCAGATAACAAGATTTTTTTTGAAACAATATATTTATTGGATTTTTAAACATAATAATTTATCATTTGTAGAATTCCGTTCAATAAATATTCTTAAGTAAATTTTCCTCAAATTTCTTTGTTTTGTTTGTGCTACCATTAAAGTGTATAATTCAGTTATTTCGTAGAATAAATGATAAATATCAGGCAAAACAGTTAAATTATATAACAGATTAAATATTTTATGCTTTATCTAGTTATTATTTGCAATGAATAGCTATTCCTTGAAGTAACTAATAATAGACCATTAGAGAGAAAAATAAGCGATTTCAAGATTATTTTAAAAATTCTTTCAAAAATATATTTTATTCCTGTTGCATATAATTGTTTGATAAAAAAACAGGTTGTAAAAATATTTGTTTTTAATCCAAAATGTAAAACACTAACATAAATACACCTTCCAAATTTTATGTCTAAACCAACCGAATGAAGTGTACACATATACACATATGTAACGTTGCAAACCCGTTATAAGCAGTTTAAAATGGACTAAAAGCTGCTAGAACTGGTTCAAAGAATATCGGATACCATATTTTACACTTTAACGAGTAAATACTCGTAATGCTACAGAATATAAATAATACAAATAACGGATTTCATAACGCAATACTGTCATATGCATAAGAAATTATTTACAACTGTTACACTATAAAATTGTCATTTAAAGCAATATTGAAATGTTTTACTTTTAAATTTAGATCTAATTTCCCCAGACATAAAGAACTTGAAAATTTTGAAATTAGAAAAGATTATGCATACATTCTCTAAGCGGTAATAAACAATTAAATAATCATCTGTATACAAAACGAAATCACTGAAAACTTTAAATTTTGGTATATATTTAAGTACCATTATAATTTCATCCAGAAAGAGATTTAGAGAAAAACTGAATTAATATTTCTTAGTTTTTTTTGAAAAATAAGTTTAACATTCTAAAATGAAATAATAATGGTAAATATTTCTTAATTACTTTGTCCTTGCTTCACAACCAGAGGAAATACAATTGTCTGTTAATACAAGGCTATAAATAATTTACTTAGGAAAATAAACTTCCAAACAGAGAAGAAATTTGTTTGAAAAAAAAATATGCACAAACCCTGGAAGGTGATAATAAAACTATTACTTTTAGAGCTGAGAGATATATTACTTTAAAAAAATTTCAGAAAAAAATAATAAAGGGAAAACAAACAGTAAAATAGATAAACTGTAAATACTGAACTTTTTTTCTGTCGTTGTTGATTCTTTTTAAAACTAAAATGGAGTTATATTTATCTTACCATTACAAAATATATACGTCTGATGTTTCCCTTTAAGATCAAAAGGATATCACTTTTATATTGTTTTTACAATAAATAAGAAATCATGGAACAAGATTTTCCTTTCTTGTAATTACAAATGACTTGTATAAAATGATAGTCAAAAAGTTAAAGTTTTAAAACAGTCCTGGAGACCAAACTTTTAGATTTAAAGTTTCATTCCAAACTCACATTCTTGAAATTTTATTTCCAGATTTTCAACTACGCAATAAAATGTTTTTGTATTGGTTATATTTTTAGCTCTTGAATATTTGAACTAAAAATGCCAAATTGTTCCTTCAATGCGCCAGTAGAGATTTGAGATAGCGAGGATCAAACTTGCTACGTAAGGGCTTGTAGCTCGTAACATGACCACACGATCACACAATCCTGATGATGTTATCTTGCTTTTAAAGCTCCCACTGCACACCAATATTTGAAAGAAGGACGATTTAGTGTTTATATACTATGAATATAAAATATTTTCAAACATTTTAAATCATATTGAAAGACATGAATAACTTAAATGCTATATATTTTTTAAATCAGATGCTTTAAATTGATTATTTTTCACGATAAGTAATCAATTTATATGATGCCATAATCACATACAAATCATCTATTAATTAACTTTAATCATGACTACATGAAGTGTTCAGTTAAGAACACTTTCAGACAATCTAAAGAAATGAAATAAAATTTCTTTGGAGGTTAATGAATCAATTTTTTGATTTATTCTCAAAGAGCGTTTAATAAATATGCATTAATTCATTGAAATATTTGAGAAACTTTTTTTATAATCAGAAATTTATTGTCATACCTGATATTTCTTGGAGTTAAAATCCTGCCATGCATTCTTCTTCTTCAACGTAGAAATTAATTTTGTATAAAATATTTTACTATACGATGAAATAATGCAATGGAATAATAAATGTAATTAAAAAATATGCAGTACAAAGTCATTACTGCACCTATTAAAGGAATTATCTTATCAAAAACACCTGAATTGAATTCTTTAAAGGATTAATAGCGTTTGAAAGAAAATTTGAATAAAAGAGAAATTTCGTCGAAAGATAAAATTTTTATTTCTAAGATTGTATAGATTTGTTATAACAATTTTCCCCAATGTTTAAGCTGAATAAATGAAAATTTACTGATATATTTATTATAGCTTGAAGCTGCTTTTCTCGTTAAGCATTTGTTTTAATTATTGTACTTTTCTTGTCTCTATTTCTTGCGAAAAATTTCGATTGCCTCTAGAGATCTGTTAAAAAACTAATTTTAAATAAATCCATAATGCACTGAAAAGGCAAAGGCATATTGCACTGAAGTAAAACAAAAACATAAAATCGGTGTTATTTTAAACTAAGCATTTTGTTATGTTTGGATGATTAAAAGTTTAATAACAAATTAAAGTAACACTATGCAAAAATTGAATGTATGTTATTGAAATATCAAATAATGAATAAAAGATAATTTAAATATATTTCTTCTGGTATAATTTCTTTTAAAGTTACTGTAGAAGAAACTCCAAAGTTCTAGTTAACTTCTATTTAATTAAAAATTCAATTAATCTTTTTAAACATTGGAAGATTGGTATTCTTTTCTTGTTCTATCGTTTTAAAATAAAAGTTGGCAAAATTTGGTTAAATTCGACTCAATTGCTTAGAAGAAGATGTAGAATTCATTATATAGTTGTAAGGACTTTTATTTTACTTAGGTATTGTAATTTTATTTTCCTTATTTATAATTTAAATATTTTTTTTATTCGTAAGTTATCATCTTCTATATTTTTGAGCTTTTAATTTCTTTGCCATTTTAAATCTATGGTACGTCCGCTCATTATCAAATAATGTAAATTTTTAGGCAATATAATGTCAGGTTTTTAAGCTTCGTTTTAATAAGAAAACATCAATAATTTCTAATAAATCTCAAATTTAACATTATAATGAATTGATAAACACCACAGTGAAGTAATCTGTAGCCTATATTAACCTTTATTAATATTTTAGCCTATATTATTAAGTCACTGAATTCCATGCAAGAATTTGCCTGAATATAAAGACAGTTTGCAATCATTTGCCAAAAGAATTTTGGCCGTACAAGACCATGTTGATTTTAGAGCTACAGGGGATTATCAAAATAATGGAATTACTTTAGATTTATAAATAATCCTTTATTAGTATGATGTAGGACCGTCTTTGGCATGTAATACAGCTTTGTTTTGCCTAGTAATTGATTTCTACAAATATTAAATAGTGTTTATAGAAATATTGTACCATTCTTCCTGGAGATATTGTGAAAGATCTAGATGGGACTCCGGTGGAAGATATCACTTCCGTAAAGAACACTCTAAAATAGCTTACAGTTAAATTGAATTGAGGTTGGGTGAATGTGCGTGCCAAGGAAGATGTTTAACTTCATCCTCGTGCTCATCAAACCGTAATTGGGAGCAAACTTTTCCTGGTGAATTCCATCTTCCGGAGGAAACAAAGTTTGCATTATAGGATGGACCTGATCAACTAAAATTTCTTATACTTCTCTTCAGTGATCCTTTCTTTCAGAGTTATAGTTGGTCTAACAGAAATCCACGACATGACTCCCCTATCATGACAGAGCCAACTCCATGCTTGACAGATGGAAGGAGACGATCACGATTATACGCCTATTGATTTACTCAGAAAAAGTGCACCTATCTTGTTGAAAGGAAAAGTGTGAAACACGATTCTTCAGACCATATTACTTTCTTCCACTTATCAATCGAGCAGGCTTTGTTAGTGTGACCTAGGTTGACGACGTTTGCCATTAACATCTAAAACAAGTGTCTTAGAAATAGCTGTTCTGCCATAAATATTCTGTTTATGAAGGCGCTTTCTATCTGTATTTATTAATGCTGGATAATTCATATGAGTATTGAACTCTGCTGAAATTTTTGATGCAGTTGTTCACTTTTTAGCATTACAATCAGCTTTGATATCCATCGGTCTCTTTCACTAAGCTTCTCTTTTAGCTGACTAACTTGTTTTGCTGAGCTTTCTGTATGCTGCCAAGGCTATCGACACAGTACCTCTTGAAACGCCTAAACGCTGACATGTATCGGTTGCACTTACTACATATAGACGGGCTCCTACAATCTGGCAGCTTTAAAAGTCTGAGAGGCCTGACATTTCAACCATTTGAAAAAAAAATCCAAATAGAACTTATTAATTTAAATCAAGCTAGGGCATACTACTAGAATATATACATTGCTACCTATAAAAAAACTGGGGGATATTATTATATTTTAATACTTACGAGGCGTATTCCAAAATATTACTTTTATTCACAGGTGTTTCCGTTATTCAATAACCACCTGTATGTCAATGCTCTGAACTATTGAAAAGGTACAATTATTCAGGAATTATTGAGATTTATCGCAAACAAAAAATTCTTATTTTGTATGGTGTTTAATGAAATATTTTAAATCCAAAAAAAATGTTCCATCAGATATTTTGTTTTGCTCAATTTTTACAAATTATTTGAAATCTCTATCCCATAATAATCTATTAATCAATGAATTAAGGAATTTGTAAAGATTTTTTCATCCCACTTAGCTTCATTTTGAGAAGGTTTGTCTTAACTATTTCCTGCATATGTCATGTTTTTGATTCAAATGCAGAATATTTTAATAAATGGTTAAAAAATGTAAATATTCCTTTTTTCTAAACTCAAGATAAATATTTTCTCTTTAAAGTTTCAAGGATTGAAAGTTTCTTTATCTCGAGAACTGTCTTATATAAAATATAAAGCTTAAACTATTTTAAAATCTTAAGACTTACGATTTTATTTTTGTCATAAATTTTCTTAGGGCTTTTTATTGAAATATGCATTTTTTACTTATATAAATATGCTTTCAGTCAAATATCTTGGAGGCAAATAAAAATGTATGTGAAATATATGGATAATGTTAATTTTGATACATACTCACTCACAATGGCTAAAAACTGCAGAATAATCCAAGCATTGTCCAATCATCTATAAGCATAAACTCTATAGCAAAGTGAATCCATCGAAAATCCACTCTCCCAACTAGATTAAACAAAGATGTGAAAACATAATCCTCCCTTGGGGCTCCAAAGCAGAAAAGAAAACATATCACTGGGGTAATGGGGCGACCTTCTCAAAAGAAGGGGCTTCGGGTAGGCGAGATCCGTCAACGGTTCTGGAAAAATGCCATTCATATGCGCATAAGTAAACGAGCAAAGGAAGATGGATTAAAGAAATCTTTCATCTAACTTCAATGGAGCCGGGCTTAGGGTGCTTTGTTGACAGTTTTTGAAGACTCCCGCGAAATTTATCCTTTAATCTAACGAATTCAAATTCAGTAGGTGGATTCTTATGGTTATTTGCTTCTTTTCTGAGAAAGAAAGGGGGTGTAAAGAGACGTGAGAGGTGCGGAGTGGATTTAAAGGAGGGTATAATTATGATTAATCGCCTGTTGTTACGCAATATAAAATGTCTCGTAACTAGTTAGGATGTCGTTCAAAATGAGTTTCTGTTATGGTGTGAGAGAAAAGAATTTTAAATGGCAACTATACTGGCACAGAGCGGAAATTAGAATTCCATAACATGGAATTCCGAGAAAGCTCTGTCAAAAGCTTTACTTGAGTTGTCTGTGAATTATTTTACTTGAATACCTTTTAATAATTGATAGATAATCGATAGATATTTAGATAATCAATAGATATCAATAATATATTTTCATTTTAGTAATTTTAAACGCAATTTGTAAATGTAGTACGAAATTGAAATATTTATTAGTCGTATGAAACTTAAATAACAATTTTAATTTGCAGACTGAATTTAATATTTGGACTTTTAATTTATAGTTTCAATCGCAGTCTTCATAAATATATATATTTATTAGACTAAATTTAAGATTTAGGCTTTTGGTTTATATTTTCAATGGCAGTCTTAAAATGCTTTTGCTGCTTATTAGACTGAATGAATGAAATTTTGTTTCGTATTTTAAATATTATAAATTTATATTAATAATAATATTTCATTAAAAATAAATAAGATCCTTTTTTTATTTTCATCCTACAAATGTAAAATCATTACTAATATTTTAATGCTTTGGAGTCAAAAATTATTAACGCGGAAACGCAAATTGTTCGAAACTTTCAGCATTCTTATATATCAAGATTTTTTGTTATAAATTTGAAGTTCAAGGTTTCAAGGAAATGAAAAAACTCAGAATCTTTTATTCAAATATTTATCGAATGTATAACATAAGCCATGACTTTCATTATAGCATTTGATGTCTAAAATATATTAAAATTTTATCACCGATATTCAATCGCTGCTGGGAAACTAATAAAAACACATGAAGTTGACGACTTTTATATAGAGAAAAGAATTTATATCTGTCGTTAATATTAATCAAAATTTATATCTCCAGCAATTTTATTCATTTATTTTATCGAGACATAAAATAGGTCTATATTTTAAAAATTCTAAACAATTTTAAATGTGTGAAAGCCTTCTTATGAAGTTTTCGGTTTAAATATTTAGTATTTTTAATGAAATGAATTTTATATACCATGATATTATATTCATAATTACACAAAATTAAAACATACTTGAAAGAGCTCTTCAAGGTAAATGATTCAATTTGTTATAAAATAAAAATATTTTTTATCTCATCGAATATAAAATTATACATATTCAAATTTTATTTTATATTTTTTTGATTATGACAAGAATATGGCTTTTAAATTACTACATTTATATCATGACTATATAGATTCATCTAAAGTACTCGATAGATAAACAAAGTAATAAAAGTTGAATTTTAATTCAAAGAATTCTTTAAATAAGTACACAGCAAATTGCATATGAGAATGAAATTTATTTTGTCGAATATAATAGGAGAAAGAAATAATCAATGTCTGAAAGGGAAAAAAAATATACAAAGATGATGCATAAAATATATAAAAGTTTCATTAATTCATGTCCGCGTCTCTAGCAATTTTAGCTTCATTTAAGGCTCGTGGTTGGCTGGTGGTAAGGTTCTCTGCTTCTGAACCGGAGAGTTGCAGCTTCGATGCCCGATGCCACCGTGTAAATAGGTGTGATGCATGTTAAATCCATTGGGGCCAAACATCGTCCCTTTGGGGTGGGGTGGAAAGGGGGATGCCAGCTCAGATGCAGTACTCGACATCTGACTCTGGTTTAAAATTGTGAGGCCTGTCTCAAAATAACCTTAGTGTTGCTTCAAAATGAGACTTTAATATTACAAAACTAAAACTAACTTCATTTAAGTATATAAAAATTAATTAGAAAATGAATAAATAGTTTTAAATCTACATATGTAATACCATGAAATATGAAAAGTATTGAGACAATTAAAAGATATTGAAAAAATAAATATTCATTTTTTATATGTTTCCATTCCAAAGACTATAACACTTTCCATTTTCATTTTTTGCAGCCATCACCTGAAAATGAAGATATAGAAATCATTCCAGAATTAGAATTCTGCCAAAGTAACAACATGACAATATTTTTAGGTTCTATTTATGCATATAAAGGTCTTTTAATGGTAAGTTACCTTTTTTTGAAAAGGGTGTTTTTTTTATTTAATTTAATATGAGCACTTATATTGTACATGAATTAAAATTTGGAAAATCATTCACAATTAAACTTTAAAGCGATTAAAAATAATGATTAATATTATAGTTGATCACTTAATTTGGTTTTTCAATTTTTTCAATTCAACGAATGGACTTTTTCTGTAATTCCAAAGTTTGAAGAAGCTCCAAAATCCTGAAACAATTCGAAATTTGTTTCCCCCCCCCCTCAATTTCGATTACAGTTTCCTTTCCCTGAAAACAAATCCTGAGAAACAATATTGTTTTTGCCTTCCATGCAGAAGATAAGCTTGCAGGTGAGCAGAAAAAAAGGTATTTCATCAAAAAATGTGAAAGGAAGCCGTTTTCGTTTCTTTTCTTCCAATTTTGGATAGAAATTTAGAAATGTTTTGTGTGCATATGTATTTTGGATTTAATTTTGTTGAAGGCAGCCACATGAAAAAAGTTCTACTCTAGTTGATTTGCAAATCATTTCAGTCTGTTGCCATTTTTCAATAAGAGTCATACACTTTCCATGAAAAGGAGGGAATACTCTGATAAAGAATTTTTCAGAAATATTATTTTATGTATAAAAAGTTATGGCAATAATATTACAAAATAAAATTTTGAAATGAAAGCACTTTAATTAATTTAATTTTAATTTTAACACTTAAAAGTTTTGCTGCACAAAGGATGTAGCTCCATTTTGGAGTTGTATTTGCAATCATGTTGTGAAATAAATAATTGTTCGGTTTGTGCCAGAAAGATATAGCTCCAATCATTAGTTCTCGCGTTAACTCAAACGATAGAACTGTTTGTCTCATTAGTTTGTCGCCATATAGAGATAGTTCCTGGCGCTACTGAAGGTGCTCTGCATACTCGAATAATTAAAGCTACCTTCTTTTTGCAACGAACTCGCCAACTGCTTTTTACCAATTTGAACAAAAAATATTAAAAATAAATTTTTAAATATTAATATATAGAATTTCTACAAGTATATTGGAATTTTTATTGAATTCTTGTTATATTTTCCCATTTCTACTCGTTGTGCCTTATGGATTTGTTCTAGCTTCGAAACTTTTATTAAAATATAGTTTCCAAGTTCTTAGTTTACTAATGAAAGCTTAGTTTACTAATGACATATTTAATTTGTTAATGTACAATTTAATATTCAAGAAAATTAATGTTAAGTAATTAAAGTGTCTTTGATTTTTCTTCCAAAGTTCATTGTCAGATGTCTCATTCAAAATGATCGATTTCTTAAAGTTAGGCTATTTATTAATTAAATTCTATGCATCAAAATCGTATAATAAAGAACGTTATTCAAACAAAAAACAGTTTATAGAAACTGCTTAAAACTATTAAATCTTGTATGTTAGAAATATTTTTAGAACAATTTAACCTATTTATTATATAAAAAATTAATTGATTATAACTTCATTTTTTTCCTACTGTGTATCTCACCTATTCTATAATTTCAGATGGTTTTCTTTATATTAAATCGGCGACTTAGTTCGAACTTTTTTTTCAAAATTAAAATGGATTTTAATAGGTATAACATTTGTTTATCAACTCAAAAGTGTATAAATTTGACATAACTTATGAAAGGTAAACGCAACAATGAAAAAAATAGTCAACAATAAACAGGAATTAATGTTTCTCTAACAGGCATTTAAATTCAAATGTAAGTGAATAAAATTTTATTTTTCTATTTATGTTTTACTGAAAAAGACTTATATATACTTTTCTGAATCAATTCCATCTCAAATTTTGGGTAATAAAAAAAGATTTTAGGTCTGCGTTTAATAGGAAAAGATATTTCTAAGAAATCAAATTTTAAGAACTAATTTTAAAATAATCATTAAATTTATACTTTTTAAATCAATTGTATTAATGGAATATTTTGACCGTTATGATTTCAATCCATATCACTTCAATAAAATAAGGATGTTTACCATTAATTTACTTCCTTAGTTTCCAAAAGTCTGAGTTGTGATGCAATATATATATTATTTCTCATGTATCATGCATCAAACTAAAATCAAATTATCACGATTCCTAAATGTTATAATGCAACTAAATTTATCGTGAATTTGAGAAGCTAACTCTCATCATCTAATTGAAAGGGTTACAAAAATTATTTCCTATATCCCCTCAAATAATGAAATATATTTAACATTTGTTTGAAAGAAGTAAACAAAAGAAAGTTACTGTTTTTCTGCGGAGAAAAATCCAATGCTCACAATTATGTTATTTCTTAGAGTAGGTCATAATTTATAATTTTGAAGACGTAACTCAAACAAAATAAAAAATAAATTAGATTTTTGGTATTCATTTCATAGCATCTGGTCATAAAGGGATTAAAACTACGTTAATTAAAAAGGGTTTTGCAAAATAATTGCAACTAAATCTAAAATATTCTAGAAAATATTTTTGACTGCAGATATAGGAAAAAAATATTTTCATTTGTATTTCAAAGGAACTCATTTATATTCTTATATTAAATTAATTTTTAATAATTCGATTTATAATACTAAATAATCAAAGGAGCCAAGGAAAAGAATTAAATGATGAAAGGTATATATTTTTAAATAAAATATTTGTAAATTGAGCCTCTAACCGAAGGCAACTTTTGAAAGTGATTAAATGAAATATTTATTTTATTTTATTCGGGCTTCATTATTTCAGCTTGTCTTTTCTCTGTAGATTAAATAAAATTCTAATTGAATAAAAAATAACCATAGATTTGAGAATGTTTTGAAATATCACGAGTAAAAATAAAAGAAAGATCATTATTACAATAAATTTGGCGTTAATAATTATAATTATTCATGCATTCATTTTCTAATTAACATGCTGTTTTTTATTTTATTAGAATATACATATATCATCTATACAGAACATAAAAAATTTACGTTCAATTATTACTTCTATTTTGGTATCCTATTTTTCAAATGGTGATTGTTGACAATTTCGTAATTAGTTCCGATTAGTATTTCGTAGAAGGAAGCAATAATGTTTTTAATTCCAAATAAATTTGCAAAAAGGAATTAATTTATGTTCAACATATTGTATTTTTTTTACAATTTCGTAATAAGTTCTTATAGTTTTTCGCAATATTTTCTGCTTTTGAAATTTTAAAATATTTAATAGCCAAAAAGAAATGTAATAAGAGGGCCACTCAGTTTATTTTATAAATTAATTATTTTGCCCTAACAATATGGAGAGGAGCTAATAATATTATTCTAATAATTAATTCCGAATAAATTTGTGGAACAGATTTAATCCAGTTTTTATTTGATGATTACTTTTGCCTATATGATTTTCATTTTTGCTTCAAAAGAAACACATAAATTGGAGAACGTATTTTTAATTACTTTCTTTACAATAGAAGTCCACTTGCATTGTTTGAATTTGCTAGTCCATCTTAATTTCCCAAAATACCTTTTGTTCGCATTCTGTATTTAGAAGGAAATAAAGTAATTTTGTTTTGTTTTTCTTTCATAATAATCAGAAATATTTTCGAAGAATATTTTTTCAGGGAAGTTCTTAGTAATTAATGAATAGCTCTTTGAATTTCGAGGATTACATCCATTAATCGAAATAGTTTTTGTGTTTTTCGGTAATCCGATATTTATCATCCGGAACACAAAAGCTATGATTATTTTGCTGTGTAAATAGGTAGCATTTTAATATTTTATCTTGTTATTTACTAAGTAATCCGAAAAATATTGAAAGGAGGGACTAACACAATTCGTCTGAGATAGTTTTCTAGATGCATTAAAATTAATTTCGAAATACATATGGTGCAACTTTTTTCAAATATTATTGCCATTGTGAATTTTTCTACTGACTGCTATCTTCTATAAACATGAAATAAATGGAGATCTTCCGTGGCATATTAGTATATTTCTTCTTCAACCTATAAATATCATTATTTAAAAACCTGATGGAGCTTCGAAAATCTTTTGTACAGTTAACAAATGAATATAAAATGATTTGGTTTGATCAGAAAAAATGAGTTGAATTTGTTTAGAAATATTAAACTGCTACACAGATTAACACTCCTTTAGTCACGTGTCTTTTCAAACAAATGTGGCAGCGCTTTATCTGACAGATACACATTTATATATTGTTAAAATAAACAAATAATATTGATGGAAACACAATTTTAAGTAAAAAGAAGCAGCAATAAATCAAATTATTTGGTAATACATGCATATTTTATTGTTTACAAAATAAAATTTATTATAATACTCATGGGAGTTAAATATGCTAAAAGCAAAAATCAAAGTTTCAGTAATAAAAACAATGTTTTATCAGTATATATAGCTTTGTCGATTTAAAGAATAAATTTTTTTCTTACTTAATCTACATTTTCCCTGTTTGAAGGATTTCCACATTCCTGGGAGTAAAAAAATACACATTGCTGCAGACACAAGTTTGAACCGCAAATTTTGCATGAATATCTAATAAAGTGAAAAGTCAAGAGATATTTCGTAATAAACCATTTTTAAATACTTAAAATGAATAATCATCTAATCTAAATATTTAAGTAACGAAATAATAAATAGAAAACAATAAAAAAATGCATATATTGTCATTATCCATATTTTAATTGCTTGTCCTACATTGTAATTCCCGTTGCTCAAAATATGAATATAATAAAAATGTATTAAAAAGAATAATTGATTGAAATAATTTCAAATAATATTAAAATAAGTGTAGATTCATTCAATGTTAAATGCAATAACTTTACAAGTTGGTATTGGAGTTAGATGAATTGAAACTTGTTGAAATTAAAAGTAACTATCTTGATTTTTGATAAAAACCTTGTTGTAAGAATCTATTACAGGCGTATAAATTTAATAAGACAAATCTTTAATTTTTCTTATAAATTATTTGTATTCTTAATTACTTTAATACCATTCTTTTAAAATTTTGAATAAATGCAATTCTGCTTTTCCTCCCCAGAGAAGAAACTTGCTTCAGGGGTTTCGTTAATTCTTTATCTTCTAATAAATGTACCAGAATTTCAAAAAGTGCACATAGAAAGTTTCAGATATTGATTACATTTTTATTTATGACAACAAATAAAATAACCTCGCAAATGATAAACTTAAAAGGTTTTTTCGCCATGCTTTTTTTTAAATTGAAACTCTTGGAGTCTGAAACTTTTTTTTATCAATTTTTAAGGTATATTTAGTAGATTAGTTTTTATAGAAATAGAATAGAAGTGAAGTTTTTCAAAATTACTCAAATTTTTACTATTCATAATATTCTGTTTTAAACTTAAAATAAATATATCCTTATTTCCGCGCACAGTTTTACGTAATATATTTCAATAAAAATAAAATTAGAAGGAAAAAAATAACTTTTCTTATATGGAAGATTAGTTGGAGAATCAAAAAATATATATTCTGAATTTTTCAAACATAAATTAAGTTTCAGTATATGAACATATTAAAATACAATTTTCTTTTTGTGATGTTTTCTTTGATTACTAAATAACAATGATACTTTTTTATAATACTTTAAAATTTTGAGAAGTCCTGTTACCGTCAAATATTAGCATTAATAATCTTTTGTTTTGTAATAGCTAAATAAAATGAGATGAAAACGAATTTAAGAACCAATAACAATCAAACAATTCTGACGAAGTAATGGTTTCCCTTAAAATTATTCGTTGAAACAATGTCTAGCAATAACCATGTATGTAAATAAAATTAAATTGATATTTCGTGTCATGAAATGTTTTACAATCTGAGGAATATTTCTCCAAAAAGATTAATTGAAAACTATTTAAAAAAATTTTTAAAAAAACGAAGTTTCATTATAAATGCTTTGACCTTTAAAAAGAAAATCAGATCATTATAAAGATTAGTATATTTTGATAAATGGTGAAACGCTGGCTTATAAGATTAATATGTTTTGATAAACAATGGAGCATTGATTTATAAATTTAATAAGCTTTCGAGAATATGTCGATTTTCCTTATTAACTACAATTATATTTTATTCTAGTGCTTATTATTCATCAACGAAATAAATATACAAATTTGCCAATTATTTATCTAAATTTTCCCTACAAATTAAAAAAAAATACTGTTTTCTTAATGTGTTCCGTTTTTGAGATTCTTTAAATTCTTTTAATTTTATTTTTCATCTATACATTACTTGAAAAATATATTTCGTTTAAGGATTTTTCAAACATATAATTAATTGAAAATTTTAATTATTTTCAAAGCAGCTTCGATATAAACAGGTAGTTTTTTTCATTCCATTTAAAGCAAAAATACAGCGGGGTATTAGTCTCATATTTATTCAAGTTAGTTTTCCGTTTATGATTTCTTTTTCCATTTCAAAGAATAAATAGAAATTTCGAAACGCAGCTGTAATTACTTTCTTAGCAATAGCAGCCCACTCGTATTGTCTGGATCTGAGACTTCCCCCTCCAAATCCTTCAAATTCGTTCTAGTTCAAGTTCACTAGTTGGAAAGATAATAAACATAGAATTTTTTCTTTATAAACAGAAATGATTTCAAAGAATTTTTAGTTTATTTTTCTTCGTTGAGATTAAGAATAATTACTCGAAGATTCTTGGAATTACTGAGATTTTATTCGCTTATTAAAATTATTTCCATATTTTTCTTGAAAAACATAAATAGTTTTCGACATTCTATTTATCCTTTCCCACTTAATCCCACGACGAAGGACGTGACAATAATTGATTTTATTTCATTTACGCATACCTGAGGCACAAAAAGATATCTTAAATTTAATTCTTTTTCAATGCTTTTATGGTGCTTTAGGGAGTAAAATAGTTTTAAATCTATGTCTGATACATGCATTGAAAGTATTTAGATATTTTATAACAGAAATTTAATTCTAAGAAAATCTGACATTGTTTAAATCCTACTATTGTCTTTAAATTTTTAAATAATTTGATATTCATATGTACCATAAACATTATTAAACACGTTTTTCTTATCCAAAAAACAATAATTTCACAATGCACGTAAAATTTGCTAGAATTGTTATTTAAATATTGATAAACATTCAAAATTCTGTGAGCAAAATCGTTTTATTTTTTAAAGTCATATTTTGATCTCTAAAGGTTGCGCGAATATAAATTTCAATTTCTCCTCCTTCAATATACAAATTTTTAAAAAACTACAATAAAATATCTTGGTAAATAAGTAATTTAAACTTGCTAAAAAATTCTTCTCATTTATATTTATAAATAATTTTGTATTTCTAAAGCAAAAGAAGTAATACGAACAACTTTTTTCATAAATTGTCAAAATAAATATTAGAAACGTCATTTATATTTATAAAATTGAAATAAAACTATCATTTTCTGATAAATTTTTTTCTTCCTTTATGGTGTTTAGAGCTCAACAGGAAGAGTTCATATTAAAACAAATGACTTTTATAGAAACTAAAAACAACTTTTTCATAGAGTGCTTTTATCAATCTAGAAAGTTTACATGTAGTTAAAAAGCTATAAAAACCTAAGATACTCCATACCGTTTCAATTTACAATAGAATACCGTAATATTGCTTCTCCTGCGCAATTAGTTTCACATATAGCTTGATAGAT
>JAPMOQ010059426.1:65161-120294 GCA_026543055.1 Argiope trifasciata | reverse complement strand
AAAAGGAAAGTGCTTGTGAGGCCTTGAATGAAACATAAGCGATGAAATAGAAAAAGGAAAGTGCTTGTGATACCTTGAATGAAACATAAGCAATGAAATAGAAAAAGGAAAGTACTTGTGAGGCATTGAATTAAACATAAGCGATGAAACAGAAAAAGGAAAGTGCTTTTGAGGCCTTGAATGAAACATAAGCGATGAAATAGACAATGCCGGCATAGATTTCTTTCCACATGATCATTATGCAATAACTTTCATCAAGAGTGATTCACATGGATTAAGTGCAACTTACAAAATGTAATCTTCCTTCAGGTTTTTTTTTGTAATTATTTGCATTGAAATAGTTATGTATTTCTGACGTAATTTGTTATGCTATATCTTCTCATATGTCCATAAATAAAATAAATGCATTATCTGAAATTTGCAGTATGTAAATTACATTAGGCTCATATAAGTCGAGTTTAACTTCAAATACCAGATATAATTAAAGCTTTGCCAAAAATGTGCAGTGTGCTTCGTTTACAGAAACAAAGGCCTGTGGTCAAATGCTGAGAAAGAAATTCATACAAATAATTTTCTAATTGTTATTATTAACTAATTCTCATAATTAAGATATTTCAATGAGCACTTAGCTGTTGAGGACACAGGGTATATGCGACCTTATAGGGAAATTTTGTTCGGAAAATTAGATTTTCCAGCATTGGGGATCGGCTGGAGTCCGTCTGCAGCCTCATTTAGGGCAGTTTATCCCCCGTTCGGTTAATGCGATGGCTTAGAAAGGGTAGAGATATTTCTTATCTATACTTATAATAAAGCTCAATGTGTGTGTGTGTGTGTGTTGGCGCTCTACAGGTCAGACCGTTGGATATACAGCTACCAAATTTGGTGCATGTGTACCTTGGAGGTTGGGAATGTGCACCTCGGAGCCCTTTTTTCGAATTTTTAATTAGAATTGAAATTAAAATTTATGCTAAATTTCGACGTTTTCCCGCTATAACTTCCGAAAATATTATTGCGCAAACATGATTTTTACATTAATTTAAAGATTAAAAAATTAACTTTCTAATGGTATCAGTGTTTTAATGCAGAACTTAAGCTACTGTTTTTAATGAATTTTTAAAGGAATATTTTAACTATGTTTTTTTATCACGTGACTGGATAAAATAAAAGAAAACAATGACGGAAGTTCAAATAATAATAAAAAAAAACTATCATCGTAAATCAAGTCTAAAGAAATGCAACTTTCGGCACGTGACTGGATAAATTAAAAGAAACATAAAATGTGATATTTTCTAAAAAAATAAATGCAAAACCAAGGTTTCTATAATCGTTTGCAACATCTAAATCATTTATTCAAAATATTTTTTTTTCCTTTTTCGCTTTAAAAAAAACATATTTAATATTTTAGCAACACCACGGAATTTTTTTTTTAAATTTCAGGCCAATTAATGCCCGGAATTACTTCAAGGCTAATGAATATGTGACTCAATTGAAAATTTTAGAACGCATTACTCATGGCGAATCAGCTGGTCGCCAAAGGCGGCCAGTGTTTAATATATTCAAGATGTGCATGTTTTATAATGAACTAGGATAAATTCAGGGTTTGATTTAACGAAGAAAATACTACTCACAGGTGGAAAATACTAATTCGAGAATTTTTACTCACGGGTGTTTTCCGTGAAATCCTTGAGTAAAATTCATCAACAAAAGAAGGTTACAAAGTGTACTTTAAAATTATATAGGTAATAATGTAAGTTAGCAGTTTTAAATTTTTTTATGGTATTTGGCTCAATTTTTTTTTAGAAGGAATTTCAATTCATCTGCATCTATTCAGTTTGATTTATGTTCTTTAAAAAACATACCTTGTTTAAAATATTTATTGAATATTTATGCATTTTCATATATTTTTGTACAAATTTAATTTTGGCCTAACAAATAAATAACAATTCCATGAAAATAACCAC
This sequence comes from Argiope trifasciata, assembly GCA_026543055.1. NCBI lineage: Eukaryota > Metazoa > Arthropoda > Arachnida > Araneae > Araneidae > Argiope > Argiope trifasciata. Next base: position 118,333 of record JAPMOQ010059426.1, on the reverse strand, counting down.
TTTAAATAAATTAATATTAATCATTAATTGAAAATTAAACATTGTTTTACGACTCTCGTCATGGAAGATATTTATTATTCAAAGCAAAATTAACTAATAAACTGATTAATAGTGAAACGAAATTAATTAAATAATAATAAAAAATATTTTTATTATTTGCAATTAAATTATTTATACCTATATAACTTTTCCATCGGGACTGGGGGGGGGGGGGGGAAGCACCTCGTAATTCAGGATGAGAAGCTTGGTTGTTGGTTCTCGCCATTCTTGGGCTAAAATGTGGGGTGGCTACCACTCATCGATGACGGGGCGTACTTCTTTAGGGATGGGATGTACCGTAGCCAGTGATGGCCCTTAGAACTCAACCACAGCTCCTTCCGGTGTTGCTGCAGCGTTGGTCTAGTCTTTCAAGTTTTTCTGCATGCCTACGGGCTGGTCAAAATAGTCATTCGATTTTACCTATATAAATTATTTCTAATTGGTAACCAATTGCTTCCATAATCCATGATATCAATAATCCAGAAATAGTCAGTGAGTCAGTGTTGCATTTATACGTTTTGTGGCGAACCTGTGAATTAACCATAATATTAATTCCTTTAAGTATTAAACATATATAATAAATATACAAAAATTACAGTATTAAGTGAACGATAATACATACATTTATGTATTAATTGTTAATGTTTAAAAAATTGATGACATAATCAATTTAATCATGAGTGGAAATAATACTATTTTTCCATCAATACTTAATATCTGAAATAATCATCGAAATGCTCTAATAACTTTTTGATATTTTTTAACACTATGAGTGATAACATAAAACATAACCAGCCTTTGATACTTTCTATGATATTTCTGTTATTAAGCAGTCCTTGGAGAGTAATTGAATGTATCTTTACTTTATCCCTGATGGTGCAATAATTCCCCATTGGGCCATTATGATTGCTGTTTTTAAAGAAGAAACACATTTCACCAATTTATGAGTTTTCATGGGCAATAAACACATAATCTATTAAAAGGAAATATTGTTTCTGAAGAAACAAAATATTTTCAAAGTAACTGAAATTAATTACCTTTTCAAATGTTAAGTAAATTATCGACAGGTAAAATGTATATTCTTCAAAGGAATGAAAGTAGCAATAATTGATTTCTTGAAACACATTATAATCTGAAGAGCATGTGAATTGAAAAGAAAATTAATGGGAAAAGAAGTATAATAATTATTTTATCAATCACAGCTAATGTTTTTTTTTCTAAGAGCAATTCTAGATTTCCATCCTTTAGAAAAAAAAAAACAAAGGGCACACATGACAAATAGGAGATAATTATTATTGAAAAACTTATCATAGGCTGAATATTAATTCTTTCTTCAATGCTGACATTTAGCACTCTTTCTTTATAGTATTCTTTGTAGTATAGGGAGTGTTTAGTAACCAACAAAAAATTCGAACTCGACTACTGATTGAATCTTCAGGTTTATTACTCATATATGTAGCATAGTTGCTGTATATAATATTTGAAATATGAAATACTAGCTGTACTTGGCGCATTGATGCAGCAAAAGAAATAATTTTGGAAATATCGTTTGAAATTTAAAATAACTGTCTGGTTTAATTAGGAATGATAGAAAGAAAAATATTTATTTCCGTATCGGAAATAAATACATTCATTGAAATAGAATGATATATAAAGGCGAAGCGCAAATAACATTAATTCTATTTTTTAACTTTATTATTCAAGATTTGGTAATATATTTTTTTGTTTTTCCATCTTTAGCAGAAACAAATAAGTGCTAGTAATAAGTACTCAAACTTTTATCGCTATCTGATGAGCGGTATGGCAGCCCATAAGAGACATACAGACAAACATTCATTTTTATTTATATGGAATAATTTTTCTGAAATATATTTAAATTGAAAAAATAGTGTTTCTTGAATTATTATATAAATAGAATAGGAGAAAATGAGGGAAAAAATTACATCGACATAATATCATTATCCAAATTCTCTATGTCCCCCCTCCCCCAAGTTTCGATTCGGAACAAACTCGAAGATTTCATTACACAAGAATATTTTCTCCAGAATTAAAAAAACAACAATTCGTGCTCCATAATTCTAATGCTATTAAAAAATCAGAGAAAGAAAATAAAGTATTACGGAATTAAAATAAAGAAAGCAAGTGTTTTTCAATTAGTTTCTACTAAAGCTTTAATAAGACTTGCTTACTTTGAATGAATTGATTAATTCCTATTGAAAGCTGAAGAAAAATAATATAAAACATTTTTGCTTAAAGCTGGACTCCTCAAGTGAAGGATCAAATTTGAGAATTTTTTCTATGAATCATAATCCTATGAGCTTTATTAAAAATCTTTATTTTTTTTTCTTTCATAAAAATCTTATATTACTAGTGAGCTAAATTTCAATTATGATTTTAGGACATGTAGTTCTAATAAATATATTTTTTTATTTTGTATCCCTTCTAATTTTTGAAATATATGACATGGTATTATAGAAAATATGTTAATTCGATTTTAAAATTTGTAAAAGTGTGCATTTTTGCTTAATATTATGTAATTTATCGTAAGATACATGGCATATCTCTTAAAATTTAGATCTTTTGTGCTTCTTTAGAAGTATAAGAAATCGTAATAATATGGAATCTCTACCTTTTCGTTTTTTTAAAACAATGTCTAACTCTCCTAACTGAAATTTGCTGAGGGTTCTACAACTCAAACTGTTTAAGCAAAGCTAGAAAATTTATTGCAAAAACTTTAATTACTCGAATACGTTCTTAGAAGCAATTTTGGTGCTTTTTCATGATTATAAATAATATTATGCAGAAATGATTATTATGATATTTTGATCTTAAGAAATTACAACTTTTCAAAAATTAAATAGCAATATAGTATTCTTTTTTTTGAATTTTGATAATTTTTCAAATAATTTTTCTTTAATGCGTTTCTTCATAATTTACATCAGTATATTTTATCATTGCTATGAAATTTAATTATTTTGCACTGTGTTATAAAATATTTAAAAGTATGAATTTTTTTTTTATGTTGAAAGTAGAAAAAACTTTCTGTTTACAGTAATTATTTACTTGAAGAATTAGAAAGTGAAATTTCACTACGTTAAAAGCCAACATGCAGTTAGAAGAAGGATCAACCAGAAAGTTATCTTTTTAATGGTACTATGATGACATTAGGCTTAAATCTATTAGGAATGCTCATATTAATAATTTGAAGAATAGGTGCAAAGTTATTTTATATTTATCACAATTTGAAATAATAGGAATACTGTATTGAGGAATTTACTAATATCAAATCACGGAAAAAGATGCTTTTTCGATCTATAAAAGTTAATATTCTCTTCATCAAAAGCTGATCATCAAAATAAGTTTTTTTAAACGATTGCAATATAAATCGATTTTGCAGTTAACAAGGAAACAAGGGAATCATATTGCAAAGAAAAATGTTCTATAAAAAGAAAGAAATGTGTGACAGTTGGGCAATATTAATTCTATACAGTAATGGATTCTTATTCCCGTTACTTTTATGAAATATCATTTAAAATTAACTCATTGATATTACAACTTTACTCTTTATTTTGCTTATGTAACTACTAGAGAATGATTAACATATATTTTATGATATAAATTTTTTTTTGATTCATATAATTTTGTGGCATGTACATTGAATGATGTGAGATACAAAATATTTTTTTTCTCTACAATAGATACAATAGGTGTTCTTTCTCTACATCAAAAAGTTAAATTTCAGTAAAGTGTATAATATTAATATTGCAAGAAAACCTCCTTTCCGGATGAAAAGCACATTCTGTGCCATATCAAAATACGTAATTCAAAACTGATTTAAGTTTGCATGTTTTATTCTTTATGTACTTTATTTATTGTTTTTCAATAATGCCAGAATCAATCATCCCTCTCCTATCGGAAAACATCAGGGTTACTTAAAGCATTCATTATTGTATTCAAAAGTATTTTCCAGGCTTTTTTTAAAATTTCGAGCCACTTGGCATGGTGTAAGGGGCGGGAGGTATTCCTTTAATATAATCCAAAGGTTTATAGTATATTGTAAACTTAAGAAAGTTTTCAAACGGCGAAACAATTTGAAAGGAAGGAGCATAGTAATACATTATTTTGTATTGATCATTAATTAAAAATAACATTATATTGATTAATATTGTAAATATTGAATTGATACCATATAAAATATATACATGATAAAATATATTGTATTTATAAAAAATAGGATAAAATATTTTATACATGGTTATAAAGCTGAAAATTTAATTTAACTACCTAATATTTTGCCCAAAAATATTGTTTATAGGTACAAATTAAATATATAGCTTGAATATGTGATTCAAGCAATAAGTTTTGAGAATGTATTGATTAAAATTCGACTTATCAATTTATTTATTTATTTTTATTTATCATAAGAATCTGTTTATAACTAAGGAAAAGGTTTCTTTAATGTTTTCTCACATACTTTCTATTAAATATATTTGTATATTTTTAACTGCAAGTCATTGGTAAACAGTTGTTGCCAGAAAATATAATAGCGTACCATTTTTAGCAGTTAATAGCTTGGATACCGATAAATTGAATGCCCTTCCAATCAATTGAAAACAAATTTTGAAATACACTACCATCAAAGTCTCAAGATGGCAATGAACTAGTAATTCCGAACCACCGTTAATGCATATGATATAAATTTGACAGACCGGTAGCCGCAATAGTATTGGAGTTCACTAAAATTGAGTTCTAAAGGCCTTCACCAGTCACGGTACAACCCTTCACAAGGAACGCACGTCTCTTCATCTGTAGGAGGTTACAAACCCCTACTATTTCAGTGCCCACCTGGGTGGCAAGAACCAACCACCATGCTGGAAGCTTTTTCTCACATTTGAGGGATCTGCTGTGGGAAATATATACATTATAAAGGTGATGTTATGCCAGTAAAAGTTTAAAAATGTGTCTTTGTAAATCTCTGCCAGAAAAAATATTTCAGAAAAATTTATTAGTATTCAAAATAAAAATCTATATTTTTTTCCGAGAAGAAACATTTATCTCGTTTTCTTTGTCTTTCTCTGTAATTAGTTGTTGCTATATACCATTCATATAATTGAACTTTATATCCTTTATCAAATAAGAGCTTTATAGAAACATTTTGCCCTTCTGAAATCTTGCAAGTACTAATATGTCGTAGTTAGTAAGTCAACTTTTTTTGTAAATGCATTGCAAGTTATAAAGATGTGTAAAAATGTCTATTAAAATAATTTTTTTTTCTAAAAAACTAATTGATTTTTCTGTAACTTTATTTTAATTTATTTCATTTTCTTCTGTTTTTAAAAGCCGGAAAACATGAAACTACGCTTGGTGCTTATTTAGAGACGTAGCACTGACATTCTTCTTGTTCAATTTCCCTTTAGCTTTTAGGACATAGAACATTTTACCACCAGCTTTAAAGTGGATGAAAAGAACGGATTCACTATCTTAAAAGACAAAGAATTTATTTCATGGGAAGCTTTATTTATTTATTTTTTCCGAATTCAATAGAAAAGGTTCTGTCTTTAGAGTTTCTTCGTAAATAAGTTAAGGAATGCACCAAAACTCAATTTCTTTTCAAGAATTGAAAAAGGCAGGGAGTTAAAATTAAGTGTCTAACAAACAACTACATCTTTCAAAAAATTCAAGGTATTGTGTTTTGCGAATTTCTAACAACAACTTTTATTATTACTTTTATGCTTTATTCTATATAAATAAGAACAATATTATAGTTAATAATTATATGCAAATAAAAATGTCATCTCAATTAAAAGGATGAATTTACTTTTACCAGATTAAAATAAATCTATAAAATGCTTGATTCATTTCAGTAAATAAATTAGAGCAGTGACTTGATGCTATTGTTTAAACTCATACATAATTTATAACTTATGGATTTTACATAAAGGAAAATTAATATTTTTTATGGCTTCTATCTATTTTGTATATTCTTACTAAATTTTCTACTCTTGAATAATATGCCTAAGTTAAATTATCCTTTGAAAATTATCTATCTATCCATCTATCTATATAGTCATTTTTCAAATCGTATAAAAATATACTTGCATTATTTACTAAGAAATAGCACAGATGCAGTTTTTTCACAGAAAAATCGATACAGATAGAGACAAATACATTATTTACCGAGAAATATCACAGAAATATCAAAATTTTAATTAAATAGAGCAATATTTATCAAATGGTAATTTCAAGTCTTTATCTTAATTTTAAGTCTTTATTATGAATGATTATGATACATGGGAAAAAATGCATACAAACTTCTATAAAAGAAAGATATTAGGTCTAAAAATTAGCAAATCTTTTTCAGTTAAAAAACATTTATTGCGCAATAAATATGTTGGTAACGTGCTCATTATCACTGCAATTTCTGAAAATGACTACCAATTCACTTCCAAAATGACATCAGTGACGGAAGCAATCTGCCTTCTCATTACCATCAGACAGAGAACGTTGAGTGATACTTTTTGCTCGTAGTAATCTAAGGTTACATTATGCCTCTGTTGGCACGTCATGTGATCATTTGTTGTCAAACGAATGTATTTTATTTAAAGTAAACTGGTGGCAAAGGCGAAGAATGTGCCTATTTTTTTCTTTATAGAAAACTTCTTTTAGTGAAACTAGGTACGAAAAGATGGATTTGCGCTTTTTGATAAAATTTGAGTTTTATCGTTTTTTTGTTTGTTTATTACTTACAGTATTATCTTACTTTTACATTACGATATTTAACGCTTTTCTCCGTAAACAAAAATAAGTAAGGACAACTCAAAATCTCTTTGTTCAAACAATATCTGAAAACATAGGTTGAGTTGTTTAAAATTTAAAATATACATAGTGATTTAAAAAAACTATTAATAAGCACTTAGATCTTTTAAAAGTTACATGCATTAATTAAGCAAATAATTAATTTTGAAATGAGAATTAATAGCCTTACACATTTGTAATAAAAATTTAGAAAATCATTTCCGATTCTATTCATTTAATTATTAATGTTTATTTTCATGATTAGTAACCGCAATGAATAAATATAAAAGGTTTTATAAATAAACAGATTATTAAGATTATTAATGCAAAATTAATTATTTCACTTATCACAACTGCTCTAAATCCTTTTATTTTTCAAATATTATTTACAAGAAATGTATTATTTAACACTTGGGAGATTTAATCAATTTCTCTTTTTATGAATTTTATAAATGCTTATAAGACAAAGCCAAAATATCTTACAAGGTGCCCATTTAAGTCTTGATTCAGTAATTAATTCTGAACAGTTAAAGAATGGTATACACTTCCGTTGGGAAAGTCGTTTGAATGACTCAAAAAGTATATGGTGACTATAATTACACTTTGAAATAGTCATAAAAGAATGATTACTGAACCATATGTTATCATACTTGGTAGCAGTTTAAAAAAGGTCATGTGGATTTCTTTTGGGCTAAAAAAAGTTCAAAATTCAGCACCAAGGTGAAATGGCATTGTGTGTAGTGCTGTTAAACAAAATAGGTTACGAAGACAGCGGTTTAAAATGTGTTAACCGTGTTACAAAGCATGTTCAATGTGGCTTCGCCTTTTCTGAAAGCTAAATCATATTACTGTGTTATTAACAGTAACTCTTAGCATATCAAGAGTAATTATTAGCCCATGTCACACATTTCAATTCTGTTAAATTGTTTAGATTATCACCATCAATAGTGTTTTTGAAATTACCCTTTAGCCAGAGATCTCAGGAGTTGAGTAAGTGAGGTGGTCAAGAAGTGGGGAAGTTTTGGCCTATAATCCGTTCATTCGTGAAATATTATTTAAGTAACTGTGTCACATGTACCAATATACGGTGGTGCTCCGTCTAGCATAAAAATAGTGTCTAAATCATTACGTTGCTGGAATTCATTTAACCCGAAACATCATAACACTATCTCTGTTGCTCGTTTAGAGTTCCTGTTATTTTTGCCCACGGGGTTATCTCAAAAGCAATGTTTATGGTGATAATTTTAACAGTATGGCTGAATTGTGAGAATCGATATATTGACCTGTGCTTATCATTACCTTGATAGGCTAAGAATTGAGAAGGCAGTAGTAGGATTTAACTTGCTGTCAGAAAATGGTGGAAGCTACATTGAACATGCCTTTTAACACAATTAACACATTTTAAACCAATGTCTTCATAACCTGTTTTGTTTAACTGCATACAGTACAATTTCCTCTTGCAGAAGAGTTTTTGAAACTTGTTTTTAGCACATAAGAAATTTATATAATCCCCTTTAAACTATAATCAAGGCTGATAACATTTGGTTCATTAGTTTTCTTTTCTGATCATTTCAAATTGGAATTTTAATAATAACTTTCATGATATTTTATGTTGTTAATAATTGGACATGTGTAAAATTACTGCGAAAGGTTTGTTTATGGATTACTGTAATCGTATTAGTTATTTTACTAAACCAATTCTTAGAACATTATTATTTTAAACAGAAAAATATTATGCAGTTCTGATACAAAAATAGAAAGTTTTTCAAAGCTTTAAAATATCAATATTTTAGATGCGTTATTTGATCTTTAATGTGTGATTCGACGTTTAAGGTGTCTTCACTAAACTCTCACATTGGTCAAAAATAAATGAAATTGAAATCTAATACCTGAGATTTAATCCTTGTAGGTGAAAGCATTTTTTCATTCAAATATTAGAAAAATATGTTAATAGATGTGATTTATAGCGTGAGTAAACATATAAAAATTCAGGTATCATAGTTTATCATTTTTTTAAATTTCGAAAGTTCTCTTTAATGGGCTATCGAAGCAGAAGACCAAATCTTGTACCTTTACTAACAGCACGAGATAACCTGAATGCCTCTCTAGGGCTCGTGACCATATCATTTGGACCATAAGCAACTGAGTGCAATCATATTAGTCACGATTTCACTTGACGAGAGCTAATAGTATGGTTTGAATACCGTAGAAGCTGGTGGTGGTTCCGTAATTATGACGGCTGTTTTATATAAAATGAACGGGGTCTTCTGGAGAACTAATCATTGATTTTAAATGGTTGTGACCAGTTACATGGTCAGCACTTACAGTCTTTCAAGCATTTCATGTATTCATAAATACTAAATATTTTTTTAGCATTGTCATCATTTGCACCCTTCCATCAGGGCACAACTTATTTCGTACAGCCGACCACACCGCTACCACTGAAAATAGCAGTATCGGCAGGAAGTGTGGTCAACTGGTGTTTTTAGTATTGTACATCTCTACATTGACCGATCCGTCAAACTAACATTCTCTTCGAAGATAGATATTGTTCGTCTTCCTCGTCTTCACACTGTCAAGCAGTTAGTGAGAAACATAAAATCTTTGACTACATGTCCTTCAGAGTTTTGAGATTACCTGGTATCATCATTACTATACTCAAATCAATTATTTTCAATCTCCAGGTTTTCCCTTAACTCTGACATTTCAATATATTCCATTAAATAGTAGTAAATAGTACCAAATTCTCCACAAATGCATTCATTTTCCTGGGTTCCTTCAAATCTTTGGAAATATGCTGGAAATATCTCATATCCAGATATAATTTGGATTATCAGTTGATGATATTTTCTTATTTTTATTTCTGGATCATCAGGGCACAGCTGTTTGCAAATGATTTGAAGAGTAGTTTGATTGCAGCAAGTGATTTGGCTACCCTGATCGTCTCGGGATGAATCCCATTGAATATTTATGGGGCATAAGAAGGTTGTCAATTCGATCACAAAATCTAGTACTAGCAACATTTACGTTTTCCTTCTGAAGCTCTTAAAGAAAATTTTAAACTTAAAAAAAGCATTAAAAGAGTCTTTAATGTTTTTATCCCTACTTCTGACATCAGAATATATTAACAAGTTATATGAATAATAAATTGCCCTTCAAAATGACAATAGAATACAATTAAACTGTTAACTCTTTTATGATAATTGCTAACGAGAGAGAAGATTGTGCTTTCGTGAATAAATTAGAATATTAATTTTATTTATGCATGGGGCAAACTTCAGAAGATTCATTTTTTATTTTAGAAATCTTTATCATACAAAGAAAAGCTGTCTAGACACAATTTCCCAATATGTTTTGGAATATATTATACGACATAATTCGTTGCCAATTTATGAATAGTTTTCTAAATGTGCAATAGTAGATACTATATATAAGTACATAATACTTTTTGACAATACTGCTTTATGAATTTATTTTATTACTGGGAATAAAAATACACGTATGAAGGTGAAGTATGCACATCCTTGAAAGTTTTACGATAAAGATTTAGTTATATTTTTTATACATTCCACTTGAATTTCAAAACATTGTTTCTTCTGTTGTGCAATAGAAAATATTAATTTTGAGCCTGAAAATATTGCTGTCTGGTTTTCTACTTAATTAGCAATCTTATCTGATTTAGGTATGTTTGAAAATAACTTTGAAAATATTTTTCGTTTTCATGGTGGTCGTGTTAGTATTAAAATTTGAAATCACATTCTTAAGAAACAAAATTTTCAAAAATTTTTTTATTGTAGTAAGAGGTAGTGTTAACTTTAGATTTTTCAGAAAGTATATGAATAATGGAAAATGTGCAGATTATGAAGGATTTGCCATTGTGATTGTTATCCCCAATTATTCTTGGAAGAATTACAAAATCAGTCAATTTATGTTTCCCGCTTTTCTTAAAAAACATCTTTTAATTAATATGTATAAGCTAATGATAAAAAATGCACTATAGGTATTGAATTATCCTAAAGTTTACTTTTACAGATGCAAAATATAATAGGATAAATAGCTTTATTGTAAACTGAGGCTTAGATTTTATATTCAAACATATTTGTCACCCTTGCAAGGAGACTTATTTATAATTTACAGCATATTTTGTAAATTTGTGTAGATAAAAGATGTGAATTTTGAGAACATGGGAGATACAATATGACTATATTGATCTAAATTTAATTGTTCATTTGAGTTCTAGTACTTATATATATATCGCCCTCATGTCGATGAATGATATTATCCATGAAAACAACTAGACGTCACGACCAATCACTGACATAGAAGCCATGTTAAAGGATTTAAATGTAACAACCATCATCTTAACTTATTTACTATACCCTCATATTGAAGACGATGCCATTTTGAGAATAACTAGGTAACTCAACCAAAGTACCAATTGACGTTGAAACTATATGACTATGACTACCTGTGTTGTAGTCCATGTCGTAAAGATGAACAATAACTTACTAGCATTCAATCGGAGAGCATTGCAATTCTTGAGGATAATCAGATATCACTAATAAAGGACCCTTAACTTAGACGTCATATGATAGGATTTGAGCATAATTGCTTTCCATGTTGAACCGCTTGTCATAACGAAGTACCACAGTTTCGGAGAACGGTGTTGTATGTGTTGATAGTGGAGTAACATTTGATTTCATGGTATCATCAGTCTGCCATTTCTTATCACAGTAAGAAACCTTAATTTTCAAGTAGAATAGGAAATGAATTCAGAAAAGGAAATGCAAAATGAAAGAATTACCATTTAACTGATGAATCTGATGATATTTCTAAAGAACGAAGTCGACCAGTGCCTTAGATAAAACAACACGGTTTGATTGCAAATACATCCCAATCAATAGAGCATAGATTAAAATAATATTATCAGAAATCCCTTCGGTACATATATATTGCTATCTTTTCTAACAAGGATGTTTTTAGCTTTCATAATATTAAATATTGTTGTCAATTATTTTTATTTAATAATAATAAATATTAATATTTATTATTTTCATAATAAAAAATACTATCGGTTGAAAAATGAGAGTTTAATAAAAGTTCATGACAGTTCAGGTGAACCAATTTAAGTTCAGCTGTGGTTTAAATCAGCTCTGGAAATTTCTGTTTTGATAACACATATTTAATTTAGTATGCATGGTATTTGAGTTAATTCAAAACTTAATTATTAATTAATTAATTAAGCTTCAGTTAGAAATAATAGGCAGTTAATTCATTTAAAAATGCGAAAATATTCGATAATAATTAAAATAATGAATTACAAAATGCTATGAAGATTTGAAGACTAAAAAATAAAACATTATAAGAGTATAATTTTTAAAAAAAATTCATGATGCTGAAAATAGTATGATAAAGGAAGTAGATCAAATTGAATGTCGTGTAAAAAAAAAAAGAAAATTCACAGTTTTGTTTTTAGTCTATACTTTTTTTGTAAAATAACAGATTCTTTTGTTTTTTTAGTAGTTTAGTGAAAGCATGATTTTAAAAGCAGTATCTTTTTACAAATTGCTTATTAAAAAACTGACGTCATAGTAAGACAACAGAAAAGGTATAAAAAGGAGTATCAACAGGAAAGAAATGCAAGTTTACTACACATAATAATTATAGCATTTTTTTACTACAATTACAAAAAAAAAATGTCAATTATATAATCTGATAAACCCCTCTTAAAAAGCATTTTATCCCTGATTTATTTTTTAATAAAATGTTTTGAACATTTCAGGCTCTTATAATTCTTGATTTAGAGTTAAAAAGTTTACAAAAGTAGAAAATCTGTTGCATGAACATACTTTAATGCATCGTGTAATCTGTGTAAAGTGAATTTTGGAAGCCTTTTCAAACACTGGCGGAAAGAAAAGCGTTGAGGTACTTCATGTCGTCCAAAAGTAATGTTAGCTGAAGTGTTTCTTTTATCAAACAACGTTCTCTTAAGACTCTGATGATTAAAAAGATTTTGTTTTTATTTTATATTATTATTTCCTTTTTTCCACCCTAAAACAGAGCATTCTTATTTTACCATATTCTTATGTAAGACTGAATTTCTTTGAAAATAACCTCCCTGTGAAGGAAATAATCTTAAAACAAAGACCTTCGAGGTTTCTATGGAGCTACAAAATGGGAAACAACAGTTTCTTTTTTTAAATTCGTGTCCTTTGACATAATAGAATGTAAGATAAAAAATATATTTGTTTTAACCTTTGGACTTTCGGAATTTTTAGTCATACAAAAGCAAGGGACCATGAATAAAAAGAAATACCCTTTCCGAAATTAGGAACAGTTTGGATAAGTTTACTTGTAATTAGTTTTTGTACTATGTCGATGCAAACCTAATTAACCTAATCACCAGATCGAAGTAAATTGACCGTTTTTTATCCCAGATTTTTTAAAACTTAAATTAACGTTAATACTTTGAAAACCTGTTGTTTGCAATTTCTAAGATTAAACTTATACGATATTTAAAGTTATCAAAATAAAATCGATGTAAACTATATAATGCATGCTATGGAGATATGATTTATGGTGTAAATGAATAATATTTGTTTTTCACAGCTTGAAGTAGCCTTAGTCGATTAATTTAATTGATCCCCGTTCATATACCAAAGATGAGATAGGATCATTTTTTTACTCAATTTCCAAAGGGAAAGAACCTTGAAATTTTAACATTTGAGTAGGGTAAATGATAATATATTATAATAATATTTTCAGAATATAGTCATTAATTAATCTGTTAATTTAATTAAATTTTTATTTGTATAAATAAAAATATCTGGTAAAATATTTGAGAATATTTCTTTTATATTTTATGTTTGCGTGATATTTAAATTAACAAAATATAAAATAAGTACTTAGTACAATATACTTTAAAAAGTAAATTCCGCGTTTTAATATACACATGGAAAAGTGGTTTGAAGAGTTATGTTCATTTATCCTCTTTAGTTTTTACTAGTTTTTTTCTTTAAGATATATTAGAAAAAGATTATATCGCTTTAATATATAATGCAAAAATGTATAATTTCATCCAGAATTTTTAAATGATAAACCCAATCTTTCTTCAACCTTAAATAAGTTATTTTTCCTTAAAATTCAAATTCTTGTTTTTTAATTTAGTTTTGTGTTTTTTGCGCATTTTTTTCTACAAAGTAAGGAAATTCACCTATCAGTAATACAAGAGGTCCACTGCATCTAGTCCTATGTCTCTTAGAAAACACCACTATCTGCTCCACCTTCTCCGGATTAAATGATGTCACTGCAGCAGTCTGGGATGTTTCCTTCGACCTCAAAACGTTTATTACAGATTTTCTTTTAATATCAATTGAAAGAGAATGTAATACAATTAAACGAATTTGTGATGTAGAGAATTAATCAAATTGTTGAGCAGAATGTTTTTATAGAAATGGGATGCAAATTATAAACTTTGATATTCCTTTTACGTGACTAATTCAGGAATTTTATTAATCTCGTTAAAACATGAAATTTTCAGAGTATTTAAATTCAGTTTGTTTATGAAATTTTTATACATTTTTGTTGAATATTCATAGAAAAAATTCATTTCGAATAGATAGGACAGTTTATTATTAATTTCTTTTCAAAACGGATATATGTTTCGTAAATTTATTCACTGATACTATTCAGTGCAGATTTGCTTAATTCACTAATTTGTTTTTTCTAATTTTAGACATAATAGATCCGAGGTATTTAGTTATGATAGTCAAATCTGAAAAAAATTTCTAAACTTTACAATGTATGACTTATTATATTTTTACAATAAATTACAATTTATGTGTTTGGAATAGCTTCATATCAGGAGTGCTCAAATAAAAAAGTACGAAACGACACTGTGGGTATAAATGAAGACTTTATTCAAAGCATACACTATAGGCCTGAGGGCAACGATACCATTGATTAACAAAACGAAGGATTCCTTGTTCCAAGTGTTCCTATTGCCTTGACGAGACCAGTCCTTCACAGCGTCTTTGAGTTCACCGTCCAAGGTCCGTTATCTTGTTGAATTTCTCGACGGCAGAAAAACCATCAACTCCGGTGTCTACTGTGAAACATTCCGAAGACTATACAGGTCCATCAAGAACGAAACATCGGGGCTACTCATGGTGGAATGGTTCTTCTCCATGACAATGAACGTCCACAAGTCTTGAAGGTCACACACGCGGAACTTGAGCACACGTGCAGCTTGGACATCCCCCCAACAGTTCGGACATGTCACTCTGCTCTTTTACTGATTTTGGTCCTCTGAAAAAAAAAAACTGAAAGAGAAACTCTTCAAATCGAACCCCGAATTCAAGGAGCTGTGATGAAGGGTCTCATGACCATAGGAATTCTTGGAACAAGGAATCCTTCGGCTCGCTAATCAATGGAATTGTTGTGCTATGGCCTGTATGGCGTATGACATGTCATACCTTTCCCTTTGAACATCTTGCACAGATCAAGAAAATTATTTAAACAATTTTAATGAGTTTTTTCGTGAAAGAAAATTGAGGTGCACCACACAATTACATTATAAATTAAAAAGTATCCCAGTGACACAAAGCATATAATAATAATAAATTACAAAATATACCATTCTTTTTTTTACCAGCATATTTTTTACGAAGTAAAAAAGTATTTTAATTGTGATTTTAATAGTAGAATTGTTCATACAATAGTCATTTTTGTATTTTTTCAGTTTTCCCCGTTTAAATCAATTGTAGTACCTCTGTTATAATATATAGGTCTTTCTTACAAACTTTTATAAAAAAACATTGAAAAAACTTCGAAAAATTTATTGTTACCCTGTTTCATGTAAAACTGATACATGAAATTTATAAATAGAAATAAAAATGGCTGCAAATTGCTGTTGAAAACAAAGATTTTATCGAAGGAACTAAAAATTACTTTTACCCTGCTCAAGATAAAAGGAAGCGGATCGATGGTCTACTTGCATATGTTTTGGGGTTATTAATTTCTATCCACCCTTACCCTTAATAAAACAGCCATCATACAGTAAGGAAGTAAAATAAAACCCTCTACTAGGTAAATTTATTGCACAGTAAGATTGATTTCATCTTAGCAGCTTTAAAATACTTCAGTTTTTCAGAGTTTATGGAAAAAGGATGGTTTATTGGATTGCTATATAGTCATATTGGTTTCACAATAAGAACTAAATAACATATAAAATGATTCCACATAATAGTGTTTCCACATGAGATTAGTATTTCGCTTAACTCTTCACGTAGTTAAACTCACAAAAGGCAATTCGTCTAAAGTGAAATGTTTGGAAAATATTTCTGCATTTAAAACCAGATTTTGAAAATTGTTTCTAAAAAACATCATTTCTTTTCCTCCGCATACCATTCTACCTGTATGGTATACAAGTGTGTGGATACATACTTTTTTTGAGATGCGTTTTAATTTTTATCAGAGCGTAAAGCGCTGTATCGTTGGAATTTTTGAAAATTTTCCTTAACTTTTTTGAATTTAAAATATTTTAACCGTATGTAATAAAAAGAGGGTACTGAAACAAAGGTGAGAGTGATTTTTTTTAACAAAGGAAAAAATATTTCATAGAAACCCCCATCTATTTAAAAAGAAAATAATGTATTTTTTTAAATTTAGAAATCCACTGATAAATTGCAGAAAACGAAATCATGTTTCCCTTTTAGGAATTCATTCGAACATGGAGAGTTCTTATCAGATATTCTCTCCCCCACACGCATTCTCGTATAATATTCAGATATTAAAAACCTCTGTTCTGTTTAGAAACTTCTTTCATAAATTTGTAGAGAAGTTACCGCCACATTTGTATCCTGTGAATACTGGTAATAAAGTATTTTTTATTTTCTTTGTAATCACTATTTGGCTCACAGCTCGTCTTTGCCTACAGAAATTCCAAAAGGTAGGTACCTACTTTAAAGTTAAAATTCAAAAGGATGAATTTAAATTAAAAAAGACGTATTAGATAATCATCTGGTAACTCGAGTTAACTACAGTAATATAATAAACTAATTTTAAAAATACATTATACAGAATGAAAAATAAAAGAAAAATATTCTGATTTCAGACTTTTAGTTTGGATTATATTGAAGTTTTGGGAATTAACATTTATTAAAAATTTCTTTTTAAGGAGCAATAGGAACCTTAACTGCTAAAAATACCTCGGAAATCTGTAAAATATGATTCTCCCTAACATTAAAAAAGTTCAAATTAATAGATACTTTACCAAAGTTTCATAAGATATTTAATCTTTTAATTGAGAATTTTTAAGTCAGTGAAATAATTTTTATTAATAAAAAGTTATGCAAAAATTTAAATCTCGGTTTAAATTGCAAAGACAAAATTTGCCTTTACTCAAAGATTTTCGAAAAATAAGCAGCCTATAAGCAAATTTTTCTCTAATTTACTCCCAAAGAGCATGATAATAATTTGACAGTGATAAATAATTTATTAGATTTCCTATAATTACTTTATATTTTCTGCAATAAATTTTATAACTCTTAAATTTTTTAACATATTAGAAGCACCTAAAAAATGTATACATAATAAGGCTTCGATTTTACCTGACTTTCTTTATTGTACTTACAATTTCATATTGATACAATGAACTATTTTTGTTCACTCTCGCGTGAAATTTCTGAATATATAATCGAGAAAAAAATGATTTTTGAGTAAAAACTTAACAAAAACCTTCATATTTTTGTCAAAAACTTTTAAACTAGCTAACGCACGCGTAGGTGCAATAGCAAAAACTGTTTGGAAGAGTTTCGGCTATCAAATGAAGTCATAAATAATTTCGGAAAATTAAAGATTTGAAGGTGCTAAGCTTCTTAAGTCAGTTTGACTTTGCTTCATTACATGCCATCTATTTTTCGTCAATAATTCATTATAAGTATTTAATTTTTATCTCATCAAAAAATTCTAAATTTATAGGTCATGCAGGTATACAAGAAAAAATATGGGTTTATAATTACTTTTAAATGGATCATTAGTGATATTTGGCTCTCTCTTTATTCAGCCTAGAATTCGACAGATAAAAGTTTCCTTACAAGTATTTGCAAAATTCTTATTACTTTTCTATTAAAACTGTAAAACAACGGCATAAATCCTTCCTTATTCCAAATGTATGTTTCTCCAATCTCTAAATTCTTCATCTTTCCTAATTGTTTCATATCCGTTATATATACCTTTTATTTTCCCAGGTGTACTCCCAAATTCATCACAGTAAAGTTAACTGGACACAAAAATCACCTAAATAATAAATAAAAGAGCTAAAATTCCATTAAGATCGCCAAATCCATCAATTCCCGCACCTACAACTTGCTTGCCCCCTGCGGAAAAGATTTCTTTTTATGTGAAAGAAGAAGAAACAGCCACACATTCACTGCCGTTATCGCCAATGTCTACACCAAATTACATTCGTTTGGCTGAAAATGAGAAAATGGCGTGCGAGCAAAGTCTTGGAAGCAGCTTTTGAGTGTTCACCTCAGGAAGTATCATTCAACTTTCATTGACTAATGACTATGAGTAAGCGGATTGTTTCTTTACCAGTTGTCTTTTGAAAACAAAAAGCATGTCATTTCTAGAAATAGTAACGATAAATAGAGCATTACGGATATATTTCAAGTACCAAGAAAAAAATTTTAAAACTGAAAATAATTCACTATTTTTTTGCCTCAAAAATTTTAATCTCCTGAAGTTTTTGATTGAAACATTTTTTTTAATGGGAAGTATATAGTTTATTTTAAAATTTGCATTAAACTTGTTATTTTCAATAAGGTTTCCTATTTTACCTAGTTTAATTTTTATCTGACAGCTATTATCTGTCAGAGACAAGGTGCTGATAAATCAGACGATGAATTAACGAGAGAGAGCGATGGATAAGAAGACGAGCCGATAGACTGAAAAATTTACTGTTTTTAATTAACATGTTCATTGCTATCGTTTTATTCACTTAAATCGGAATATCGGAATATCATCTTATCCACTTCAGATAATTTCCAAAAGAAACTATATGAATTTTATACATTATAATGATTGAAAAGAATTTGCAATTTACGAAAAATTACTTAATTAGCTGAAAATTGTAGATGCGAAAAATTGCGATAAATGAAAGTATTCAAATGAGGTTAATCCCGAAAATAATTTAATAAATTGATTAAAAGCTTCTGTTTAAATTAAAAGCAGCTCAATGTTTTATTTATATTCAAACTTTAATTTTATGATTATATAATGTTATATTTCTAATTTAATAAATAAATAATGTTGTGTACAAACTCATTAAAAATTTTTTTAATATGAAAGTCGAAATGTATAATATTTTTTTCTGGTCAAAATATTCTCTATTTTTTTTCTATCTCCACTGTAATAAGTTTTTATTCAGACGGAGGTAAACATAGATAAAAACTTAAAATGTTAGTCTTAAAGTGCTATAGAACGCAGCTTCGCATCACGATGACTGTATCTAAAAGACCTCAACATCTTTTTTAAAGTCGTATTACAGTATTGAAGAAACTCATAAGAAACATGCAAGTAAATATAATTTGGATACTGGCGTTGATGCTAGTAATTATATCGGGGGAAAATATAAATACTAGAAGAAATAGTATGTTTACAGCGAAACAATCGACAATAAACTGAGAAATGCTTAAGACAATCCTTAAAATCTTATAGCTTTTCAATCAAAAATATTTTATGTATAAACAGAACTCAAAACAAAGAAATTGTGAAAAAGCGTTTTGAAAAATAACGTCTCTTCAATTTCTAAGACTGATTTTAAACATCTCTCTCTCTCTATATATATAAATAGAAGAAGAAATCGGATTAACTCTGTGCCTTTCAATTCTGTACTTTTTGTCGAAAAATATTTGATGCCCAAAACAAGAAATAACCCGATCAAGTGACCGACTGGAGGTAAAAGAAATCGGGAACTTAAACACAAAGGAAATACGATATTCTTCAAAGCAGCTTGATTCTTCCGAGGAACAAATAGAGATATAAACGTATTTGCTGGAAGTTAACGCCAAACAGAGAGTCTGGAGTCGCATTCAAAGCTAAAATACATAAAAAGAGACGCTCCAAGCTGAAGCATCTTTGCTGCCAGAAACTGAATTTAACAAATTTAGTGGAAAATGTAAACGGCAAAATGGGATTTTAGAAACAGCGTGAAGTCTGGAGACTTATTTCTTTCTTGAATTGCTTGAATTTAAGCTACGGTTGCGAGCAAAAGGGAATGTATCGTAACATTTACATTTTTGTATTGATAAAAATGTCAGTTATTTAAAGCTCATATTTTACAGTACCAATAAAAACTTCATGTTTCCTGGGCATTATGTCTTGCATAATGGAGAACATCTAGTTTTAATTCATGATTTAATACACATGTTAATTCATAATTTAATGTACATTTCAAATTTTGATTTAATACAGATTTTTATTCATGATTTAAGAGAGATTTTCATTTATGATTTAATACAGATTTTAATTTATGGTTCACTGCAGATGTTAATTTATTTAAATATTTATATAATCTATTGTTTTATATAAAGAAGAAACAGTATTAAAATCGAGTTTCTTTATGTTTTTAATATTTTCAAATAAAGTAATATAATGAGTACATAATGAAGTGATATAATAAGTTTTAATAATCCTATAATATTAGACTAACATATAAGAAAAGTAATATAAATATTTACCATTTACTAAGATGTTATTATTTTCATTTGCATGCTCTTATATAGTATTTATTGACTCTTTTAAGCGAAATATCATATGCACAATACACCATGGTACACTCTGAAGGATCATTTATTTTTATTGCTCGAATTTAAGCTATAATTTTGAACTAAAATGATTACATCTTAATACTTACATTTTCAATTTTCAAATTTTTTATATTTTTTGTGCTTTTGTAAAATGAAAAATATATATACAGATAGATTTAAATTAATGATTTAATAAAGATTTTAATTCATTTAATTATTCATATAATCTATTATTATTTGTAGAGAAGAAACGATATTAAAATTGGGTTTCTTTATGTTTTTAACGCTTCCAAATAAAATAATATAATTACATAATAGAGTAATGTAAAATAAATAAAAGTAAAATGAGTAAAGTAAAGTCATGTACATAATAAAGTACATAATAATAAGGTAAAAGTCTGAATAATGTACTGCCATTAGATTAAAATGTAAGAAATGTCATTTAAATGTTTTCAGTTTACTACTATACTATTATTTTTATTTCCATATGGACCATGCCATTTTTATTGACATTTATTAAACGAAATGTCACATGCAAAATACATTACGATACGTTCTGAGCGCTTATTTATTTCTATTCCTTAAATTTAAGCTATGATTTATGTTAAAAAGATTTTTTTAAACATTTATATTTTTATATCGACTTAATTATTAGTTATTTAAAGCTCATATTTTTACAGTAGAATAAAAGTTTTAAAGAATTAAAAAAGGTTTTATGCTTTGTATAATGAAAGATATATAGATACAGAGTTTTCAACATAATATATTGTTATATATAAAGGTGAAATTGCATTAAAATTGAGTTTTTTCATAATTTTAACATTTACCAATGATGAGTATATAATAAAGTGATATAATGAATTTGTAATTATAATGCAATATTATTTAATTAATAAAGTAGAGTAATCTTAATATTTACAATTTATTACTATATTTTTTATCTTTAGTTCCATATGTGCCATATTATATTTATTGACTTTTTGGAAAGAAGTCACATCTACAGTATATTATTTAAAAAGCATATTATTTAAGTACCAATTCTTCATTTAGAAAGTACTAATGATATATGAAGTAATTATCATATAATATATTTGATATATAAATTAAATTATATGTTAATAGGAATGATACAGTTTGGAGTAAATACAATTTTTTCAGAAGAATGATATAAAACTCTAAAACATTAAAAAAAACGAATACACACGAAGCCTTCTACATATTTTCATATTCATTGTCTTAATTATAAATTCAGATTCATTGTCTTGATAATTTCGAATACTTATTACTTTACAATTTAATTTATTGGCATGCGTAAGTATTTCGTGATTTTACTTTAAATTCTGGTTTTCAGCATTTACATAATAGACTATATATTTTTTATAGTATAATCCTAATAAAATGCCATTCCCCTAACATATATGAAATAAATATTAAGGTATCCGAACACGCCTGAAGCGCATTTTCAGAAAGCCATGTTGTAGACTTACTTTAAAATATTTGTAAGTTTAATACTATTCAAAATTAGTAATAGATTGGCAGCATTTGATATAACTTTGGAAAATTGGTATTTAACAGCTTAAATTTAAGCAAATTTTCATAAATATTCAAATAGGCTACACAAAAAACTATTATTATCATGTATTTCAGTATCAGTATTATCACTGTATATCAGTATTATCACTATTATAACAACCCTTATATCTAAATAAACTACAAAGTTTTCTTTATGGAATGAACTACAATCGTATTGTTCTTATGATAAATAAAAATTTTACAATCAGTCGAAGATTTATCATTACATTTTTAGAAAATTTATGGTGTTATTTTTCAAACAATAGGAACAAATTAAAAACTATTCATTCAATCTAAATTCTGTTAGTTCAAAAAATAGTATAATAGTATAGATAATTATACTTTGAGTTATTTGATTTGAAGTGAGAAACAAATGAGTAAAATTCAGCTTTGTGAAAAGTCCTTTTAAAGTGTACAGTAACATGTTTTAATAATAAATTATGGATGTACATACTTAAAATTCCCCACATTTACAGATTATACCTTCTTCCACCTCATATTTTAATATTTTCCCTTTATAATCATTAAAAACATTTTCTTGCAATTTTTGCATTTTAGAGTGAATGCTGTTTAGATTCTTTTATTCTGTCTTTGTCGAGTTCAGCAAATGCTCGAACTGAATTTGCTCCAGGATACACTCCAGCAACTTTGAGGATATTCAGTAATCCTATGAAACCTTCGTTAAAAAGTATTTTAGACATAAATACCCCTATATGAGGATTCAGTGCTCAACAAAGACATCTTTGGGCACACATTTCCACAAATTACCGTTAAAATTCCCATTGACATTTTGCGTTTATCTGTGCAAAACATTTTCAGTATTTAAAACTAAATTTGTGTTTATGCAAATTTTTTACAGGTTTTTGCCCCTTTAAAATAAATTTGTTATAGATAGCTCAAAGACTAATCTATCCAATAAAAGATTTTTGGAAAAATATTGTTTCTGGCGGAAATCGACCTTTTCAACGTGTTCGGATTCCTTAAATAATCACAGTAATCTATACTTATAATAAAGCTCAATGTGTGTGTGTTGACGCTCTACAGGTCAGACCGTTGGACCTACAGCTACCAAATTTGATACATGTATACCTTGGAGGTCCAGAATGTGCACCTCGGAGCCCTTTTTTCGAATTTTTAATTAGAGTTTGAATTAATTAAAATTTAAGCGACATTTCGACGTTTTTCCGCTATAACATCGAAAATATGATCGCATAAACATGATTTTTACATCAATTTAAAGATTAAAAAATTAGCCTTCTAATGGTATCAGTGTTTTAATGTATAACTTAAGCTTCTATTTTTAACGAATTTTTAAAGAAATATTTTAACCATGTTTTTTTAGCATGTGACTAGATAAAATAAAAGAATGACGGAAGTTCAAATAAAAAAAAACTATCATCGCAAAATAAATCTACAGAAATGCAACTTTCAGCACGTGACTGGATAAAATAAAAAAAATATAAAATGTGATATTTTCTTTGAAAAATAAATGCAAAGCAAAGGTTTCTACAATCGTTTGCAATATCTATATCATTAACTCAATAAATCTTCTTTATTTACGGTAAACTTGATTGAATTTTGACAGGATATGCATTGAAATCCCGACTTAATGGCATATTTATGTAATCATTTGCAATATCTGTATCATTAATTTAATACTTTTTTTCCCTTTCTCGCTTTCTTTAAAAAAACAATTTTTAATCTTTTGGCAACATCATCGAAATTTTTTTTTTAATATTTTGGAAGCATAACCAATGGTTATGCTTAGCTGCCATCGTTATGTTCAGCTGCTTGCAGATCATTTGCAGCCATTCATGGACTTCACGTACCCACACAACGATGGGATTTTTATGGATGACAATGCGGCATGTCACCGGTCCAGAACTGTTCGCGATTGGTTTGAAGAACATTCCGGACAATTCCAGCGCATGATCTGGCCACCTAGATTGCCCTATATGAATCCCATCGATTATTTATGGGACATCATCGAAAGGTCCATTCGTGCCCAAACTCCTGCACCATCCACACTTTCACAATTATGGACGTCTATACAGACAGCATGGCTCAATATTCCTGCAGAGGACTTCCAACGACTTGTGGACTGCATGACACGTCGAGTTGTTGCACTTAGCCGGGTAAAAGGAGGACCTACACGATATTAACAGTCATCCCATGACTTTTGTCACTTCAGTGTAATGTTATAATTTATGCTCATTAAATCACAGGACTCATAAGGTGCAATGTAAATTTGATTCCCCCCTCTTGGATATAGTTTTGATAATAACTTACATTATATTATGCATTCCGCTAACTGTTATTGAAATTCATAAAAGCAAAAAATCAGTCACTTTGAAGATTAATGCGAAAAAAATATATTTAAACGCCGCAATGTCTTTCGATGCAGGTACTGGAGTTCCGTCTTGAAATTTATGTTCCAGTACACGAGCTATTGCAAAGAAAAAGATCATTTTGAAGGGATGTTGTTCGATGATTGTACTGGATCGGAAACATGTTCGGTAAGTAATTTTCGAACAAAAGATTTAATTGAAATAAAAAACGAAAACGCAAATTTTGGTCTAATTCAAGCATTAGTGTTGCAATCTTAGACACTTTTGCACCGATTTTATTTTCAGGCCCTCTATTGCTGATTAGAATCTCACTATTGCTAATTAGAATGATGTTATATTTGCCAGATCAAACTTTCTAAAAATTTGTTTTAATTAATAACTAAGACCAAGTTATACCAAAGATTTAAGTGAAATTTTTAGCAACCATTAATAATCACAATTAGAGAACTAATAAATTACCATAACAGACTGTTAAAAAAATAAATATAGGTTTATATAGTAACAACATAAAAGAATATATTGCTTTCTGAAACTGACAATTATTTTCAGTATTCAATATCCTATTTTGACGCAATGTGAAGACTATGTTTGGTACGGGTTTTATAAGTTTTGAGCAGCAAATGAATAGCTGGAGTTGTACTGGAATGACACTCTTATCTCGAGCTGATGGGTAGGTTTTGAATCATGATGGCAAATTTATAATATGCCTTTACCACAAGCAGATTGTATATTTAGTAGAATCGAGTTGCGAGAGTTCGGCACATTAGCATCGTTGTCGTGGCTTTACCACTGGATCACGATATCCCAATTAAATTTAGACAAAGATTGCTCAGCTTAATATTTAAAAATTTTTTTTTCTACTTTTAGCTCGTATTTTTAAGCTTTCATTAAAACGTTTTTGAAATATAGTCGAAAATATAGTACTATTTTCAAATTATTTCAATAACAATTTAGAACTTTTAATCTTATACACTTCTTTGATTTTATTCATTTAATTTTTTTATTGTTTACTATTTTCTCTTGCACCCATTCGAAAACGAACAGAAATTGAAGGATTAGCCGCAAAAACGATGTAGCTCCAATTTAAGAGAATTCAGAGTTACATGCGATATCATCAGGTAAAAAAAATCCTTTTTCACCTTTTTCATTTGATACTAATGGATGTAGTGCCAATCATTAATTCTCGCTTTACTCAAGGGTTAGAGATACCGGTCTCATTAGATTTTAGATTTTTTAGACGTTTTTTACAGCTTTCTATAAACTTGGATAATTTAAACTATCTCCTTTTAGCAGCAAACTCCTCAACTGCCTACGACCTAACAAAGAGTATGTGTCGTTGGGTAGCAATACTAATATTTTAATTTTTAGGATCAAATTTTGAAAAAAAAAATTATTTGACAAACAATTTATATTTCTCGCTCAAATTTATGCCTAAATTTTTAAATACTTCGATATTATTGACAACTTGCATGCTATTTTAGAAGATAATACAACCTACTGCTTTTGTGAGGAATAAGTTCAATTACTATGACATTTCTGATAACTTAAAATATCCGATTCTTTTTATATTTTACTTACCATTCCTGTCTAATATATAATATGGCATAGTCGGCAATAATATCTTTTGTTAAAGATATCATCATGATAATATATTTACCTCTTCTTTCCATAAGCTTTCCATTATTTTTTGCAGCCCTTATACACCACATCAGCGTGATATAGGTCAATGCGCCTGCAAATCATGTTTTCTAGATCATAGAGATTAATGATCTTCCAGGGAAGAGGGAAATTAGGTTTTGTATAGGGTGTGCAATAACCCATTAGCAAGCTAAGCAAAATCACCCATCCATTCCATTTAATCTTTGAGAGTTGGATAAAGAATATGATATTGACTAAAACTCCTCCGATTTGACTGATTACTTCTTTTTAGCTTTAATGTAATTTTTATACATATACCTATATATATACAAGGATCTTTTATATATGCATCCATGTTCTTTCCTATAGTATTTAATCATCTGTGAATTTATTGATATTGCTGTCCTCTTTCTGTTTGAGACGAAGAGATACTTTTTATGAGGCATATAATGGTATTCAAAAATTCTGAAGTGCAAATAATATCGTCGTAGAAGTATTAGTAAAACTCTTGAGAGGGAAGTTCTTTATCTGAAAGTATTATTTCACCGGGCTCACCTAAGATATGAAAATGAGGAGTCTTCAGCAAGGTGGTTAGTTCTCAAAGCCCGATTGTGGGCAGAATTGGTGAGGCTTTTCGGTTCTTCTCAAAACGGAAGATACAATGCAGGCAAGTTTTGACGCTATAACTATAATTCATGAGTTTTCATTGGTTATAAAATTGTTTGAATACGGTTCTCTGGATTTTGTCTAAAGACATATCCAGAGAACCATATGGATTTTGTCTAAAGTTTATAGAAGAGCATTCCCTCCCCCAATAAAAAAAAGAATGCATTATGAATTTAAGTTCTTCCGATTACTTTCTGAAAGGAAACTGGCGAAAAATAAGGGGCCTTTGATAATTAAAATATAGCTCATGAATTTTCAAATGATGAAAAATTGAATGAGTGATTTGGATTAGACATTCAGTTTATTGATTAATATACTACTATTTTAAATATTTATATTTTTAACGGACTTGGTGAAATTATATAAAAAAAATTACCAAATTCCTACGTCACAGAAAGAATTCTACAGAAATTATTTCTCATTCATTTTATTTAAGACATGCTAATAATCTTAATTGTGTAAATACCTTTTAAATGCTGTTAACATTTTTAAGTCAGCAATACAAAACATTCAGTTTGGGCAAAAAATGTACATCAATGTAGAACTACGTTTTAACCAACAAAATTAATTACTATCGTAACTTTTATTGATCAATTTGCTTTAAATAAGGCAAAAAAGTCACTATTTATTCTCGTTAAAAGACAGAAAATGTAATAAAATAACTAACAGTGTACATTATCTATTTTGTTACAAAAAAATAATAAAATAACTAAATTCAGGAACTATTTTTTATAGTATAAACTATAGAAAATTTCATGTTTTCAGAAATGATATTTACAAGAGTATATTAAGAATATTTATCACATAATAATTATAATTTGTATTTTTATAATTCAAAAAATAATAAACGGAAGAATAATATTTAGTTTTTTTTATTCCATTTTGCCTACTCTTTGATGAAAACATCTTAATTTTATCATTTAATAACATGTCAGTAATAATATCAATTAAATATCATTTATTAAGTTATAAAAAAGATTAAAGCCTTTTCGCTTTGAAAAATTTCATTTGCTGATACTTTTAAAGTTGTTGCTGATTATGGCTCACTATAAGAAATAAAAGCAAAAAATAGAAAGTGTAGAATGTGAATCGTTTCAAGACATGCAAAAAATTATCGGATTTTTACTCACTGTAAGAGAGTAAAAAAGTCAAAATGGCTGTCTAGCAATATTTATTAATAATTCCCAACTTTGATCATCATCATGGCACACAGATATACGTATGCAAACAACTACTTTCAGAATAAGAAATTTAAGTTTGTTTTATGAATCTAAAATTACTGCTTCTGAATTTAAAGGTCAGAAAACAAGTTTTTCAATTTATTGTATTTTTATGAATAAATATTCTGTTATCTACTTTGAATTTGATTACAATTTTCTACTGTTCTAGTTTTTTTTATGAATTCTTTTTATAAAAGACCTGGGGATATTTATACACTGAAAATAAGCATTGATGCCTTTAAAACATCAAAATGTTTAATCTATTTTTAAAAAATTATAATATTTAAATATTTATAGGTTTGAAATATTCAAAGCTAAAAAATAAAGGAATGCCATTAAGAGGAATTTCACTAAAATAAAAAATACATTTAAAAAAAAAGTATTTTTCTCAAACTTTTTTTTTTATATTTAAGAAGTCGTGTTAAAAATTCTTTTTGTTGCATTCATAAAAAATTATATAAAATAGCAATAATAATTATTATGAATATATTTTGTTTTTATTTATTATTGGAGGTAGATTCAAGACAAGGTATTTCAAGATGATATTTATAGTTGAAAATTTCCTGTACAGATGAGATTTTTTTAAAATTACGATAAACAATGTTTTTGCAATTTTTTTATTTTAAGTATATTTTAATAAAAATAAGTTACCTTAATTATTAAATTTTCCTTCATGCATAATGATATTTATGAATAGTATTTTTTTTAGCTGTTAACTAAAGATTATGAATTAGTACATCAACAAATCACAAAAAAAAACAACTTCTGTTTATAATTTCCAAAATTACTTTAAAAATTAATATATAATTTTGTTTTTTAAATGTTTATTTTTCCAGTGATATAAATTTTTTCACAATTATTTTATTTACTTAACCCCCCCCCCTTATTTATAATTCAAAGATTGAAAGTTTTTTGTAGTTAAGAACATACTAGTTTACATCCCACCAGTACTAAATGACAAACAACTGATGTTATTTCAGAAGAATTATCAAGAGTCGTCTTTCACTAATAATATGAATTCTTTCATTAAAAATATGACTAATAATATTAGGAGAGTTAATAAATTACTTTGAAACACAAAATAAAGGGGAGACATTACTAATCAAGAACATGCTTTTTTTCAAATCTGAAATTCGATTTTAATTTGAATATCAGAATTAAATAACGAAAAACTTTCTGTCACCAAGCAATAAAACTGTATTGGCCCGTGTTATCAAAAATGCCTTTTATCATTAATAATCTCAGGAATTTTAATTCTCAAAAGTTTTGGTTTCATTTTTTTTTTTTTGTAATTATTTCGGAAATTTTTATGTTTGCTCTTGTTCTCACCTGAGGGAACCTCAAAAATAAGGATGTATGGTTGTTGGTTCCCGTCACCCTGGTGGGTAAAAATTGTGCACACCTGCTACCCCCATCGATAACTGGATGTGTTTCCCACTAGTATGGTTGTAATGTGGTCAATAAAGGCCATTAAGTCATGACCACAGTTCCATCCAATATTGCTACCTCGAGAATACGATCAACTATCCGTTTGTCAACGGAAGGGTAGAACGAGCTGATTAAGCTTATTCTGCTCTTGTTAATTGTTTCAAAAATCCTAGGAGGAAAAATCAGCCGAATACATTTGTGAAACTCAACAACATACATACAAACAACAAAATGTTTATTAACAGCACCATTCAAAAGCTATCACCGAACTTGTCCCACGATCACCATTACACAGAGAGGATTCAATCCATTCCCTAATTAACTTCTACTTTTCTATTTATAGTTTCTCTCAAGAGTTTCTGATTGGATGTTGAAAAATTTAGAAGAAAATTTGGTTTTGCAATTTCAAAGAAATTTCTTTTTCTTTTTTGCCAAGAATGAGGTTCATTGTAAAGATGTCCAGTTAACAAACCATTAAACTATTTTCCTTAGCACGGAAATATGCAGGAAACAATGTTGTTGATTCGCTAATTCTGGGCACTATACAGTTTTTTTTTTATATAATGGCTCTGAAAAGATGGAAAAAATTTCTTATTTTACTATTTCATTTTAGGAGCAAAATATTTAAGTCCACCATTTGAAGATAGATATTGTTAAGAACCTATAATTTTTCTTTCCCATCAGAAAAATGTAACCTTAAGAAAAACTGATTAACAGTCCAGCATTACAGTCCGACATCTAACAGCATCCAGGATGTTGCTAGATGTCACATTAGTGAACCCAGAGCTTGGCAGCTTTTTTTCAACTTGGTAATGGATTAGGTGATTTTGATGACAAAACGGATAATACCCGAAACTTGGAGAATTTTGTCGGTCCTTCCATTAGGAACAGAGATACGCCTGATTGGTCTAGAAGTTTCTAGCCTTGCCTTCTGGGAACTATAAAAGGTCGGCAGTCTATGACTGGCACTCTTTACTCTGTGGAAAGACCATAGAGTGAAGCTCCGAGGATAATCTCTCCTGCTGAATCCTGTCTGGCCGCTTTGTGTGCTGTGGAAGCTGTTATTTCTGTGGGCTACTCTCGTTGTCGTGCTTCTGTGTGCTCGTCTTCATCGTAAATATCGTCTTTTTGCTGTCCTGCTGACATGCAAATAAATGCCGTTGTTATATTTCTACTCAAGACTATTTATTGTGTTTTTTTTTGCAGCATACACTCACTACACTAAATGAAACCTACGGAATTGAAATCCGTAACAATACACATGGATTTAAAAATAATTTAACTCTATTTATCAAGCTTTGTATAATGGTTTATTTTCTTAAGTATGAGATGAAATTATGATGCATCTTTAGCCAATTATATAAAATTAATATTTTTTAAAACAGCAAAAACAATAACAACATACTGATTATGCGAACTCAAAGAGTTTGTATAGTTTATTTGCATTTGCTTAAAAAATTCTGCAACTAGTTTTTTAATATTAGAGAGGTAAAGAATTTATAAAAACAGTTTGCATGTTTTTGCTTAAAAAACAATACAAAAAATATTTTTTCTAGATGTTTTGGGATGCTGAGATTTAAAATTGATTAAATTACGAATTTTTCTTAGTAAAAGCTCATTTAAACAAAATTAATCATATTTTTTAAAATCAATGGAGCATTTTTACTATCCTGATAAATTCTTTAAAAACATTAATAAAACTAAAAAATCTTTTTGCAAATAATTAGTGACGGATTAAATATTTTTTTAGTTTAGAGCATATTTAAAAGAATTTCTTTATCGAATGATTAAAAATTTAATTGAAGGAACTTCTAAATTCAATTATTTGGATTATATATAATAAATTAATTAATCTGTTTTAGTGAAAATGATTTTTCTAATTAAGTTTGCTTTAAATCCTATTTTTTTCTATTCATTAAGATTTTTTTTGATAAACATAATTATGCATTCATTTTTTAATGAGCTGCGGCCTTCTCCATGGAACTTTTTCTAGAATAGTAGAAAAGGGCATAAAATAGGCATAAAATAGTAGAATTTGGAAACCGCCGACGCTTCCTTCATTAGTACCACAGTCGCAGCTTAAAAATATTTCAAAATCGCTTTGCATAAGGATTGCAGAAAATTGGATATGTATTTTGATTGCCTTCTTTTTAATCTATAAAAATTTGATGGGATATAGAATTACATTTGTAGCTACAAGATGACGTAACAAATTTCCTTTATTTATTAGTTGTATTTTTGCCTTTCTTTTTACAAAAGTACAGAGACGCACAGTCAAATCATAGAAAGAATTGTTCCAAATTCCATTCAGATTTACATTTTAAATGCTGGAAGTGTTTTTCAAATTTTGTCCTTTACTAGTAATCATCTTCTCTTCTACTGAGGTTAGATTAATAGACAAGACTTTTCATGGATAAATGTTATTCAAAGCTTAGTAGACATCTACAAATTTGCTACAAATATTATATCTGAAATTCATCCGCCTATTCTAATGCAGCTTTGAGTTACCGTATTTACAGACATTTAACATTTAACGTCCCACCTCACCTGCTTTACTAGAGCTCATGTGACCCTTTTCCGATTTGGTATGGATGCAAGTGGAATTTATTAAAAAAAAAACAAAAAATTATACAGAAATCAATTTGAAAGAAACAAGAAATGACAAAACATGACAAAACATAACATAACAAGAAATGATAAAAACTAGCATGAAAAATATCTTGGAGTACAATAGAATTAGATGAATGAACATGATAATGTACATTATCATGTTCAATCGAGTAGAAATATAAAAAAATTATAAAAATTAGTTACTTGAGGGGATTGAAGAAAAAGTAACGAATAAAATGCGAGGTATCCTAAGAAATTGAAATAATTGATCTAAATGGAAGAGTTCTCCATGATCAATTAGGAATATAATCATGCTTAGGATTCTTTTTTTGGAAGACGAATTATTAAGGACTATTTTGCATCAAAGCCTTTCTAGCGAGGATAAGGGTTTTTGGAGGTTCCATGAAAAAGTAAAAGGGCAGGATGTCGCAAAGTAGATGGGATTCCAACTTCTTCACAAGAGCAATAGTCATCTTCTAATGAATGGAAACGGCGAAGAAAAGAAGGGAACTGACCATGTCCTGTGACAAACAGGAATTCTTCACGAGACCAAGAGAATGGTTGCAGTTTTATTATTTTGATGACTTTATAAGTCGAATGACCAGAATACCCATTATTCCAACTGTATTTACAGTCAAACGGAATGATACATAAATAGACACTATACATAATACACGCTATACATAATATACGTCTATAGTGTATGTATATATGCATAATATACATAAACTACAGCCACTATACATAAATAGACTCTAAAACCTGTTTTTATAGCTTGTTTTATAGCTTTGTTTTTATATGGTATTTTGAAAGGAGGAAACTAATCAAAGTTGACGGATATTAATTGGGTGCAATTGTTGAGAATGGAATTAATGTCAAGGCTTGACATTTCTATATTTCTAAAATAGGAATGAAGAAGGGAGCTATAGATCACAGCAAATGTTTTTCTAAATATGAATTTTTTTTAAATATTTTCCTTCTGACCTGGTGCGTTGCTGAAATAATATTAAGTGCAATCAATGAATAATTTGGCAATGTTTTATAGAAATAGAATGAACGGTACGACAGTACATAAAATACGAGCACACAAATACTTTTTTTATATATTAGATATGTGTATTCTTTTAGAATTGTAACGCTTGGTGTTCTTTCAGAATGGTAACGAAAGAAATTATTGTATCTCTTGATTAGTTTAATATTCATTCGGAATTTTCAAGTTTAATTTTAAAAAATGTGATTAAAATACTTTCTTTCGAAATTCATTGAACAGAAAATATATTTATACTATAAAATCGTTCATACAGTTGAAAATATAATTTTTTGAAAATTAATATTCTGCAAAATTATTTGTACTATAATATTTTTGAAAGTTACTGCGAAAAACATCAAAATTTAATTAGAATTGAAAAACTCCAGGATTAGTCTCCCAAAAACCTTCTCACCTAATTTGAATAAAGTTATCTCTGAGAATGACTTGGATGACATTTGTGTTCAATAGCTATTCAATATTAACCTTTAATTTGGATTTTGCATTTTTACTGACTAGTGATTTATACTGGGATATTTGGAGATTTATCCTTGGTAAATAAATGCTGTTGAGATCCGAATTTTTATTTTTTTATTTTAGACCATTGTACTATGCCTATAACCATCCCGTAGATGTAAGCAATAAGCTGACCAAATCTCATTGCAAATCGGATGAATGGTTTCGGAAGACATTAGAAACATACAGACAAACATTCATTTTTATTTATATAGATTTAAAGAAATTTTTGTTTGCTTTTTAAATTTGTCTACAGAAATTGTTAGTCCAATTTTACTTAATGAAAATATTGATTAGAAGGATATATTTAATTCAACACTTAACGAATACAATAAACTATAAACAAATTTTGCAATGACAGGTACGATATGAAATTAATTAAAACAAACATTTTCAGTATTAGTTTGTAAGTACCCTAAACCTTACATTAAATTTAATAATATAATAAGAACACTCGCTCACATTCACTCTTCTTATTTGAATGATTATGCACATATGATAACGGGACTTAAATACAATTAAACTAAACTAAACTATGCACACATGATTTCCTCTGTAATCATTCAAATAAAGTGAAGGAGTAGTAAATGACATTTATTAACAATTTATGCTCAGCAGCTTATTTAATCAAAGATGTGTGGTGTCTTAAAATTAATTGAAAGTGCCAGTGATAGATGCGCTTCTACCTTTGTCATAAAGCTGCAAGAGCACCTGAGTTTATTAATTTTCAACGATTTTTGAGTTCCAAAATGTGATCAGTACAACTTACATTATCATATCTTATGAAGAATCAATGAATTAAAAGAAAATTTCTATAAGAACAATAATAAAAATTTTAATTAATTTAAATGAACAGCAAATTTTTCAACCAACTTTAAGTATTCGTACAACACAAGTACAGCTCAAATGGTTCAGCTTAAAGAAATTAGGCAGAGAAGGAAAAATTTATCGACAATTTTTTTTCCGTCAACAATACGGTGTTGAAGTTCTTTTATTGGTCAGAATGCTCTATTAAGCGCTTTCATATAGTTTCAAATACAACGATTGATAACTTGAAACATAATCCTGATTTGATATAGGTCATAATGCTTCTACTATTAAACCATCCTTGAAATGTAATTGAACGGAACGTTACTTTATCCCTTATGGATCAGTAATTCACCATGATGCCATTATGACTGTCTCTAAACAAGAAACACATTTCCCCAATTTATGAGTTTTCATGGGTTATAAACAGATTCTCTTAAAGGAAACACTGCCAAAAAAGTATCTTCAAAATAAGTGAAATGAATAACAGCTTTGGGTGACTCAAATAAATTGTTGATAGCTTGTCTTAAAAGGATTTTTTCTTTTCTTTTCAACGAATAAAAATAACAGTGATTGATTTCTGCAAAGACACAGCAATCTAAACATATATCAATTCAACAGAGATACCAGCTAGCTTGAATAAAGATACCAGCCGTCTTTGGCGTGAAACTTGTTACACCTGGTTATTGACTTTTTAATTTATTATTATTAAGTTATATTTAAGTCATAACGATTATTCAAGTAAGGACTGTTAAGCACATTTTAATATTTGTTAAATTTACAGTTTAAATGGAATGTGTGTATTTAATGGGTTTAATGACACTTAAACTTTTCCTAAGAATTATTAAAAGAAATTCGAAAATTAAATAGTTCATTATCAAAGGAAATATAACTTTCTTTTTAATGTTCTTCACAAATAATATACAAATGTACAAATTTTATATAACAATTCTAATTTTCATATATTTACATAAAGTAAATATATTTGTATATAATAATATAAAAATTTTGATGTACTAACAAATTTTGAATCTTTACAGAGTATTTCTTCATCACTACATTTATATGAAGAGTTAATCCGATTTTGAAATATATTTTGATTCATCTACTATCATAGAAATATTAACACTAAATGCTTTTTCAAAGGGAAGAATAAGAAAATGCTTGATTATTGATTTCTGTTGCATAGATTACAATTTTAATATGAATATTTTTTCCTTTTTAGTCACATTTAAATGGAAAGAAAGGTTCTTAGAAATTCTATATAAATTGCGAAAACGGAGAAATATTTTAAATCAAAGTACCTTAAATAGAATATACAAATAGAAATTTTCTTTTCACAACGATGCATATTTCCTTAAGAAATAACAGGATATCAATTCCTTATATAAAATAAAAAAATAATATTCAACAAAAAATATACAACTGGAAAAAGAACGAAATAGTATTTTCTTCAAAAATGCAAGAGTTTTTAGATTAACTCTTGAGAAGATTTTTCTACTTTGAATGTTTTGATGAATGTATAACATAAAAAGCGAAATCAGAATTACATAAAATATTTTTACTTAAAATTGGACTAGTCAAATGATGGACCGTGCTGTACCCACTTTTTTAAGAACCTCCTGCTATGAGTGTTATTAAAAGTTACCTTTAATTTTCTTCTGCATTGGAAGTTTTAAATTACTGCATGATGTAATCACAAATAAGATTTTAAGGTATGAATTTCAGTAAAGGAAACAAGAATTTTTTTTCCTCTTCTCATATTTGGAATATATGAAATGATATTATAATGTTTTTATTAATTTCAAAATAAGATATGCCATTTAAAAGTTCCCATAAGTCTAAGTCTTTTATTTTTTAACACTGAAAATTGTATATGTTATCATATGGTACATTTCTTAATATTTTTTTCAAAAACTATTTATTTTTATTGATAATAATGATGCGTCAATGTTAAAAAGATAAAGAGAGGTCTCTACAGGTCTAAAGTTTCCACACAGGGTTGGAAAAGTTTTTTAGGGAGGGTTGTGTTTTTCAAAGCACTTCTGGATGATTTCAAAATCATTTTGTTTTTCGTTGTATTTGTTGAGAAATGTAATATTTCGTAAATGTAAGCTTGATGGTTTTATTACATTTTGAAGTAAAAAAAGGAGGATAAATAAAAAGCTCTACAAAGGATGAAAAAATTAGAAAGACAGAAGTGTAATAAACTATTAATTTTGTACTAATTGTCCTTTGAGAATAATTCATTTAAAATGTTGCCTTTTTTGAGAAATATGTATATATTTTTAAATGTTCATGAAATTGTAAATTCCATATAAGATCACAATATTTTTCAAATGTATTGTTTATATAACTTGATATATCTGGAATATGTAATTTAAGAAATAACCATTGACAAGCCATCTGATTAAAGAGCCATTGTGATTTTATCCAAATTTTTCGCGTCTCGTTTTTTTCAGTAGCTCTGTCTAAGACCAAGAGTGCAAGTTATCTATTCACGTGTCACAACCTTTTTTACGAGATGTACCTCACCTACAGATCGTAATTCAGACCTAGATCAGCGAACGATTTCCTTTGATTTAGTAACCCTAGGGTTTTACTCTCTACATGGAGGACTTAGTAACCATGACAGATTTATACGAGCGCCTGCCACAAACACACGAAGATTTTCACTCGGTGGGATTCAAACTCACACCCTTAGGGATGCGAATCCAAAGCCCTACCAGCCGGGCTACTGCTACACTTTCACAATATTTGATATGCAGTATATATAATATGCAAATATTGTGATCGCTTTCACAGTATTTGAGTGACGTGCAGTATCATAAAAGACACCAAAAATATTGTTACGCATTTTATACTAATAGGGTAATTAGTGAACTGTTCCAGTTTCTTATTGGGCTCATACCATTTATTTTATTAATTAATACGAGGCATTATTTCCAAAATATTATATCTCAGTTATTTCATATTAATTAATAGATGTAAATTATTACTATATTTTATTAATTAATATGCTTGTTATATAACAATTGTTATATGTTTTAACGAATTAAGGTACAATAATTCCGAAATATTATTACTTAGCTTCGCCCTTGTGTTATGTAATATGATAGTTAATTTTTCATAACTCGGTCCAAAAATATTGAATAGTTTTGGATAAATGCTTGTTAAAATGTTATGGTAAAAAATTACAAAAATATGGCTCCATAGCATTTTATAATTATGCGAACTTCAGAATGAGTCAGCATATGTTGTTGTTGTGTAGGCTTATGGCACTTTACTAGCCAGATGACAGTTATTTGCCAGCAAAATAAGTCGTGGGAGCGTTTCTTGTTCCCTCCCCCCATTTCAGCTAGCTAGTCCCAAGACCTACTTCAAGCATCACATTCGCTTGCACAAATCCTTTTTAGAGGGGAGCATTATTCATATACCTCGGAGATAGAATACAAATGAAGGACAACCATGCCCGAACCAGGAACTCGAGCCCGAGATGCCAAGATCACGGAGAAGACGCGTTACCCCTACACCAGGACATCGACACTGAGCATATAATTTATCGATTTGAACATAACTCAGTAGAAAAAATTATTTTATAAATAAAGATTAATTAAAAACCTAAAAGAGTAACATGATTTTTTATATTTAACCATAATCTTCAGTGCATACAATCCAGGCAATTTCTAACTTCAAGTAAAATTTAAAGAAACAGTCATAAACACTAATATTACATTTCTTAATAATTCTAACTACAATGCAGTAAAATTATGTTACCTTTGTCAATGATAACATTAGTCAGATAACTTTTCTCACACAATAAAATAACAAAAAAGAAAATTATTTTTATCACTCCATCAATCTTCAAAAAGACCAACAGATATTACTTCTTGTAGATTAAATCTTTGCCCAATATCTTAACACATCACGTCCCTAATTGTTTCGTGCGCGCCAAACATAACTTACAGTTTTTTGCATTTAGTTACACGGTGGTAAAGTAAATAGGTGAAAAAAAATAAAACAAACATGAAGAAGGGAAAATAAAATTCTATCAAGATCCACAAATCCATCATACTCCATACTCACGGTTAGAATGCCATTTTTAGGGAAAAAACCCTTATGGAAAAATGAGAGAAAAGAACGCATTCACCGCCAACTAGCTGCAACATGATACAAAAGATTGGTTAAAAATGATCAGATGGCGTGCAAACTGAGGTTTAAAAGCAGCTGTGGAGTATTATGGTCAGAAGTACTAAACTAAATGTTCATTGAGTAATGGTTCAGAGAAGTCTGATTTTATTACATTTACCATTTTTAGAGGCAAAATATTTTTTTTGTGAAAAAAATTATAAACCAAGTAAAATAAGTAAATCAAACTATTTCTTCCTAGTTATTAAGTATTCCGATTTGAAATGTATATTTACGTCCGAATCCTAAATTTTCTTCCAATTATAATGCATATATACAATTATTCAAATAATTTGTGAAAACAGCTGACAAGATAATCTGAAGAATACTGTAAATCAGTCATTTAATCAAGAATAATTTATGATTTTATCGTACAGATATTTTTATACCTATACTTCTTTATAACTTTTCTTTCTTCGTCATTTATTCTATTATTACCTAATGGTAAAATATATAAAAATAAGTAGAACTTTTTTTCTCTGCTTCTTTTAACTTTAGTAATATATTTGAAAACGAAACTCATGAGATTTTTTTCTAAGTCGATGTATGACATATAAATTTTTGTTTAGTAGCAGTATTTTCATGCGTGTAATCTATACTTATAATAAAGTTCAATGTGTGTGTGCGTATGATGGTGCTCTACAAGCCAGACCGTTATACGTAGAGCTACCAAATTCGGCAGGTGCATATCTTGGACACCGCGAATATGTACATCGGAGTGATTTTCTCGAATTTTTAATTAGAATTTACATTAATTTAAAAATAAGCGAAATGTTGGCGTTTTACCGCTATAACTTCCGAAAATATTATCGCAAATTGTTGCATCAAGTTAAATTAAAAAAAATAGTTTTCTATTGGTATCAGAGTTTTAACTTATATTTTAAGCTTTTATTTTTAACGCAGTTTTAAAAAAAAATTTTAACCATATTTTTCAACAATATGTTTCAGGCTAAATAATAAAGCATCCCATCGGGAAAGAATTAGCTTTTATTAAAGTGTTGCCATCACATTGACAAAAGCTCAAATTAAAAAAAAATCAACTATTATTGCAAATTAAATCTAAAATATGAAACTTTCAGCATATGACTCGATAAAATAATAATAAATATTAAATGTGATATTTTCTAAAAAAATCAATGCAAAGCAGAGGTTGATATGATCATTTGCAGTATCTATATCAATAATTCAATAAATAATCTTTGTTTATGGTAAGCATAATTGATTTATACATGATACGCATTCAAATTCAGGCTTAATGGCTAATTTGTAAAACTTTAGTAATAAACGTACATATGGTTTAGTTCTGTTAATTTGGTCTAAATGAAATAAATAGTTACTTTCTATGTATTTTGAGTCAAACAATGCATTGATGAATAATGAGTTTTAGATTTTTCCACTCTTTGAATATTCAACACGTGTTAAAATGGTAGCTTAATGTTGGAGAATAAACGTAAGAAGTGATATATTTCCCATAATTCCACAACAGCTGATTGTAAATCAGAGAAATATATAGCACAATAAACAAACAAACGTAAGGCTTCTATAATAGTATAGAAGTTCAAAGTTTGAAAAATATATTTGACTGAGAAGTTATAAAGAGAGCTAGGTAAGTAAATATTTAATTGAAA
This sequence comes from Argiope trifasciata, assembly GCA_026543055.1. NCBI lineage: Eukaryota > Metazoa > Arthropoda > Arachnida > Araneae > Araneidae > Argiope > Argiope trifasciata. The sequence goes on along the minus strand of JAPMOQ010059426.1, from coordinate 78,040 downwards.
ATTTTAGAATGCAGTACTCGTGGCGAAACAACTGGTCGCCAAAGGCGGTTAATATATATATATATATATATATATATATATATATACAATTCCTACTTGGGTCAACAAAAAATATTATTTTAGTTACTTTTTACGAAATAATTATCAACAAAATTATTAAGTATTTAAAAAAAATTAACCAGTTTCGCAAGAATTGAACTCGCATTATTCACCTTTAAATAAAAAATTTTGCAATCCTTGTATTTTACCGACTGAATCACTACCATTGGACTTCAATTTTCATTACATACAGCTGAATATTTAAAGTATTAAAAATTAATTAAATTAATGAACTAATATTTTAAAAAACTATATTAACATTAAGTGGCATTCACTACAAGTTTAAAAAATGTATTTGAACTTGAGTGAATGAATAAAAAGCATTTTATTAACGATTGAAAATTTGAACAAAATATATAAATATATATATATAGGGAGAGTGTGAACTAATCGTAGGAACTGAATAAGTTTAATATCTAGAACAAGGAAAATAATGAATCAAAATATATAATATTGAAATCTGAGAAGACGTTTTCAGAAAGTTAAAAAATTCAGTTCATGTTGTTATTTATTTCCATGAATGAGAATATCTATTTTAGATGTTTTTAACCGTTGCATAATCAGCGATATTTAACATTACTCAAAGAAAAATATTATCAATCCATCGAATTTTTATTTAATTTATATAGTCTTAATTCATATATAGATTTTCTCCTTTTGAACCATGTCAATAAATGAATTTATTCACTATAAATTTGATTTTTTTTATTTGAAACAACTTCCAAAATGCTTCATAAAGGTTAAGATGTATATATTAATTATGTTTTGAAATTTGTTATGCTTGAGAAACATTTCAGATCTATAAGAAAAAATCAGGAGCTCAATTAATATAATTACTATTTGCAATTCCTGGGAAATATTATTTTCCTGATTCTTCTTATGTCTTGCAAATATTAAATGTCTTATAAATATTACGCAAAAAGATCAAAGATCATGCTTCAATTACTATAAAAGTACGACATCTATGAGTTTTGCTTCATTATGAATAATAAAAAATATTCATTTAACTAAAAACTTTTGGCAATGAAACTTTTTGGGGCCAACAATTAGCGAGTCACTTCTGCTAAAAAAAATCACTTACTGCGCAATAAATATGCCAGTAACGTACGCATTATCGTCGCAGTTTCTAAAAATGACTGTCATTTTGCTTCCAAAATGACACCAGTAAAGAAAGCAATCCGCCTTCTCATAACCATTATTCAGTGAACGTTGAGTGATACTTTTTGTGCTTACTAGTCTACAGCTGTTTTAAGCTTCTATTTACACGCCATCTGCTCGTTTGCGGCCAAACGAATGTTTCTTATTTGTACTTAGTTGCTGACAAAGACAATGAATGAGATCTTTTTTTTCTGTTACTTTTTTTAATTAAAACATATTTCTGGAAAACTAGGTGTGAAATATGATGGATATAAGAATCTTGATAGAATTTTACTTTCTGCATTTATTGTATTAACTACAGTGTTTTTCTTGCTGTTATATTACAGTCTTTAATTCTTTGCCTTCACTTGCAATCCTGTTTATTTTTTCCCCTCAGATTAAATTTCGATGAAAACTAATTAATTTATTGCGATATAATTTTTTTTCAGATTTACATTATTTGTTTTATTAAAAAATGTAAATTATTAAAATGATGCTGTATTTATTTTATTATTTTGAATCCGTGCTAAACTTTGAAAACAGAAGTGGAAAAAAACTGATAGTTATGCTTGGCTAGCATTAAATAATTAGAAAAAGGGATATATTAAGAGTTTGGGAGTGGGTGTAATTCTGGCTAAAAACAAATTTTGATTAGTGTTCTTAAATATTATAAGAAAATTGCAGGTATTTAAAAAAATATATTACTTTACTATCTGAGAAGAAAACTTATTTGTCTGACGACAGTAAATAACAGATGCAAAGCGTTGCCAACACAGAAACAAAACTTTCATATTTATGTGTGCATTTTTCTTTTTTTTTAATGAAATACTTAGAGTAAAGAAAACTGAAGCATTTTACTGCCCATTAAGGAAAATGATGGAACGCTTAAGAAAGGAGCTTCTGAAGATTCGAATTAAGTAAATATGAATTTAAAATATATAGCTTAAAAAGAAATTATATAAAGTTTTGATATTTTAGTGTGATAGATTAAATATTTTTTAACACTCTAATGTTTTAATTTTAAATTAAGCTGAAAGTTTATATAAATTGTAAGGCTTCTAAATCTCCAAAATAAATTCAATGCGTTCAATTAAGATAATTTTTTAAATATATCTAAATCAGATGTGTAGAATAAAATTAAATGTTAATAATTCCTAATAACTCGCTGACTTAAGCAAATATTTCTAATAATTTGATTCACCCTTTACTTCTAGAATCTAGTAGCTTGGTAATTTGTTCTATTTATTGCAATGTAATTGAATTATTGAAATTTAATAGAAATATGATAAATTACAAGCATTTCTTTAACACATATTTTTAACAAATTATTATTTTGCTATCTTAGAAAGCTTATTTGTCTAAGGAGAGAAAAAACAGGCGTAAAACTTTGTCAACCCAGAAATTAGTAAAATAATACAAAAGATAGTGCCAATTGAGTATTGAGAAAGGAATAATTTAGTAAATTTTCCCTTTAAATTGTGGATCTCTAGAGTAAGTTCTTCCTGAGTAGTTTGTGAAGTTGCAATTGTTTGATAGTGATTTTTGTATTGTTGATTTTTACAATACTTTTTCTGGATACTTATTAGCCATATTTTATTGCATAGATTTCATGTTTATGCTGAGAACAAAGAATAGTAATTATTCCAGACTAATTCAACACTTTCAACTGCCCACCCAAAAGGACGGATTATTTAGTAGTATTTATTTTTTTAATGTATAGTTAAGTACATAATGTACATTAAGTACATAAACTCGCATCTGCCCCTCACACCCACCAATATACGATTATCTGATTTAAATCATACTGATTGGAATCTAAAATAATGATTATCTGTCTTCTAGGCAGAAAATATGGAATGCAGGATTAAGTACAGCTATTGATTTTTTTTTCGAATTTTTTAAGTTGTTACATTATTTTGGTAAACTTTAATTTTCATAAATATTTTTCTATTCCCTTTGGAAAATTATGAACCAATGAAAAAATTTAGTTCTAGCTTAAAATACAATATAAATTCTTTTAATGAACTTCAGTTTTTTAATGTCAGTTTTCTAGCAGCAAATATGTCTATTTTCTTTAAGCAAAAGATAATTATTACAGTCGAAAAGAATTTAAAAAAAAGGGCTCAAGATTTGATTTTAATTTTAATGAATTCATTACGGAATTTATTGTCTTACCCTTATACGAAAAAGAAAAAAAATTAACTTTCGGTGATGAGCATGATTATAAAATGACAGAACATTTATTTTTGCTTTATAAGTTTCTTGTGGGATTACCACATGAAGATGAAATTACTGAATTGGCAAATTTATTTCTTGAGCTCCATAAATATTTAAGCTTGAAAGTTCAACCATACGTTTGTAGTTACACTGCTTGGTTGGCAGTATGTGCGTATTCATATGGATTTTAATCTTTCGATTTATTAACATCAGAGTGAAAACTTTGCTAATTCATGTTAATTATTTAACAGTATTTGGCATAACTATATAATAACTATGGGCATAGCTGCATAGTAACCATGTTAATTTGTTAACAATTGGTATGCTCCAGAGAGTATTTTTAATAGCTGTCAAACTTAAAATTTCTTGAAATTTTTCAAATTCACATCCAGTTGATATTTTTAACGTTTTCTTTCGACTAAAAAATTGGATATTAAGCTTATTTAAAGCATTATTTCTTTTCACAAACTGAATCCGTTTCTTGTATTCCTATTTAAGTCTAAACCATTTAGATTCCTATTCCCTGCACTAAACGATTTGAGACTACTAATATATCGGAAGAAAAAATCGCTCTTTTCTTCCATTAGTTCTCTTTCCTTCTATACTTGTTTAATACATCAAGAACCGTTTGAGAGCATTCACATTGCCACTTTTTCCAATCCATTTAAATAAGATATCATTAGAACATCAATAAATCAAATCGAACATCTAGAAAAATTTTAAATTGTGACACGATCCTCAGTTACTCCATCTCTAGAATTCATTTAATCTGATTGGCTCTTAAGCAACCGTTGTATTTTAAGGCGTTGTCGTATTTAATAAATGTTTGGATACATGCATATAATTTGAATTTGGAAAATACAAAACATGAACCAATATTTTACTGTTCTTTTTAGTGAAATACGTCTTAACTTTATATCTTCAATGAATAATTATCAGGACTTTTACTGCTGCTCAAAGTATCCAATTAAATCTCGCACTTAAATACAATATATAAGGAAGAAACCCCCGAAAGATATATAAAATATACCGAATTTTAATGTCAAGTTTTATTATTGAAAGATCCCAACAAGTTCGTTATTGAATAATTTAACACTAGGATTACCATAAGTTTGCATATACCCGTTTCTACCAAATGTCTCATTTCTTTATTTCATTATGCAGAATGTAAACCGATTCATTTATTATTAAGTTGGAAAAGGTCGACTTTCTGGCTACGGAGTAGAAGTTGCGCATCTTCCACGTTATCTGGAAATACCAGAATCGAGACCTCGTTCGGACAAGGCTGTTCACTTTATTTAAATTTGCAAGGTAAATAAAGGAGGGTTGAGAAAGCGATTGTGTGTCATCTTCCTTTGATCTAAAATCAGGCTTCTGTCCTCAGGCGATCAGGGGTCTTTATCCTCAAAAGCCACTGCATCCCTCTTTCCTCAATTTCTTGGTTTGAATTGGAGTTGAATCCAATAAGGAAAATAATTACAGCAGAAGAAAGTTGGGTTACGACTCGCAGTAATTCCATCTCAAAATGCATTTAATTTGATTAGTTTTAACGTAGCCATTGCTTTTTTAAGGTATTCCCTTATTCAATAGATGTTTAAACACATACCCATAATTCGGTCTGTGGAAAATTGGAGACGAAATACAAAGTACATAACTATTTCTGAACTGCTATTTTTAGTTAAATACATCTGCTCTTTTTATCCTCTAAGAATAATTTTCAGGACTTTTAATTTCGTCAATCTTTTATTGCTTCTTCATGTAATCAACTAAAAATTCATTTAACTTAAATACTTTAAAATAAATATTTAAAATTTTAAAATGAAGAATTCAGAACAAGGTAATTATTGAATGATTTAACTATGTTTACCATGAGTTGGAAAGTACCAGTTCTAACAAAAGGGCCAAAATGAACCTTTCAGTAATTTTAAGATATTAAAATTTTTCTATCTATTATGAAGTTAAAGTAGAGAAAACTTTTATATTTCCAATATATTTGTTGAGGTGTAATGTAATCAGAAAGCAGATCCTATGTTTATTTACTAAAAGAACAATTTATGTTCTAATTTAGTCGTCAAGGACATTATTTTTTGCCAAAAAAAAAATCGACTCGCGTGCCTTCTTATTTACAACCTAGTTTAGTTTAGTTTAGTTATATTAACGTCCCATTTTGAAGCAACGTTCAAACGCTGTTTTGGGAAGGGTCTTGTAATTTTGAACCACTAACAGATGACGAGGACGACAAAGATCTGGCAAACCCTCTCCAAATTTCCACATCAAACCAACGAGAGAACGTTTGGTCCCGACAGATTTCCGAAGCCAATGCCTTGCCACCAGGCCACCGTGACATCACTATTAACTTATAATCGTTTCTGTCTAACTTTTGTCTTCGACTTCTTGCTCTTGTATAAACACATTTTATCAACACTCATTTCTTAATTTGATATTTCTTAATTTCTATTTTTATACTTATGCGTGCTTATCAAGCCATTGCATATTTTAATATAAATTTGTGCATTGAACAGTATTTATTCGAATGGCCAAAATGACTTCTTCCGTAAAGGTAAACTATATAGATTCCTCCGAAACTAAAAAGAAACAAAAAAAATCGTAAATATTAAGTAAAAATTAAAAGGATCTTCAAAACAGATACAGCAATGGTTTTTCTTCAAGAAAATTAACGAAACGTTTTCTGAAAAGGATCTAAATGACCCTTTAGTAAACTTAGTGTTAAGAAATAAAAGTTAACACGTTAATCAAATTGTGATGGGTGGGCATTCGATTGTTTGAGAATTTGTTTGTGGCAGGTCCTTTGTGACTGGCGAAATATAAATTACGACAAATATACTTCAAGTAAATTTGAACAAATTTAAAATGGAAATCCGTGCTGGTTAGATGGTTAAGAAACTAAAAACTAGTGTGCCATTCAATGTTAAGGAATAATTTATATAAAATCAAAGTTACTTGTTAATTTATATAATGCAGATCTATATAAAATATTTCTTGACAGTTTTAGGTTAAATATTGGCACTGTTTATATTGGACAACTTTCTTTCAAATAAAATAATTTTTTTTGGATATAATCAATTTTATTGTGATCTCAATTTCTAATTACACCGAGTTCAAATCTAATCAATACCCACTTTAACTTTCTAAGGACTTAACTATTTGAAATCAATAACTTTAGTTTAAAAATTGAAAAGTTACCTTTTAAAAAATATTCAATATTTTGAAACAAGTATGTCTTAAAAATAATTCATTCTTTATGAATACTTAAGTGTTAAAAATATACATATCTATTTTTAAACTGAAATTGAATTGAATACTGTAGAAAATTTTCTTTAGATAAGTCAAAAGGTAGTTTTAAACATAGCGTAGACCGCTTTTTTTTATAGTTAAATTTAAAGATTTCTATCTTGTTATATGCCGTTATTTAAAGGTTAAAGAGCGAGCCCATTGCCGATGGCTACTCAATTTTTTAAACCCAAGCAGAATGCTTAAAATACAGCCAAACAGGTTACATACCATCTTTCTTCTGCTATCTACGATATCCAACTGAAGAGTCAGACAGTTAAAAATTATATACAGGAAACGAAAAATAAGTTATGAAATTTATGAAGCTTCAGATTTACCATTAAAATTTTAATTCATATTAAGAGAAATTGAACTTATTAATTACAAATGGCCAGAAGATTAGCTTTGATGCCATTAGATCACTATCATTCCAGTATTTAACTTCAGAGTTAAAAAACAAGAGCAGAACACGAGTCAAGATGAGTAGAATCAAAATTTTGATGCTGTACTCAAACATGGCATAAAAGGAGAATCAAAGCTTAATTTATTGACTAAATAATTAGAAAACTGATTATTTGAAAATCAGAACATTTTATTTACAAGTTACTATACAAAGACGACTAAACAGTTACAAATACTATTTCTACCATGTACAATGCAATGTATACTCGGACTATGTAGAGGGTATAAAATATCAAATATTGCTATACTGATTTACACGGAAAAACAAGCAAAGGATTAAAAAAAGCAAATTTATATTCAATTACAATGCCTTGTTAGATGACCTTTGAATATTTGATTTAATATTTAATTTATAATAGTACTCGAGATGCTACATGAAAATCTTTTTCATACATTTAACAACTTCAAGAAAAGTACAAACATGAATATGAATAAGAATTCACTTATCAAAGAATGTTTAAATCAATAAAAAAAAGTTATACAAGATTAATACAATACATATACAAAACAGTCATCTTAGATTGAACATGACAGCATATTGACATAAATTACGCGTATTTCAAATTTCATTACATTTTCAAACATATCCAGTTAAAGTCGGTAACTATTCATAACAGTGATACAGTTCAAAACTTCAATTTTATTAAAATCTGCATGTTTATCATTAATTCCTCACATTTTAAAAAGAATAAATCTAATTTACATTTACACAATTGGCATTCACTGCATCCATTCAATTTAAAAAAAAATAAATTAATCACGGAATTTTGTATATAAAATGCTTAATTAAAATTAATTAAAACTATGTTCATCTAAAGCATATTGATCCCCATGATGATCAGGCATGACGATCAAGTAGTGCTGTAATATTTAAAGCAATTAGATGGAATCCTGATTGACTGGCCGGCCGAGCCAATCAGTCATCCTTTCAATAGAAAACTAAATTAAGAAAGTTTTTAAAACGCGAAAATGTAAAAGAATTTTTCGAAGGATGCAAAGAATGAGTTTAAAATGCAACTCCTAACTATAAATGATGAACCGGTGCGATAAAACCTAATTACCTTCATTACATGTAATCTTAAATATTTTAATAAACTATCTTATACTGAAATTAATTATTTACAAATGCCATTCGACTTTACAATCACGTAGAATTCTTCATTAAAATATGCTATTGATTCAATTTAAAAAGAAAGATGTTTCAGCAGAAAGTGACATTTAAAATAAAGGAAAGGTTAACATTCACAACATTCACATAGACTACCAAAGTTCTTCGAATATTTCCTAGAATTCAAAAATTCTACCGAGTTTAAATACCAGGTCAAACTTAGCAATTTAGACCAGAATGCCTATATCAAATCTATCTTGAGATGAAAATCAGCAAAAGTATTTCCAAAATTACAAAATGCATTTATCACAAATAATTATATTAATAATTTTAATTACAATTGTTAGAAGTAAATCGTTAATAAAATTATTGGAGTATTACGATTAAAAATATTAAATTACTCATTTCTTAAATAATTTCACATTAATACAATTCACAGTTATTTTCATGAATTAAATCAAGGAAATAAAAATCAAATTAATAACAAAATTTAAATACGTTGCTTACAACATTTCCTAAAATAAGTATTTAAATTTAAATGTTGTTTGAATACAATCAATATGAAAAATATATAACAATAATTTCAAAATAGATTTTGATGAATATATTCTTATTTATAACATTTCATAATTTCAATAAAAAGGTATGGAAATTTTCAAATTTCATACATTGTAATTCAGTACAAAAGTTAATTTGAATCTAACCACATCAAGAGTTGATAATTCAATCATTAACAAAATTCAGCAATATGTAAGCTAAACAAACCCTTCAAGCAAAACATTTTGAACTTTTTCTTCATTGAAAACTACAAATATAAGTTTAATGCGATATGAAACATTTTCAAGAAGAATACTCTTTACACCAATACTTTTTAATAACATTCAAAAAGTTTTTTGTTCATTTATATTTTATTACCCAGTATTTATCAATTTCCATTTTCTTTCAAGAAAATGTTGTATTATGGAACAAAAATTGATTTCTCACCAAGTTTTGACGATTAATTCTGCATCCCAAACTTCATTTCATGTAATTAAATTGATGCACAATATTTATCGACAATTCTTCTGTGCAAAATATTTACATAAATGATAAATGATGTCTCTTAACAAATAAGATGGCTATTAACATTACGCTCATGTCAGTATCAAAAATCAGAAATGTACAGCAATGGAACTATTAATTCAACAATACAAATAAAATTTTTCGACTACTGTATCTCTTAAAATGAAGTAGTGAAAAATGCCAAACATTTATCAGACAAGCCATTGTAACTATCTGCAACAAATGAGGTTTGATAAGGCAATAAAAATCAGAAAATTGAATTCAGCAGTGAAACACTATGCGGTTAATTGACATAAAATGCATTTGGTTGACTGTAAACATTTTAAAAACATTTTTCCCCTAGCTTACATGCCAATGGCGATTCGTTACAATCAAAGCACATCATTTTCACAGAAGCAGCATGTTTCACTTGCATTACCTTCAGAATGCACTAGAAAATAGTTCAACCGAATTTCTTAGGGCCTTATTCGTTTCATCCTACCGGAAAGCAAATTGCTTCATCATAACACGTCGCTATCTGAAAAAATAACTTTAATCAGAAAGGAAGCGACTCTATTACAAGCAAACAGGACACAAATTAAACAGCATTAATAAAATATAAGGGCTTACTGCCAAGAAATATAACCCAGTTGAAAATGCGGCAAGGGTTAATCGATGAAAAGCAAGTCCACTATCTCGAGGCAAATTATATAATTTTGCTGCTTTCCTGCTGGAATTCCTGCTTAGAATATCAGTCTTCACTTCCAGAAATGATCTCCTAGTTTCCTGTAATAAATAATTTTCACTGATTGATAATACAACAAAACTATGTAACTGTTAATTCTACACGATTATATCTGGAATGTAATTTAAAATTGGATTTCTTTATCGACAGAATGGAATTCATTCTTTTGTACGCACGTCCTATTCTCTCAAATTTTCATCGATTATCAATTTCGTTTCTATATTTCAAAAATTCATAATAAAATAATTTTGAATACTTGCTTAGGAGGAAACAAAGGATGTTTATGGATTTATTAATTTATTACAAGTCTATTACTGTGTTGATAATGACATTGTGCGAAAATTTAAGAACACGTGCTTAAATGCCTGAGGATATGGGCTTAAATTGTAAACAATTTAAGATGTTAATGTAATATTCATATGTTAAAACAAGCATGCAAGAATGTCGTGAAATATAACTAAGAAAATTTAAACAGACTTTTGAAAAAGATTTGCTCTATTTTTTAAAGAGAATAATATTCTGTAAATAGTTGTATTTTGTAATAAAGGAAAAGGCATAATTGCTTGTGCATAAAAGCATTTCTCTAAGCCTTCGAAGCACAAGATGACATACTTAAATACTTATGTTAATATGTACTGAATAGGAGAAAAATTACAGGAACAAAGTGATTTATGAAGCATAAAATACATTTAACCATAAAATTGTTCCCAACATCATTAAACCATATTTTGTGAGATTTCCAGACTAAATTGTTATTTAACGTCATTAACTAAAGTTATATTTTATAGTCTGCATAATCTTTTAGTTATCATTGAGGGTACTCAATATTCAGTTCAAACAATCGAAATAATTTTCGATCAACTTGTACAAAATGAAATTTTACGAAACAAATCTACATTTTATCATTTCGGATGTTGTAGTTTCTGTGTGATGTTTAGTGGCGCAAGGGCCATTTTTAGTCAAGCTGCGCCAAGAAATGGTAAAATATAAGGAGTAGAAATAAGTTACTACATTGGCTGTTTTATACCTTAGCTAAAATCTAATAGGAGATCGAAATTATATGTAAACTATGATAATGCAAAACTAAAAGAAATATTTTCTGCATGAATGCTAATCGAATGATATGAAAGAAAAGAGCATAAAGAAAATTAATGTTAACAAAGCTAAATACAAATATTATACAAAAGTTATTGGACTTAAAAAGAAGGGTATTCATTCAAAATGATATACAGAAAAACCCACATGACATGTAGGGCACTTTTCGCCATTTCACCAAAAATGAGATATTTCGGTAATTAATGCTATATTTCGGATATTTTGTATTTAAGAAGCAATATTTTCTAAATAATGAACTTACCTCTAATATTTTATACCTTTTCTAGATGGCAATCTTGTTTAAGCCCCATTATTAGAGAACGGATTTTCGAGCAGATTCTAGGCTGACTAGACATCTGTTTCAAGTCCTTGAAGGAAAGGATGTCATCTATATAGGGCGATCAAAAAATGCTTTTAGCCTAGCTAACGTAAATTTGCAAAAAAATACAAATTTTAAGAATTATTTCAAGTACTGGGATTACAAAGTTAACATTCAATGCATTATAAAGCGCAATTTCTTTTTATAAATTAAGAAAATTAGCGACTTAATGATTAGCTGTATTTCATTTGATACCTCCATTTAAATTATAGCATCTAAAATTCTTCAAGTTTATTCCTTTAATTATTCAAAATTATTAAGTGCTTATTACTGTAAGTAAAGAAAACCTTTCAGGTTTACGGCCATTTCTCCTCTAAGTTTTTTAAAAAATAATTTTAAATAAGATTTTTACAAAGTTGTATAAATGATTTAAATTTTCAACTTGTTACACATTTTAAAATAAAAATTATTAAGTATCATATAAAGTTAATAATTTATTAAAAGACGCCTCATAATATGCATCACTCATTTAATGCTTAGTCATTTCATGAAACTTTAAAAATACTTAAAAAGAAAAAATAAAAGTTTTCATCCAGTTATATAATAAAGATTTTAATTGAAAATTTATAAGTTTACAGTTTAAATGAAAAATATCTAAATTTTAAGTTCATCATTTATTAAAAAAAAGGCTCACAATATAGATCGCTTGGTGCCAAAACATTTGCCTAAATTCGCAGTCTATTATTATGACGTAGCAACTTACCAAAACTTTGAATCATCATCCCTTTGATATCGATGTATGAGAACATACCTCTGGTGCATTCATGAAAAACATTGGTCTAAATTAGAATATATTCATTCAACAGGATGCGACATGTAGTTTGCTATCCATTACATGGGGATGAGCTTGGCTTGGGTAACAGTTTTCTCTGGAGAATTTGACATTTATCTGCAATACGAAATGGATTCGCATGCATAATATTATTCATATTTCATATTTAAAATGTCAATAATATCAGAAATTTACTTACATACCAGTAAACATCCATTTCTATTATTTGAAGAAGATTCCTCCTTAAAATCCGTGCCATTTATTTAAAGTCTGCATCAAGGAAATCATTTTCTTGATAATATTAAGTTATCCTGAAGTTAAAAGCAAATTTTAAAAAAAATCAAAATTAATTCAAGATGTGTAGTCTAGTAAAAGTTAGACAAAAAGTGAGCTTACCTCCCATGTTGTTTGCGTGTAATGCAAGTTTACTTCTAATGTTCCTCGTAGTCATATATCCAAGTCATTCTTTTCAAAATTTATCCAATTTCAAAAAGTTCAGATATCATAAAGTTACCCCTTTTCATCTAGTTTAT
>JAPMOQ010059426.1:0-56418 GCA_026543055.1 Argiope trifasciata | reverse complement strand
GGTGTTTAGTTGGCGATGGAGTGGGTCATGAGTGTGTGGAAGGGTGTGAATATCATCCGTGTCTAAAGGAGAGCTACAGGAAGTTAAGAAACAAAGAAATCCACAATAGGTTGTGACGTATATGCTGTGAAGAAACTGGATTGTATTTAGATATGTAGCGAGAATTGTCATGATTTAGCTATTACGGGGATAAAATCACTTGCTACTGGAACACGTATGGAATGTAGAATAATTCCTTAGACATAAAATCTAAAATTAATGCATGATATCTTCAATTTTGATTCTTCACAATATTTTCCCCTGAAAAGATAGCATATATCTTAATGTTTATTTCTAACTTTTAATAAGGGAAATTATTCTTTTAGAATTGATTTGTTCAAAACCTAGAGAGATTAAATAATTTCAAAATTGTGAGTTGTCAGCATATCTGGCAGATCAAATAATTGAGTCTCTAAAAAATTTAACGAATGATTCAGGATCGTATTTAAATTCCTTTTTAAATAAAACATGCACGTTTTAAAAATTAAGACCTTGGGTTCGGATTTTTAAACAGTGAATGAAGTTTGTTGCAGAAAGAAAGTAGTGTAAATTAAAGCTTTTGCATATCTTAAGTCGCTTTTTCCTCTGAAAGTCTCTATCTAAAGAATCTAACCCTCTCTCAATTGTTTCTATTCACAAAACGAAGCATACAAACATAAATTAATATAAATTACTGATAACGCTATCTGACGATTATTTTCGCGTCGGTTACACCATACATCTATACGACTAGAAATTAAAATTTTATCTTCTATGTCGCAGAATATTTCACGTATTTTTATCCGAATATCATGGTGAAGCAAGAATAACTTTCCATGCACGTTAACCACAGCATTAATTGTTGTTAAAGTGTAGCATTAATATTACTTACGAAAATATTCAGTCTGTCGTTGTTGCGTTTTCAAACATTACATTTAAATGGTAAACCTAAAATTCAAGAGTTGATCAGTACTGTAATTGTTATAGAACTGGAATACGATACAATGCTTAATAGGTTGAAATTAGCTAGTAAAGGTGGAGTGTTCAAAATATAGATTGAAGCTTTTGTACAAAATCCAAAAATTTAATTGTGCCCGAGATCCTTTCCCCGACTTCTTATTTCTATCCGACATATTATTTGGAATTCTTCAAAACCGCGTTAAGCTTAAATAAGCCCTCATCAACAATGAGGCAATTTGACTGGACAATCTTGTATCTGTTAATTGCAGTTTTTCGAACCTACACATCCGGAAGTAAGGATAAGTAATTTGATTACCTCAAATTAAATATTTGAGAAATAACAGGCAGGATATATTAAATATTGACCTATTACTTGGTTTTCATGTTCAGATTCTAAAAACGGTATTTATAAATTTCAGCTCTTAGCTGAACAAATGTTTATAGTTGCAATTATTTGATATGAATAGCTGTAAAAATGTCTTGGTTCTATCGAAATGTACAGAAAATAATTTCGTGCTTTCTTTTAATATTAAGGTAAACCTATCTAATCCTCTAAGGATTGGTTGATTAAATTTTAATGGTGTTAGAGCGGAAAATGGGTTATACTGAACCAGTCGTATGGTTTTTTGATATCACGTGTGGAATGGATTGAAATAAGAACATCAAATAATTCGATAAAATAGCAGAAATCTAAACTTTAAAGATAGGTAAAACATTATTTTGAAAAAAAATATAAAATGATAAAAACCAATGGTTCCAAGAAAGTAAATGCATTGGTTGGAGATTATTCCACCTATTCTAGCATGTTAAGCGAATATGAGTTAGTATGCGTCATATGAAAATTGAAGATGACACATTGTTAGGATATTCTTGAATATAATATCAACATTACCTAGTCATCTGTACACTCGATCGCCGAATATTTGATATTTGTGAGGGAAACGAGAATGACCATTGCGAAGTAGTGTTAGTTTCATATGATTAACGGAAACAATGGTTGATAAATGTGCGTTTAATGAAGTGTAACTTGTTAAGCGTCTCTAGCTCCCAAGACTTCTACCAAAGGGAAAAGGTATGATGAGCAATAGGGAGTTTTAAATCACGATATGAAATCGATGTCTGCATTTAACTGGAAGACATTTATCATCATAATATTCCATTTGTAATCGCCAAACTAAAACTTATTAATTCTTCATTTCAAACCTAATCGTACAAGAAAGGAAACTTGGTGAGATTTGATTATCTTAGTTTTTCTGTATTGCAGTCTTAATAGCGAGAAAAGGATTTCCTCCCATCAAGATACTTGCCCATAACAATCGCCCATCTCTGCAAAAATGTTTTATACCTGTAGCATTCGCGTTTTACTTCCTCTTTCCCCTAATTAAATGTATGTTCTAAAGTAAATTTAATGTTCTGGATAGAATAATATAAGTTCTCATTAGAATGATTTAGAAATATACGATTCTTTATGGAATTCTGGAAGAATGTTATTGTACCAAAAGATTCTATGCCGGATGCTGGATTTGGGTATAGTGCCCGCATCTTTTGAAGGTGGAGAGGCTTCCTATTTCGAGTTCATTTATCTGAAATTTCTTTTTACTTAATGAGATACGAGATAAAATCATCCGTTTTACTAGATGAATGGGACGAATTGTTTGTTAAATGTCAATAATAAATAAACATCGGATATTATTTGATTTGGAAATAAAATCATAGCAATCCCTTAGGGAAATATTTCTGAGATAAATGGATTCAACTTTTAAGTTCACCCGACTTTGGTGTATGAGAAATATTAAATATTCGTTCAATTGTAGGAAAATATTTTTTCCTGTACATCCCTTTTCGATAACTTGATCAATTCCCCTCCATATTCGAAAATTGATTATTTCTGCCTTAATAAATCCTTAATATGTCGGAAGTGTTTTAAAAATAAATACTATTGAATGGTTAAGTTACCTGGATAATTGATCTAAATTTGCCATTTCGTTTGAAACTTACGTGATCTTGCTTGATGTAATCATCGCAATCCGGATGAATGAACTAGATGAAATGGGGTAACCTTATGATATCGGAACTTTTTGAAATTGGATAAATTTTGAAAAGGACTTGGATACATGACTATGAGCAACATTAGAAGTAGACACGCAAACAGCATAGGAGGTAAGCTTACGTTTTGTCCAATTCTTACTAAACTACACATCATCTTGAATTAATTTGGAATTGTTTAATTGTTTTTATTTTTACGATAGCTTAATATTTTCTAGAAAATGATTTCCTTGATGCAGACTTTAAATAAATCGCTCGGAATTAAGAAGGAATTTTCAAGTAATTGAAATGGATATTTCAGGCTATGTCAACAAATTTCACCCGTTATTGACATTTTAAATATGAATTATTTATGTAATTTAAGATTATGTAATTGAATTATTTATGAATTTGTATTATGTAATATTAAGCATGCGAATTCAACCTGTATTGTAGATAAATGTTAAATTCTCCTATTAGAAAACTATCGCCCAAGAACAGTTCTATGTAATGGATAACAAAATACAAGTCGCAATCTGTAGTGTAAATGGATTCTTATTTAGCCCATGATTTTCATGAATTTATTGGTATCGAAGAGATGATGTCGCAAAGTTTTGGTAAGTTGCCATGTCATAATAAT
This sequence comes from Argiope trifasciata, assembly GCA_026543055.1. NCBI lineage: Eukaryota > Metazoa > Arthropoda > Arachnida > Araneae > Araneidae > Argiope > Argiope trifasciata. The sequence goes on along the minus strand of JAPMOQ010059426.1, from coordinate 52,775 downwards.
AGATTGCGAATTAAGGCAAATTTTACTGCCCTAAGCGATGTGTGCTATCAACCATCCTTTTTAATTAAATGATCGACTTATTTTACGATTTAGCCATTTTTAATTAAAGCTGTCAATCTATTACAATCTTTTAAAAGTTTTGTTATATAACTTCATGTAAATCTTTTTTTTGTTGTAAAAAATCATTAAAAATGACTAAGCATTAAATAAAAAAAATGTATGTTATGAAGCCTTGTTTAATAAAATATTAACCTAATTAAACATTTAATACTTCAACTATGTAAAAAAATTTATTTAAAAATTAAGAAAAAGGAATGGCAATAAATATTATCTATAGAAATACATAATTTCTTTATTTCTTTAATTAAAATTTTTAAGAGCTTTATTAACCAAGTAAACTTGCAGATTTTTAGATGCTATATTTTAACTGGAGATTGTCAAGTGAAATACTACTAAAGTCGCTAATATTCTTAATTTATAAAAAGGAATTGTAATTTATAATGATTAGCTTTTTAATGCTTGTACTTGATAATTTATAGAATTTGTATTTTTTGCAAATGTGTAATTAGCTTGGAAGCATATTTTAATTGCTATAGATGGAAGACGTCCTTTCCTTCAAGGTTTGAAAGAGATGCTTAGTCTGCCCAGAATCGCTGTCTAAAATCCATCTCTGATAATGGTGCTTAAACAAAGCTGCTGTCTGGAAACTATATAACATATTAGAAGTAAGTTCTTTATTTAGAATCCATTGTTTTAAAAATGCTGCTTCTGTAAAAAAAAATCATAAAATACAGATTTGTTGGGTAATTTTTCGTTTTTTTAAATCTGTTTATTGAGTACCATTTTGGGGCTGTTTGGACTGAATGTTGAATATCCCCAGTGATAGCTAAAAGATTATGCAGACTGTAAAATGTTATGACTGCATTAAATAAAATTGCGAGATTTTCTGAACCAAAACGTAATCTTTTTAATAATGCAAAGAACAATTTGTTAATTAAAGCTTCTCATGTTTCCTAAATCCATCTGTTCTTGCTTTGTTTCTCCTATTCGGTACATATTAACATGTGCAAGTAACAAGAATATAATCTAGTGCTTGAAAGTGATTTCATCTACGAACAATTAAACATCTCCCCTTATTGCGAAATGCAATTATTTATAGAATGTTCTCTTTAATAAAAAAATCAGGCAAATTTTTTTTCAAAATGCTATTTAAATAATTATCTTAAATAATTGTTAATGTTGCTTGTTTTAACGTTATGGTTAATACATTAATAACATGAATTGTTTAATACTGGTGCGCATATCCACTGCACCCTTGAATTTTCACACAATATGGTAATCACCACAACGGTAGATTTAATTTATAATTGCTTCATACACATTCTCCTCTTAAGCTGGTATTCAAATTTTATTGAGTTTTTGAAATATGGAAACGGAATGGATAATCGATGAATATTGGATGGGAGAATAGGACGTACGTTTAAAAGAATTTCATTCTATCAATGGAGAAATCCGATTTTAGATTCCATTCCAGATATAACCGAGTAGAATTAACAATTAGTTTTATTGTTTTAAAAAGAGAATGATTATTTATTGCAGCGAAACAGAATCATTTCTGGAAGTGAAATCTGATAGTGAAAGCTTTTATTATAAAGATTATACGGAAGAATTTAGCAAGACTTCATTTGATTTTGCAAGACTTCATTATGGATCATCGGTTATCCCTTGCCGGCTTTTCAATTGGGTTATATTTCTTAGCAGTAAGCCCTTATATTTTATCAATGCTGTTTAATTAGTGCTCTGTTTGCTTGGAATTGTCGCTCCCTTTCTGAATAAAGTGTTTTTTTTCAGATTGCCTCGTTACAGCCAGTCTACATTTGAGTTCCGGTAGGACGAATCGAATAAGGTCCTGAGAAATTTGTGTTGAACTATTTTCAAGTGCATTATGGTTTTCAGAAGGTATTGCAGATGAAACAAGCTGCTACTACGAAAACGATATGCTCCGATTGTATCGAATCACCAGTGGCATGTAAGCTGGAGGAAAAATTTTTTAAAATATTTCCAGTCAACTAAATGCATTTAATGTCAACCGCATAGTGTTTCACTGTTTAATTCAGTTTTCTGATTTTAAATTGCCTTATCCAACCTCATTTGTTACATTGAAAACAATGGCTTATCTGATAAAAGTTTGATATTTTTCACTGCTTCATTTTAAGAGATACAGTAGGTGAAAAATTGTATTTGTATTGTTGAATTGTTCTTTTTTTGAAATTTTGATACTGACATGAGCGTAATGTTATTAATAGCCATTTAATATGTTAAAAGGGACATTTAACATTTATGTGAATATTTTGTACCGAAGAATTGTTAATAAATATTGTGCATCTATGTAATTACATGAACTGAAGTTTGAGATGCTGAATTAATCCTTAAAACTTGGTTATAGGCCAATTTTTGTTCTATAATATATCAATTTTCAATGTTAAACCCTGGGTAATGAAATTTAAGTGAATAAAAATTCGAACGTTGTATTGTAAGAGTATTCTTCTTGAAAATGTTTCATTAAGCTTATATTTGTCGTTATTGATGGAGAAAAAGTTCGAAATGTTTTGCTAAAGGTTTTTTTAGCTTTGTTACATATTGCTGAATTTTGTTAATGATTGAACTATCAACTCTTGATGTGGTTAGATTCAAATTAACTTTGTACTGCATTAAAATATATGAAATTGGACAATATTCATTCCTTTTTATCGTAATTATGAAATGTTATAAATAAGAATATATTCATCAAAATCTATTTTGAACTTATTGTTATATATTTTTCATATTGATTGTATTGAAATAACATTTAGATTAAAATACTTATTTTAGGAAATGTTGTAAGCATCGTATTTTAATTTTGTTATTAATTTGATTTTTATTTCCTTGATTTAATTCATGAAAATAACTGAATTGTAATAATGTCAAATTATTCAAGAAATGAGTTATTTAATATTTTTAAATCGCAATACTCAATATGCTTATTAATGGTTTACTTTCAACAATTGTAATTAAAATTATTACTATAATTTGTGATAAATTCATCTTCCAATGTTGTATTGATGGAGTCCACAATAATGCCCTTTGCTGATTTTCATCTCAAATAGATTTGACATAGGTATTCTAGTTTGAACTGGTATTTAAACTGAGTAGAATTTTTGAATTCTAAGAAATATTCGAATAACTTATGTAGTGTCTGTTAATGTTAACAGCTTTCTTTACATTACTTTAAATAATGTCATTTTCTACCGAAGCATCTTTCTTTTGAAATTGAATTAATATAATATTTTAATTGCGGATTGTACCAGAGTGTTGTGTCGAATGCCGTTTTTAAATAATTGATTTCAGTACAAGATCGTTTATTAAAATATTTAAAATTACATGCAATAAAGGTAATTAGGTTTTATCGCACCGGTTTATCATTTATAGTTAGGAGTTGCATTTTACTCATTCATTGCATCCTTCGAAAAATTCTTTACACTTTCGCGTTTTAAAAACTTCTGTAATTTAGCTTCCCATTTAAAGGAAGACTGATTGGCTCGGCCGGCCAGTCAATCAAGATTCCATTTAATTGCTTTTAAAATTATAGCATTACTTGATCGTCATGCCTGATCATCATGGGGATCAATATGCTTTAGATGAACATAATTTTAATTAATTTTATATACAAAACTCTGATTTTATTTTTAAGAAATCGAATGGATGCAGTGAATGCTAATTGTGTAAATGTAAATTATATTTTTTTATTAATGCTTCTTAAAATGTGAGGAATTAATGATAATGATAAATTAACATGTAGGTTTTAATAAAATTAAATTTTTGAACTGTTTCACTTTCTGAAAATTTTCTGAAGAGTTGCCGATTTAACTGGATAGGTTTTGAAAATAAAATGAAATATGAAACAATGGTAATTTGTGTCAATATGCTGTCATGTTCCATCTAAGACGACTGTTTTGTATTTATATTGTATTAATCATGTATAACGTTTTTATTGTTTTTAAAATTCCTTTAGGGAATTGTTATTCATATTTGTACTTGTCTTGATAACAATTAAATGTTTGAAGACTTTTATGTAGAATCTCTAGTTGTCCTTTGATTTAATATTTAATTTATAATACATCTAACAAGGCATCCAAATTGATAATGTAAAATATTGCTGGTTTTTAAATTTTCTGGGTAAATTAAAGTTAAATTTATCAATTTCTCATGTTCTATATTTTATATGTATATATTGCTTTATACATTGTTGAAATAACATATCTGTAACTGTCATTTAGCCATCTTTGTATAGTAACATGCGAATAAAATATTCTGGTTTCCGAATTATCAGTGTTTGTAATTATTGAGTCAAGTTAAGCTTTGACTCTCCCTTAGTATTCTCTTTGCGGAGAACATCAAATGTTTGATACTATTCATTTTAAATCATGTTCTGCTCTTGTTTTAAAACTATAAAGTTTAGAAATACTGGAAGACTAGTGATATAATGGTGTCGTATATAATATTTTGGGTATTTGTAATAGTTAAGTTTAATTTCTCTTTGTATGCATTAAAATTTTGTTTGTAAAGTTTGAACGTGATTTTGAACTGTCCAATTGTTCAGTCGTATGTCGTAGATTTGAGACGAAAGTGGGGTAAGTACACATTTAACAGCAATTGTTTGGCTGGATGATAAACTTGTACTTTACTAACCATTTTTTTAAAAAATCGAATCAACAGGGGACTCAAAGTTGTTACATGCCACATTTTAGAGGTTAAAGAGCAGAATAGGCTTTTCTAAAATCGGTAACAAATTTGCTTTTATAGCCGCCAGTGTTTGTAAAGAAGCAGTCCACCCTATGTTTAAAACTACCTTTGACTTGATTATCGTAAAAATTTCCTGTGACATTTCTGTTTAAAAAATATGTACGTATATTTTTAAAACTTAAGCATTTAAGAATAATTTTTAAGACGTCTTTGTGTTAAAAAAATTAATTTTAGCTTAAAAGGCCCTTTTTCAGTCCTTAAACCAAAGTTATTGAATTTAAATAGTTAAGTACTTTGGAGGTTGTAGTGGGTATTGATTGCACAATTGAACTTTGTTTAATTGGAATCCGAGTTAAAATTTATGTATTCAAAAATTAATTCAATCTGAAAAAAAGTTGAATAAAAAAATTAACTATATATCCCAAAATGGCAAAAAGAAATATTTAATATGAATCCTTTAAACATAATTAATGGAAAATAAATTTGATAAACGTAAATTTATTCGTCGACACCTTGAATGTCCTGCTAATTTTACGTGTCATTACTGTCTAGCCAGAGCGAATTTCTCATTTAAATTTATAATTTGCCTGAAGTATACCTATGTAGTAATTTAGATTTCGACTGCCTCCCGTAACCTGCCACGAACAAGGTCTGTAATAATCGGGTAACCTATCTCCATGGAATTTGTTTTCTGTTAACTTTTATTTCTTAACATTAAATTTACAAAGGAATCAATTTGAACCAACTATTAAATTTTCATTGGCAGTTGCTGTAAATCGGACAGGATCTATGATAAGGAAAAGGCCATTTACAAAACACAGCACAAAATTTAAGTTGATTTATCTGATCAGTATTAATATTGTTGTTCAATGAAAACTTTACCAACTTTCATAATCTAAAAATATACTATGTGAATAGAGAATCTCCATATTCCTCATTTTAACTTTTCTTTATCCGGCTTCCTAGCTTAGGAGTAGCTCGTCTTTCCCCTGATTGACATATTTATAAGAAGGCAGATTTTGGATTTTTTACCTACATGAATTCAAATTCGAATGTTGCGAAATTTCAATACGAGAATGATATTATTAATAATAATTTTAAGCTTAATATTCTTATTCTATCATTATAAATACAGCTATTGGACGAAAATAATATCAAATATTAAAATTTTGATGCCATCAGTCGTTACACATTTCAAGTTATTGTCCGATTTTCTAGTTTCCACATACCATTTATCTAAGTTAATTCTACAGATATTTCTACCGTATTAAACCTTTCTTGCATAAATGATATTTTAACTTTAATCTATCAACTTTTCAATGTATTTAATTAGTCATATAAAATATAGATCCTTTTAGTTATACTTGCCAGTTTAACTATATTTATTGAAATAACTAAAAATAATCTCGTTATAATTTTCATATTCATTTTTAATTATTCATCGTTTCCTCGTTATTCAATGAATATAGTTTCCCAGAATTTATATTCAGATTATAAGAAGTTTTCCACTTTTGTGTTATAAATTTACTAATGTGTATGTAGGTATCCTGGTCTAAGAGTAGTGTGGGCTTTCCGTGAGCTGGACATCCCATGTTAGAGTCCTGCTTTGAGGATGTCTTTTCTTTACCCTCTGTTCTATCTGAGGTGTGTGAAAGAGTACCCCCTAACCTCCGTAAAAAAAGGTTGTGCAAGCGAGTATCGGAGTCATCTCCATATGAGCTAGAAGTTCTACCCTCGGGTTCTCAGGTTCTTTTACCTTCAGAAGCTATTGCACCCCTCTTTCCGTTGTAATGTGGACATGACATCATCAAGATGTGTGTAGTTTCAAGAGTAGAGACAAACATTTAATCAATTATAAATTTTAACCTTAATTTCTGTGTTTGCATATGCATCCTTTTCCATAGGCTTGAGAGCTTACGTAAAGCAGGACGTGACTAAAATGCAATGAAGTCATTGGAAGGTGGCTTAAGGTTTTGTAGAAGTTCAGAAGGTAAGTAGTCGACAATTGTACTAGCAACATAACTGAAAACAATATTTCTTATGCAAATTAAAAACAGTTTAACTTAAGTTTACTTTATCTTGAATTTTTAAGGACGTAGAATGATGGATTTAAGTAGTGAAAAACTTTATAATAAAACAATATTGATTATTGAATAAAAATAAAACAACTATTAAAAAAAGACTGCTCTCACTATTCCATCAGAAAGTTCTCTTCAGTTTAAAAAAATGGTTAATGTTCTTTTTGTGAAATTCTCATAATAAAATTGTATCCTTCTATATGCGCAGAAGGTTATTAATATATTGTTAAAGTCGCTAGAGTCCCCACGAAAACGCAAAAATGCCGCAACATGGCGTGATAGGGATTCAACTAATTTGTGAAGATATTCTTTATATAGTTCACACCATGATTTCTCCAGGGCACGTTGCAAAACACCCCATATATGCTCGATGATGATCATGTCAGGCTAATTAAGTGGTCAAAAGAGAATGAAATTCCGAAGAGCGCTCATTAACTACTATAGAAATGTGGGGTGACGCATTATCCTGTTGGAATTGTCCATGTGCGTCGTAATGCACTCAGCGCATGAATGGTTGAAGGTGTTCAAAAAGAATGTTAACGTACCATTGACATGTCATGGTCGAGTCTTTAAGTGTAAATGACCCCATTTTTCGCCAACTGCAAGGGGGCTCATACCATTTGAGCAGTTCCTAGTATGCATGAGTTATCCATAGATTCATGGGGTTTTCTTCTCATCCGTACACGGCCATCAATCCGATACAATTGGAAATGGAACTCGTGAGACCATAAACTGCTTTTCTAATCATTAAGAGTCTAATTATGGTGTGGGTGAGTCCAGGCAAGACTCAGAGATTTGTGCCGCTTAGTCAACAATGGTACTCGAAAGGGTCTGCAGCTGTGAAAGCTCATATGAATTAGGGTACATTGCACAGTGCGGAATTGCACTTGCTGCACATACGTTGCTCTTGTTGAGAGAACTGCTTTCAAACCAACAACAATTTGACGAAATGTTGAGCGTCTGTTTAGTGTAATAATTCTTTTCAGCCATCGATGATGATTCAACCATTCTGTAAAGTTTTTTTTTCTGGTAGTACCGCTGTTGGAGATTTGAAGTTTTACCAGAAACTTGATATTAATGGTTCATCCTTGAAATGATTGTGAACGGAAATCCAAATTTCATCGCTATTTTGGAAATTCTGGGCTCCATCTCTCGTACACCGACGATTAGTCTCTGTTGAAAATGACTTAAATCTTGATAATCTTCTATCGTAAATGCAGGAATCGATATAATAGCCTTTTCAGACACCTATTATTTTATATATGTACTATTGACCACATCACTTTCTGCTGATATGTTTAACATCTCCATTATTTGCATGCAACCTGCTACACCAGTTTTTCTGGTTCTTCAATGTATACATATTTGCTGTTAATCCTTACCAAAAGACATTAAAAGAAAAACATGGCCTCTGTTTTAGTAAAATTATATATTTTACATTTATAGAAGATTAATGCCGAATTTGTCCCTTTTAAGGCATTAATAGTATGATTTATGCGCAAGCGCACGAAAAGGATTGGATGTGGAATGTCTAGCGCTATTTATTGGAATCCTTAGTTCAGTCCTCAAATTATAGATAAGATAAACTTGCTTATTTATATGATATTTTTTAACTATTTTAAAAATAGGTAAGTATGAAAATAGAAAAAGACGATACATAATTTATTAAAACTTATGATGAATATTAAAATATCATTTTAGTTATGCATAAGGAAGTTTATTCAAATTCCAGTACTTGTTCATGTAAAAAAATTACCCACACAAGCATACACATAAACTTAACTTTTATGCAATTAATTCGGAAAGATTCCTTAAATCTGTGGTACACGTAAATTATTACATATTCATTGTAAATCGTAAGATTTCCCACTGCTTTTCAAATTTACAGATGATATAGACTGTTTTGCACTGCATTAATGTATGGAAATTTATAATGTTCTTTAACATTCCAAACCTCCAAAATTGTTTTTTAATAAATGGCATACGACTGCATACCTCCCAGTATATTATCTAATTCTTTATCCTCATCAAAGTGAGGATAAAGAATTAGATCAAATAGTCTTCCTCCATTTCCATATTCTCTTTCAAATGGAGTCTTACTCCGTGGTTTTCTTAGGTTCATAATTATTTGTTGATTATACTCTATAGTTAATGCGATGACTTTGAATATGTCTACTTATCGTAGATTCTTTTTGTAATGCCCACCAGTTGTGTAATTTACGAGATGTCTTTGTTTGTGCAATATGGTGATTATGTGTAGTTTAGTTGTTCAAAACTGTTATTAATAAATATATATTTAGGTTGATTTTATCAAAATTTCAGCTTTTCTGCAATTTTTCTTTAATAATCGCAACTTTATATAAATTACGGGCATAATTGCTGGTGTGCTGGCATAGGGATAGTGCATCTCCCATGATCTAGGTGTCTCGGGCATGATTGCTCTTCGTTCTATCTGTGAAATGTGTGAATGTGCCCTACTGTAAAAAAGAGTTGCATAAGGGAATGTGACGCTTAAGTAGCTAAAACACACTCTTGACCGTAGATTTAGCTACCAAAGCAAGAGAAGCTTTTTTTTGGCTTAAAATTGCTGACTTTGCAACTGGCTTGTCTATGACAAGTGCCATAAGAAATAACAACAACTGGCATAATTTCATTATAAGTGCTTGGGCATATCAGAAAATTAAACCTTAAACGAGGATGTAAAATTTTAGGACATACCTGGGGTGGTGCGGTCTACGAGGCTGCATTTCATTTTCACTCAAATTAAATATTCTAATGAATGTATTAGAATGAAAAAAAGCCAATATATTTGGTAGATATTTTTCTTCATACCTAGATATGTTTTGAAATTTTTTTCACATATACTAACATTATTGAAAAAAATTAGTGCGTTGGATCTTATATTTTCTTCTCAAATTATATGTTATGATAAATAATATTCTTGAAAAAACATATTACTTTATACTTTTTAAACCGTATTTATTTTCCCCGTATATAAAGGTATATAGAAACAATATAATGTACAATTCAACAAATATGAAAAATCAAAAAATGTCAATGGTTAAAAATGGTCCTTTTTATCGGCTTGTGTGAATTTCATAATACGGTTTTCTAGGACAATTTAAACAAACAGGTTAAGAACTAATTTAAAAATCAACCTATAAATTATGTATATAGTTTTCTTGGTATATTAATATATTTTATAAACTTTTCAAAATGCATTATCAGTAGAAAAAAAAAACTATATTTGAAGATACATATCAGATTCGGTTGAATGCGAACTTTCATTGAATTGATTTGCATAGCAAAACAAATATTTTTTACGGTTTTGATGCTATCAATTTAAAAATGATTCTTTTTACTATGCTTCAACATTTAGTTTTTTCTGATAATGTACAGTCACATGTTGTAACGAATTAAATGTTAAAATATAACAATAATGTGTCTTAAAATTATAAAAGTATTGGTGTTTCTGCAAATAAAAAGTATAACCAAGTGTTAAGTACTAATAAATGCTCAGCTTATAATCTCATTATTTCTTACAAAGTAATTATGGAGATTATTTTTAATTTGGGATTTAAAACCCTTTTTTTAAATTGAAGTTTCATTTAATATATTAATTGCTTATCTCTACTCATAAAACTGAAAGATTTTCAGAACGAAAACTGCTTCATAAGAGAAACCTATTAAAATATTAAAGATGCTAATTATGGTCTCAAAGCAGAAAAAAATTTAATCGATGACACATCTTTTTATACAAAATTCTTTCAACGCCTATCATTAATTTGACGATCATAATACTTGCGGACTTTTTTAATGAATTTAATAACTGCTCCATTCACTTTTTTTTCTGATTTTTCACTTCATTCAACGTTAATACCAATCTTATGCTGAGAGATTAGTATCTGTAAAACCGGGGTAATTATTCGCGATGCTACATAAAAAATTGCCCAAGAAACTGTAAAAGAGTTCAGTAGAATTTCTTGATGTGATTGATGTCGTCAATATTTGCTTCGATTAAATTTGATACTCATCGCTCTTAAATCTCTAGTTCAAATACTACCATTGCATGATGATGATCAACTTTAAATATATTTTTTCTTCCTTTCAATTAGTAAAATTTCGACCTTTCTAATTTTGATTAATGAGATAGAAAGGATTATTTCCCTTTCTTTTACATGCTACAAGAAAAAAATTCTAATGTTGTATCTATTGAAACATTTTGAAATGTAGATAAAATAGTAATGAAAGTTAAAAATAATTCTTGAATAGTAATCCCTAGTGATCAATGTGTGAATGGAAAATAGTTAAATACGGAATGCCAGTATATTAAATTTTGCTTTAATAGATTGAATTGTATTTTGTTATTTTCTGAATTTCATAAAATATAAGGTGTTTTATAATCCCAAAAATCCAGTTGATTTACATTTATATTAACATTTTTGTTATTTTCCCTGCAATTAATAATTGCTATGAGATGGGATGCGGAAAGCGGTAGTGATGTCCTAACTCTTAGAGTTTCAAGTAATATTTCAAAAACCTTTTTTTCCTGTTCTTCTATTTATTTGATATTATTTTATAAGATTTTTAACTTTCAATAAAGCCTATTGCTATCTGATGTTTTAAGAGAATGACTTGGTTTTATTTATTTATTTTTGATCAAACAAATGTTTCAAACAATGTATGAATACTTAGCGAAACTAATTATTTTCTGAAATAAAGTATTAAATTCTGAATTATGTAAGAATCGAATTGTAAAACACCACCATGAAAAAATGACACAATAACTAAGTATATAAAATCGTCTTGAAAATTAATACATTCAGATTGGCAATATCGTCAAATATGTTAAATAAAAATAATGACAATGCAGAAGTGTGAACAAAGAAAATGCGATAGAAAACTTTCCTGTATCTCGAATAAAAATATATATTCCATCCACAGGAATCAAGCTGTAAAAGCGCAATGTATACATAAATATATTGTCTCAAGTATGTCTGTAAAAGAAATATTTCTGTAAATAAGAAAGTAAACACCGATGAATAAGCCGAACACAGAATTTACAGTTCCCTTACATCGATAGCTATATGATGAAAAAAATATACAAACAAAATCTAGTGACATAAAGAAATCATTCGCGAAGATGTCACAATAAGTTCCGAACTCCGTAAAATTTGAGTTTTCTTTTGACTGCGTCATTCTGACTTACATTCAAAAGTATTATTTTGGAATTTTCTTACCAAAGGTAAATAGCCTCCTTTTTTTAAAATTTTGAAGTCAAGGTGGTTCTACTTATTGCAAGAAAAAAAGTGCATGCCGCCCTATTTTTGTGAAGTTATGTAATGAGATTTTTTTTTTACTGCATACGCAAAATGAAAGTTAAATACGTAGAAAATAATCCGATATTTAAAAAAACATAAATTGTTGTATTTGAAGAAATAATTATCTCTCTCTCTCTCTCTGTATATATATATATATATATATATATATATATATATATATATATATATATATATATATAATTTATTTATTTATTTGTACAATATAGTGTATTTTCTGAAAACTTGAGTTTGAATAATATTATAATATTGAATACTTTAAGATTATATATAACTGAATATTTTATTAGAATGATTAAGAATTAAACTTTTATAAAATGAAAAAAAAAATATAGTGTTAAGAACGAGATGAAGTTTTTACAGGCCATCCACTTATAACATTTCTAATAGTTCCTTTTCAAGGACTTCTGAAAATTTAATATAATAATGCTCTTTATATAGAATAATAACTCATCATGATAAAAACAAAGTTAATCAGAATCATTGAGAAAAAATTTAATCATTCTCCAATATAATTCCAATATTCTACATGCTTTTTTGAATTTAAAATAATCGTTGAATATAAGATATTAATTACACAAAATTTGAAAGGAAATTCTGGTAATGATTGTGGTGGTGGTGATGTCTACGCGTTTGTGTGTGTCTGGGTGACTGTGTGCGGTTCGGGATTTGTTTAATGCTCTTCAGAATTGGAAAAAAGTAGCTCTACTTTGGAAAATAGGAATGCTTTTGAAATATGAATTTAGGTATGAATTTTTCATTAGATTTTAGTTTATAAATTAGAAACTAATTAAACTATAAATTAGAGAATCATGAAGTAGTATTTTTGTTATTATCTTCACTAAAATAATTAATATATAATAACTCACACTCAACAGCTTTTAATAATTTTTCAAATTGAATAAATTGCTGTAGTAATAATATCAATTTCCTTTCCCTCTTTTTTTTAAGAATCTTGATATTTTTAAAAGAATATTTGGCAAAGTTTTTAACAATATCGTATCAAAGAAATTCCATTTTTTATTTTGTTGTCTTTCACATATTTAATAATAGAACGGATTGATTAATAAATAATATCAATTAATCTATGCATTATTCCGTTGTTGAAAATTAAGAAATACGGAATAATATGTATAGTTTTTAAACGGAATAAAAACTTAACTCAAAATCCCCCGAAAGCCAAAGAGCTATTGGAAGATCATTATGTCATTAATGGCTCTATCATATGTAGAAACCTCATTTCTTAAAGGAGGATTCGTATAAATAATTGAAAGAACAAAAGTCTAATGTTATTGAAAAACACTGTAAGTTCTCACTCAATATGTAGCTTTAGAATGTTTTGACAAAGTCACGAACTACAAGTTATGCATAAGATATTTAATTGAATTTTAATTTTACAGACATTCTTGATTAACCAGCCTGTTGCCAAAGGCAAAGGATTCTTAATAACGTGAATAACTTTATCTAACTGATTTAAAATAAGACCATGATCAAAGGGATCAAAAATGAAATAATTTCCTTTAAAATATTTTAATATAAATAGCAAAGAATCTGAAGAAGAATCAGCATGATTTCGGTATAATTTGTGCTTTCATTTGCACTGTTTGCATACATTATGATAACACGGGTCGGCTGCATATTTCTATTTCATTCTCGTAGATACGATATAACATTCATATGAAGTAAAATTTATGAACAAAAAAGTCTTCAAGTATTGTTAGGGCCGCGGTGGCCTGGTGGTAAGGTCTCGGCTTCGGAACCGGAGGGTTTCAGGTTCGAGACTTGATTCTACCGAAGAACCGTCGTGTGAGGGGGTCTCTTGCGCGTTAAATCTGTCAGACCAAATGTCCTCCCGCTGGTGTGGCGTGGTGTGGAGGGGGGGGTGCCAGTTCAGGTGTCGTCCTCGTCATCTGACCATGGTTCAAAATTACGAGGTCCGTCCCAAAATAGCCCTCGTGTTGCTTTAAAACGGGACGTTAATATAACTAAACTAAACTAAACTTCAAGTATTGTTATAAAAACTATAAAAGCTACTTGAAGCTAAAAACATTCTAATATTAAAAAATTAAAACATTACATTGAAATTATAACTGATTACATTGAAAAGTATTTAACAGATTGCTTTATTTTTCTCATAATATTTTTTAAAAATTCCATTATTAATGGACAGGTGGTTACTAAAATAATGGAAACATGTGTGATTAAAAGTCACATTTTTGAATGCACTTCTTAGGCATTAAAATATAATAAAACCAACATTTTTTATTAATATCAATGTATATATTCTGGTAATATGTGTTAGCTTTAATGAAGTTTTGTAATTATTGAATATTTTTCTTCATGCGCAAAATGTAAGAGCTCTCAGATTTTCAAAGAGGCCAAATTATAAGAGGCCATCTAGCTTAAGCAAGAGTAACCGAAATATCCCAAAATTTAGGCTCTTCTAGAGATGCAGCGCCTAAAGTCATGACAACATACACACAGCGCCGTCATGGTATGGACAGCCTTGCAGTGGCTTTCTGCAGGAGCAGCAATTTCTGAACTACTTTTCCCAGATGTTAATGATAAATACCGTCAGCGGTCCTGTCACTCTCACAAAAATTTGTATATCAATAAATGGAAGAAAATATCGTTATAATATCTGACGAATCGTGTTTCACACTTTTCCCTAGAATAGGACTAGTGCAAGTTTGGAGGACACCTGCAGAAGCATACTATCGTGATTGTTTCCCTCCAACAATATGGAAGTGATTCTGCCGTATATGGAAGTGATATAGGCAGCCATGACGTAGTTTTCTTCTGGACCAATTGTGACCCTAAAAGGAAAGATTGCCGATGAAAAGTTTAGAAAAATTTTAGCTGCCGGTTCCATCTTATGATGCAAACATTGCCTTAGTATCATGCAGATATTGTACAATATTGTATGAAATTGATCAATATTCGCAATATTGTTTAATATTGTGGAATATTATTTAATATTGTAGAATATTGTTTAATATTATATATATGTTTAATATTATTATCGCATAATATTGTTCAATGTTCTGCTACAGACTGTACGTGGGTGTTTCCTGCAAGAGATGGGATTTTCCTGGAGGATGTCTTGATGAACACGAGGACAAGTCAAACATGTCCTTTGGTCGACACAGTCCCCCAGCCTCAATATAATTGAACCGTTACGATAGATTTTAAAGCATTCACTGCAGAATCGATATCTACCAACGGCATTTCTTCCCGATCTTTCACAATATCTCTAGGAAGAATGGTACAGAATTCCTTTAAACACAATTCAACACTTGTGTGAATCGATTCATAGTAGAATCCAAGCTGTATTATACACCATAAATCCCCCTACACCATACAAATAAACAATTCTCTATAAATCTAATATGTTTCCATCATTTTGAGAATTATCTGTATATTTGTACCAAGAAAAGGCAATCAGGTATGTAAGAATAATTGAGTTCACAACTAGAAAGTGTTACAAATCTCATAGAAAAAAATAGGACTGTATTTGAAACTGCAATAAAATAAAAATGTTAGCTATCAGGAACACACACACACACACACACACACACACACACACACACACACACACACACACACACACACACAATTATTTTTATTTAACTTATGCACGGATGTTTTTTCTTCTTCTTTTAAGTGGCAAACTTCCTTTCTGTGTAAATGAGACATAAAATCCTAAAAATAAGAAAATGCAAGATATATTAGGATTGATGCATGGTAAAAAAGAGATAAATTTTGTAGCCTACAATGTTTGGAAAAAATGTTTAATGCTGAAAAAGAAATGAAAAATTATCATTTCAAGTACATTATACGGTAACATTAGCAATAATAATAATAAATGCCACGGTGGGACAGCCTAGAGCAAGTTGGTTAGGTCATAACTCAGGGGAATTACTACGCACGTGCTCTATCATTAGTCATCTTTTTTAATGTTACCCCTTGGCTGTCACCCCTAGGCCCTAATGTTACCCCTAGGCTACCTTTATAAATTTTTTTCATTCCCTCAGAAACAAATCAAAATACGAAAAATTCAATATGTCTAAAAATAAGAATAAATAAAAACTGATTATTGAAAGGAAGTCAGCAGAAAACAAAAACATCAGTTTTTTTTTCGATTAAAAAAGGATAAAAATCAACATTCATAAATGATCAAAAGTAATGTCAATAAAATTAAATAATAATAATAATAACTAGGAATGCTTCAATTCTTGGAAAAATAGAAAAAGAAAATCTAAAATATATCAATTTAAAGTTTAATATGCGTAAAAATTTAAAACCATAAATTGGATAAAAAATGTGGCCAACAAGAGGAAGCATTGACTTTTTCCAACTAAAAATAGCAAATAAATACATCTAAAAATTTTCTCAAATAATTGAAATAAATTAAATAATAATTATAATCAAAACTGTTTCATACATTAAAGTAATTCAGAAGAATATTTTATTTTAATACAAAATAGTGTATAGAATTTAGTTTACAAAAATTATCTATAAAAATTTCCAAAAAAAAAAATTTAATTGCAATGCATTTAGAGTTAAAAAGTAAGACATTTTATAATTCTTGTATCATTTTATACAATAATATTGAATAAAATTCCTCTCGTGAATCGAAGTCTTTAAAATAACATTAAATTCAACGAGTGCACTGCATGAAATTGTATTGAATAATTTTTATTGCACCCCGTTATTCATTTTTATCGTTAAGAGTTTCAAGGGAACAGAGAAAAATAAAATTTTTGAACGAATTTGAACCAAAAACTTTGAAATAACTAAGCAAATTTTCAAAGCATTTTTTTAAACATTCATATAGAAGATTAAATTATTATCCAAATTCTAAAGAAATCCACTCGGTTTAAATTATTCTGGACGTTTTTTTTACTTATATAGTTTTATTGATTTATAAAA
The DNA here is from genome assembly GCA_026543055.1 of Argiope trifasciata. Taxonomy (NCBI): domain Eukaryota; kingdom Metazoa; phylum Arthropoda; class Arachnida; order Araneae; family Araneidae; genus Argiope; species Argiope trifasciata. Next base: position 35,644 of record JAPMOQ010059426.1, on the reverse strand, counting down.
ACAGTCAATGTCCACTTTGACTATTTTAATGTATAAAATGATATTTTCTTCAATTTTATCAACTATCAAAAATATTATCTGATTACCTAATAAAGAATTGTTGATACGACTTTTAGTTTGAGATTTAAAATCAGCACTTTTATTCTATATACTAAGTTAAAAAATCCTTAAGTGCGAAAATTACTTCACAGCAGAAAACCTATCAAATGATTAAATATATTAATTACGATTCTCAGTCATAAAAAATATATTCGATGACAAATCTTTTCTTCCCTAAATCTTTCAACGCTATTCAATAAACTGATGGCCATAATACCTCCGGACTTTTAAATGAATTTAATAATGACTTCATTCACTTTTTTTCTACTTTTTTCATTTCATTCGGCCTTAATACCAATCTTAGGCTGACAGATTAGTATCTTCTAGAGTTGGTGTAATTATTCGCGATGATATAAAAAAAAAATCCCAGGAAACCGCAAGATTTTTTTAGCAAGAGCGATGTCATAATTTTTTGCCTCGATTAAATTTAATATTGTTTGTGAATTTCTCACTTAACTGAATGTAGTTCCACGATAAAGATTAACCCTGTATCTTTTTTTAACGTTTTTATTTGAGAATTTTCAGTCATTCGAATTTTATTTAATGACAGAGAAAGGATTATTTCTCTTTTATTTTTTCGAAATTCCAGGATGTAAAATAATTCGTGAATATTCTTTGTTTAAATATTTTGAAATGTACTAAAACAGAAAACTTAAGAATAATCCCGTAAAATGAATAATCATTCCTGATGATCAATCTGAAACTAGCTAGGAATAGAACTATTAGGAACAGAACTTCGTGTTTAAATGTTTTTAAAATTTTTTACAGTACTATTGTTATTTTGTTGAAAGGAATTAAGAGATTTATTGATATTTTTAAAAATCATCTTTAATAACTATATTAAAAAAATTAATACTATTTGAAATTTATTATTATTATTTGCTAAAAAATAGAATGATTTATACTTATAAATTAGTTTTCTTTTCAATTTAATCATATAATATTTCTTCACACAGTTTGGATTTAAATTAGAGACTCAAATATGCATTTTTGAAACAAGTTTCATTCTTTGAATAGCCAAGTTCTAATTTTATAGAGATAAACAAAGCATATTATTTAGACACATTCTCTTTTCTTGAGCTACAGCTATATATTTCATCTAAAATTCGAAAAAGACTTGCAATCTGTGTGTAGGGTTTGACACTTTTATCAGCTTTCATCTAAGTCCTAATGCTATTTTGTTACAGTATTCAAATACGCAAAAAAGGCAGTTATAATTTGTCATACACATGTAACTTAAAATGTGTTTGCTCAAATCATAAAAAGCCAAAAGCTTTAATGTTAAATTAAAGTACTTCTTCTAGTAGGGCTCTAATAATTCTAAAAATATTCCACGTTCATCAGAAGATAAAATTAAGGAATTTTCATGGGTTACTGAATTTGAAGAAAAAGAAGGAAAAAAAAAAAAAATGGAAAAAGAAAATATGTGAAATCTGAAAAAAGCGTAGATTAGTTTCAAAATCAAAATTTGAAACTTTGTAGATAATTGAATGTTTCACAGTAGCTTTGTAGATAATTGAATGTTTCAGATCTTATGAAAGGCTTGAAAAAAGAAAGCTGATACAAAAAGAAAATATGAAAATATTATATTGTTATTATCTATATTTCCAATTAAGGAAACTATAATTTTGAGGAAAGAGGCTCTTAGGAATCCATCTTTAATTAATTTGATAAATACATGCTTTAGATAGAAAAAATGTACATACTAGAAAACATTTTTTAAAATTTTTATTTTGAATCTTTTTTATTTAAAAATAATAAATTGCTGATTTTTTCCCGTGATATTCCAATTATAATTCTCACTGAGTTTGTCAGAAAATTAATAAATAGTATTAAATTTGGTACAAATATATCGTGGCTATTTAGATTGTGCTTTTAGGAGGGAGTTTTTAAACTAGAATCTTAAAAATTTAAAATTCAGTGGCAAGTATAGGATTTTTCTGTGATAATTTTTGAAAATACTACAATGCAAAGCTGATTTTTACATGACTTGAAATAAAAAAACGTCCTTTTCAGTGACACCAGTTTACTTCCCCTACAGGTTTTTGTTTAATTTTAATTTTTTAAAAGTCACTTTAAATATATTCGCTTATTAAAATTATTTTAAAATTTATTATTTCTTGGAAATTTATTCATTAGATATTAGATTTAATACGTAAATATCGAATTTTATACTGCATTATGTACGGCACTTCATTTCTGTTATTTTATGTTATTTTTCTATTCTTATATTCTTTTTACAAATTTTCTTGCAATCAACAAGCCTGGTACTGAACTAGTTAAACCTAATTCACTTGCTGTATGAAATTATTGTTCAAATCTGAGGGAAAATGCAGAAAATAAAAACAACTACCTATTGTGTATGACATTTTATAGTAGATTATATTAATTTTTCAATTTTAAACTAGTTTTCAGAGGTGGTATTTATACCTAAGGTATGAAAAAGGATACAATTGCAAAACCGCTATATCTGGCGAAAAGACTGGTCTCCTAGGGCGATAAACTTTGTTTCAAATCAGAAAATATTAATGACACACATAGGTTAAATTTTTTTCTTTAGTAATCTTTCATTCCAAATGTACAATAAAACTAGTTTATTTATAATACATATTATATTTATAATTTTTTTTATTTATTTAATCATTTTCTATAGAACTATATTAGGAAGATTAAATTCGATACCAGTTAACTTTATTTTCATTTGATATTTTGAGCATTATTTTTATTGTTTTTGAAGGGATATGAGGTGAAAAGCATATAAACGGAACAGAAGAAAGATGTTGGAAATGATTAACATCTAGACATACAGTCACGAAATTTTTCAATAAAGATTTCCAAAATATCCCCATTTCATTTAGATATATTTCATAAAATGCCACAAATTTTTGAAAAAAAATTATTGATATCATTTATTTATCTAAAAGTTGTAAACATATTTTGGTTTATTTATTTATTTTATTTTGCCCATGCAGAATTCTAAACTCTATATAACTTTATAAACTGTAGTTGTAGAATCAATTGTTTGAGATATCAACACTTGTTTAAAATAGAATTGGATTTTATTCCGCGAAAACTTAGCATTATTACAATTGTAATTGCAATCTGATATACCAAACCAAAATTTTATCTCACAGCCTATGATAATAAGAATATATAGGCAAAGTGATTCAACCAATAAAATCCATCTAACAGAATAAGATATTAATTTTAAAATTCAATCACGCTAATTAGTTAAATATTTTCAAAGCCCCCATATTATTGTCACATTAAAGGTAACATAATCTTCAGCCTGGATATTTCACTGATTTCGAAACACACACTCCAGAATAAAATAAATCTGAATTACTATCTCTTATATTGGTCGGAGAATTCCCTGAATGTTCCATTTGCAGCATTCAGACCAGATGTAACTATCTCCTTTTTCGATATCTTCAGCGATATCCCCTGCTTTAAAACATTAAGAGAAAAGCTAATATCTTAATTCAAAGCTTGGATATACAGTTAATTGCACTATTGAGAACCATCCAGATAGCTATTAGAGAGTCTTAGTAAAACTGCTGTCTAAGATTTGAAATAAACAATTGAGTATTTGGAAGTCAGAATCGTTCTAGAAAGAGTAACAAAACTTATTAAGTATTCAACTTTATTAACCTTTAAAAATTCAATATATATATATATATATATATATATATATATATATATATATATATATATATATAATTCATTAATGAGAGAAATTTTAAACTGATTATTAAGATGTGACCTTTAGTATATTTTTCAAACATTATTTGAAAAAAAAGCAAAATATTGCGAAAGAAGAATTACGATTCTTGAGTAAAGATTGAACATTAAAATAAGTTATATTAAACATCTAAATAGCAAGATGAACATCTTGCTTCAAGGTTGTGAAATAAGTGAATAAAAATATTTTATTGAATATTTTTCTGAAAAAAACTATAATCAAAATTGCTGCAAAAATTCTTAAGTGACTTGCAGGCTGGTTGGAAAAAAACTCGACTGGGAAAGTTGATTTCTGGAAAAATAAAAAGTGAAAAATATGCACTTAAAGACTGCAATAATAAAAACTTCAAATATATTTCACACACCAGTGCCTTTACAAACTATAAGTACAATTAAAATTATTAAATTATTACTACTTATCTTGTGAAACTGAAATGTGGAAACGTATTTTAGAAAATTTAAAAGTAAAATATGGTTCCTACTTATTCTCTGCAAAATGACGAACTCAACATAGTTAAAATATTTTTATTATTATATAAACATGAAATATATATACTATTGATTATTGCATTTTCCAATGAAAGATAAATATGACATATAATTTGAAGAACACTTAAATATATTTTTTATATTAATATGATGAAATAAGCCGTTTAATTCCATTTTCTCTCTAATTCTGATTATTCAATATCTGAATTAGAAATTTTCTAAATAAATGAATAAATTTTGGGACTAAATATATCAGTATATAATAGAAATATCAAAGGATATAAAATGAAGATTTTAAAAATTATGCATAACTTTAAAATAAAAAAGGAGGAAAAATTTTGAGTGTGGCGATTCAACGTTGTTGTGTGTGGCGATTCAACGGCGACGTTGTCTACCGACATGATTGGTATGGATATTTAACATATATATCTGTCAAACTTGTCTATTGAAAAAAAATATTTTTATTTAGACGAATAAAATACTAAACCTGAGACAAAATTTAGAGTTACAAATTAGTTATAGCTGCACGACTCCAAAATATACATCTCATTCTTTAAAATGGCTGTTTCACAATTTCATAGGGAAACCACAATTCGGTAAAATTTCTTTTTGTTTTCCCTTGAATACAATTTTCTGAGTTTCGCTCAAAAATTATTATTTGTCTTTCGAAACAAAGCTTTCTTTTTTATATAAAAATTAGACTCTTATTTCTAATTAAAAAATTTTATTTTTTTCACTAAATTTGCATAATAGGAAATATATAAGATTATTTTTATGTCCTCAGAAACAAAAATATTAGGTAAATAATAAATAATAGAAATTTTTTTTAACATATATAGTTAATAAAATATTTTTCGTACAAAAAAATTTAAAAACTAAACAGTTTTTCTTTACAAATTCAAATTGTTATTCAATTATCTTATAAAAATATCATTCTCAAAAAGTGAGCATGAAAGTGTATATTTTTATTAAACTTTTATTACATTAATAACAATCTTTATTATTTTATAATCCAGGCGTATATTATCGGAATAATTAAAAAATGAATTTAATTTTGAACTATTTTTATGAAAAATAAATATTTTTCATCCCCTCATTTGCAGTGATAGACAAATATTATTCATTTCTAATATTTGAGTTAATATTTGAATTTTTGTAGTTGAATAATATTTGAATAATATGTTCTAATATTTGAGTTATTTAGTTCAAATAATAAGCGTGGAATACAGTATATATTCCTTACACATGCATATATACATAGATAACTAATAAATATAATCAGTCTCCCTAATAATGAGCCTAATCAAATATTTAGAACCATCTATTTAAGAAAAATATATACGACAAAAGCAGTTAAGTGCATAATTAATAAAAATTAATTTAATTTAATTTTAATATTTGAATATTCTTGTCTTATTTCGATAACTTATAAATTGATTACTGTTGTATTTAGAATTCAACCATTGTTTTTAGCAGAAGTAAATTTTATCATTTTCTTTTCTTTGTGGATACCTATATTTACCATCATTATTACAAAATTGAAATTATAAATCGAGATTTTAGCCTACGACTTTTGTTCATCACAGTTAAATTAAAAACAAGTTTTGTGTAATTCATTAAATCAAATCAAATTGTTATTCGTATAGTCATATTTAAGCGGAGTTTTTCAACATTTTTAAAAAAATTGAAATGTTTTCTGAATATTTTGTAGCATACTTAAAAGATAGGTAGTGTTCCAAAATGTAAGCGCAAAATAAATATAGGTTAAACTCTAGCCTGTTAATTAGCATCTCTGCAATTGAGTGTTTCATTTATAGTACCCATACAAAATGCAATCATCCCTTTTCTGAAGATTCTCAGTGTTATCCAATTAATTTAAGAATTAAGAGTAAGCTAATATCTTAATTTATTGCTAAGAGCTGATTAATTACACTCTTGAGAGTAATTCAGCTGAATAAGAGTAAGCACAAATCTGAGCTGCACTGCAGTAAAATGGCTGCAGTCAACAAGTGATTGTTAGCATAAATTATGTCTAATAAAACAAAAGCAAAACAAAAAACTTACGAAGAATTCAAGCAAGCATTTCATTCAATATTAGCAAAATTTTAAAGCATTTGTTTGAATATAATAGAAAAAAAAACACCCTATAAATTACAAAATTCCATTCCTGTAAAAGAGCATGAAATAAGTCAAGAAATAAACATGAAACAAGTCAAGTTAAAGAAGTTCTTGTAACGCCAAAAATCTTGAAGTTATTTTCGAAAATAATATCTTTATAAATTGAAAATTGTTTTCAAAATCATATTTAAATTCTTATTTTCTTTTTTATATAAAACTGAAAATTAAAATCTATTTTAAATTATTTAGAAAAAACATGATTTCCGAATGTCTACGGTTCAATTATCGACTCAACGGAATTCTATAATTCCATTAATATGACAGCCTATTATTTAACAAAATTTTCCATTATTCCGTGAACATGACATTTTATTATTCAGTAATAAATTTTGTATTATTCAGTAATAAATTTTGTATTATTCAGTAATAAATTACTGAAGAATTTTTTATTACTCAGTAATAAATAGTTGAGTAAAAAATTACTTTCTGATTTTTGCAGTTTTATTTATCTGCATATGAAAAGTTAAAGAATTTTTATACAGTAAAAAATGATATTCCAAATAATACATAAACAAATACATTTGTTGAAATATTTATCGCGCCTTATAGGAGCAAAATCTAAATAATTTTTTTCACTTGTTTGAATCCTTATATTTCAAAATCATTTTCAAATAATTTAAATTAATTACATAAAATTTATACAAGGTATGGAATTAAAAAAAAAATTTAGGAAGATGATACATTTTTTATACCATTGGATTGTAAAATTTTGTAATCAATACATTTGATTTCTTGAGCAATTTCAATATTGAGCAATTTAGGCAGAAATCTTCATTACTCATACATTCTAATAAAAAGTTTTTTTTCAAATCTGGATATCTTTTTTAGTCCCTTAATTTACATTATTCAGTTCAGATAGTGAAAATGCAATACAAATTTTATTTTTTATTTAAAATTTTTTCAACTATAATAGATATTAATTATACTGGATGACCTTAATAACTTAAAACGTTGAATTTTCGTTATATATCCACCTTGTAAATGTAATTAATGCATGACATATATTTACTTTACAGACAAAATTTTCAATATGACATAGATAGAAAAAAAATGAAGTATTTAATTTAATCAGGAATTTGCAAAAATATTGTGAGCCTTCTTTAACTACTCAAAGAAACTTTCACGCTGAAAAAATGAAAAAATATGCAAAAAGAATAAGAAAATTTTATAGAAATTCTTTAGAATAATTAGTATAATACTTTGCTATATCCTTAAAAATATTTGTGAATAGATAAAAAAATAAAATACCGGGTATATTAAATATTTTTATCAAAATAAAAATAATAATTACTATTATATTTCAGAAATAGATAAGATATATCTATATATATTCAACAAAATTTATAATTCCATAAATGAAAAAAAAATGTAAAAATTAAAATTTTTAAAGCAAATAAAAACTTGATTTTTTTACAACCACTGAAACTAATCTTTTTGAATTGTTCTAGAATTATCAGCATTCCCATTAGATATTTTGTAAAAAGATAAGGCAATTCGTTTGCAAGAATTTTTAATTGTCTTCTTTGCAAAATATAATTAATAATCCTAGGGAACCAGGGAGAATTCAAATTATGAATACGCAAAAAATATAAAATAAAACTATCAGCATAGTAAAAAAGTGCAACAAAGTAGTAAATTATTGTAATGAAGGGAATCAAAATTTTTAAATAGAATTTTTTCAAAAAAAAAAAAAATGTCAGTTACACTTTTTTTTTAAATAAAAATTACGAGCACATTTAATTTGCCTTCCACATTGTTCATATATATTGAGCTGAAATCCCAGCAAAATATTTGGATGTAAAAAAGCAATAAAAATGCGAGAGGAAAAGACAGAGAAATCTAAAATATAAATTTAAGCCTCCCACAATACTTGAAGAAAAAGTTAAAAAAGAAAAAAAAAATATCATTCTGAATACATTTGCACAGTAAGACAGACCGGGGACAAGAATGTAATAAATGGGCTATGAGACTTAAAAGTGGAGAATCAGTTTGGAGTAAGTAGGTTAGATCATAACTCGGAGGGTTGCCGCAAGTATGACCATTAGTCATCGTTTTAACGTTACTCGTGAGCTAAGTTTCCTGCATTGCTTATGGTTCGCAGAGAGAAAATAAAAAGAAAATGTTTTCCCCTTCACGCAATTATTCTACTTTAAGGTGTGTTTCTCTGTGAGTTTGAAAATCGCACTTTCAGTGTTTAATAATTTAAACCACTTTGTAAAGCCAATATATATATATATTACAATATAATTGATCAAAGCGTTTGAAATAAAATTAAAATATCATGATTGTTGTTATTTGGAAGCAATACAATAAAAGCCAGCTTGAAAAAATTAAAATAAAAAATGGGCTTGTAAATGAAATTACAAACCGTACAATACATAAAAAATTAATTATTAAAAAATTATATAAAAAATTAATTATTTTCTTCTCATAAATGATGAATAATAAACAATTAAAAAGAAGTCTATATATTAAACAGTAATAATCAAAATTTAAATAGTTTAATAGCGTGAAGAAATAAATCGGATGAATAAATAGGTAGTAGTAATTAATAACATAATTTAAATACAAAATTGCATTTTAAATACAAAAATTGCTCAATATAACAAGAAAAAAGCAAGTTGTAAAACATTAAAAATATTATTAAAACGGCAAATTAAAGTGATGCATTATTAAAAAAAAAAAAAAATGAAGAATTTTCTTTGTTTATATATTGAGTTTAGACACTCTTTGGGCTTATAAACTGCTCATAGAAAATCTTCGGGCAGTAGAATATAATTACTTAATATTTAACAATGACATAAGATAAAGCGTACATAAAGGAAACAATTTAAAAATAAGCAAACGTTTTTTTCTTTGGATTTGAATTTGTATTTAAATAATTAATATGAAATACTGATGATAGTTAATCTTGCTGATATTAAATCCAAAGAACCGTAGAATAATGAACAAATTAGAATTTAAATCTTCCGAACTAACCATGAACCACTTCCTTTTTTAAACAAAAACAAAAGAATTCTGTGATATTCACAAACGTGAGATTGGCATGCCGTAGCAATAACAATTCTGACCTATCAAAATAAGGAATATAATTATTACAGTCATATATACAGAAGAACAATTTGTTCTAATCTAGGTTAAATATTTTGCTATTTGCACAACAGTTGAAGGTTTATAATGAAAATAGTTCTCCATCAATTTGAAGAAAAACACCGCAAGACGCTAACAGGGTGTTAGATGGATCGACTACCCCAGGATGAAGATTAAATAGTACCCACAGTACGCAATCCAAAAAGTCTCTTCTCCTCTTCAAAGCAATAACCGCTCTTTATCCCTGTCTAAACACCACCCCTACAATTTTTATTTGTCCACGTCATCTCTCCATCGGCCAATCACTCAGCAAAAGTTTCACTGAATTGTGACACTTAGTTTCCCTCAATTGTGACGCGTCCTAGCAACTGACCGCTCTGGAACACGTGCGAATGATATTCCGTCACAAAGGGATCACTAGCCATACAGATGTTTGATAATCCTTTACTTTGAAGATGTGTCATGATCCTCTCTAACAATGAACCCCAAGTGTGGTCTTTCAGCTCTGTTACTAATGACCAGATGTAAGGAGCACTCTATGATAAAAATACCACCCATCTGGAGGCTTTAAACAATGGAGAGCGTTAACAAGTAGTGAACACTGGTCTAGAAATGCCGCTTCTTATGAATGGGACAGGAGTAGGTTACAACCTGAACTGTTTCATTTGTATTGATAATGATGATAATGTGTATAGCGGATGCTACAGATTTTGAAGATAATGAACCATGAGCATGCGAGAGCAGAAGTCTGACTTCTATCTCATATGATGTCAGTATTCACACACTCATTTGCAAACCTCTTTTTTACAGAGGTGATTTTTTACCCACCTCACCGATAGAACTCAGAGTGAAGAACAACAAAACCTAAAACAGGATTGGAACTTGGGGCACTCAGATCATCAGGAAGACACGCTATCGCTAAGCTAGGAAGTTGGCTTTTCCGTTGCATTAGCTATATAAATCAATTCTTCTAAGAGATCTATTCAGTTTACAATATTCAATAGATAGTTCATCTCTTTTTTTAGCAGACATCATGGACTAAATACATATCTGATATTAGCTCAGCTTAACCAATAGTACAATGTCTAAGCTAAAATGCATTCCTTAGTGAAGGCGCGGGCATTATCTCTTGATAAACCAAAAAAAAAATAACAAAACATATTGAGATATATCGGCAATAGTATTTAAAGTTAATTGGAATAATTTCAGAAATTAAAAATGAAAAATACACGGTGTTGAATTCTGTATACATAAATATTTTTTTAGTATTTGCTTAAATCTAAGTACCAAATTAATGCACAAATATTCAGTAAGAATATAAGATAAAGTGATTTTTAAATATTCAATTGAATTTCCATATCAACATTGAGAAAATTTTTTCTTTAGAAATAAATTTTCGAATTAAATGTTCTTAGATATAAGAACGTAGAAAATGTAGATTTATTTGACGAAGAATAGGATAACATTATTAATTAATTAAATACAATTTAGAATGAAAATTTATAGTTCATTTGCAGTTATGAAAAAAAAAATTAAATAAAGCATTTTAAAATTACAGACTTCTATTATATTTTGATAATCAATGTGTTTACAGTTTTAAAAATTATAATTAATAATTCTGAATTAGAAGTGAAAACGTGATAATATAACTTAGGAAAAAAGTTATGTTTGGCAGTTTTGTAATAGCGAGTTTAAAGTAATTCAAAACTTTGCAATATTTTTATTAGCAAATTTTTGTAACTTTGGCTGTTGCTTTGCATCACTAAGTAATAAATTAGTCCACCAAAATTTATTTTGATGAATAAATAGTACTTCGTAATAAGACTTCAGTTGAATACAGTAATAAATTCTATGTTCTATTCAAATAGGTTCCCCCAGCCACTTCGTCAGCATTTTACAAAATAAATGAATAAAAAATTATATATTTAAATAGTTAAAATAAAAAAAGGACTTCAAACTTCAAGTGCAATGTAAAAGGCGCTAGAAATACTTTGTTTTAAGAAAATATGCATATATTGAGCATAAATATCAATATTTGTAAATTTAAAAGTAAAAAAGTACCGATATATCCTAAAATAACAAACTTTATATAAAATTGTGTTGCACATTCCCAGGAAGAAATATATTTTTTTCAAAATAGAACGGGAATTTAACATATCATGTCGAAGACTGAATTTACGTTTCCATTGTATTTATAGTCAGTCTTATGACAAAAACACGTGCCAGTAAAATTTCATACAGTAAAGAGATTGTCCCAATTCCTTGTAAAAATAAGTTCAGAATTCTTGAAAAAGTGAATTTTTCCTGAATGCCTCTCTGTAACTTTTGTTCAAAAATAAATTGCTTAAAATCTTATCAAGTAAAAAAATATAAAATAGTAGTTTTCTGAATTTAAATTTCAGCATTTTTTTTTTCATTTCTTTCAAAGAGAAAATGTTACTTGTTCTTTTCTTTTCTCTTAAACTACTTCATGAAAAAAAAACCTTTATTTTCCTGTAAATGCAAACTAAAAATTTTGGCACAAAGAAAAAAAACATTTCCCTGAAAAATGATCAATACATTTGTCTGATGAGATATTGCTCGTATGTAAAAATGGCAGTGTTTTAATATTTTTCTGCAAATTATCAAATCACATTTATGCAATCTAAGTATGAAATAATAAACTATAGTATTATGGAATAATAAACTATAGCAGTATAGAATAATAAACTATAGCAGTATGGAATAATAAACTATAGAGGTATGGAATGATAAACTAAATACTTAACGATGAAAGTTTTCCTTGTTAATGAAAATTTCGATGAAAAATTTTTCTAATTCATTTTCTAAGTCAGTATGTGTTGTTAATTAATTCTTTTTATTTGTTTTCCGAACTAGAAAATAAATAATTTAAATGTATGTATTGAAATTCTTTTAACAATATATTAAGAAAAAAAGTATTAGATAATTTGAGGGAGATGGATATCAGTGTTTGCTGGTCTTCTGCAAGGCTCAACTGTTTAAATTAGAACAACCATATTTCTTAAAAACGTATTTTACATGGTGTTAATATGTGGGAGTATTTTATTTGTTTATATATTTTATTTAAAAACTATAGGGCATTCCCGTATTCACTTGTGATTATTATCGCATAAAAATAATTTTTTTGAATCTTTCTCTAAATCATACTTTATTTTTATAAAACTAATTGAGTTGTCAAGTCATTTCTTTCCTAAAAATTTGCAATATTTTAAAATAATTTTTAATTCTTTTTAACAGCACTCATTTCGAATCTAATAGACAAGGAGAGTTCTTGTCTAGAAAATAAACTCTCCTTGTCTACTAGACAAGAAGAGTTCTTGTTTGGAGAATAAAATCTCCAATAGACAAGGAGATTAAAAAAAAGTTTACCAGATGAAGGAAAAATGTTGTATTAACAATAGATACAAGATACAATTACTATTAGAAGACATATGTGGTGCTGCCTTCTCTACATAATCACTACACCATTTCAGGCATTTATCACACAGCTGGATCAATTTATTTAACCCTTCTTGGTAATTGAATCCGTTTGGCTATCGAACCCGTTTTTGGCGACTTTTTAAACCCCTCCGTCTGATATAAACCTTGTTTCGGATAAGTGTTTCTTCATTGCCGGAAAAAGGAAATGGTCACTGGGGGCCTATTGGGGGGGATGATTCCAGACCTCCCACCTAAACGTTTCCAGCAATGTCTCTACCCGCTTCAAAAGAACGACACCATTTTATATTACGTTGTCATGTCATTGTTTCGTCTTCCGTACGTACACACGATTTATCTACTAATGTCCGATGGGGACACAATCTTGACCATAGAAATCGTATCACAGCTCGCACTTCTGTGCGAGACCACTTCTCCTTACGTCGTACCATTATTGACGCTGTTTTAGGTCTCGGTACTAACACTATCTGCTCTAACTGCCGGTTTAGACAATTAGCGTGATCTGAACAATATTCCCCTCCATAATTTCTTATCTCCAAATATTGCTGCTTGTAAGCTTTTTGTTTTTGGATCATCCGTCATAGATATTTATCAATAAAAAGTATTTTACTTGATAAAATACTTTTTCTTTCTATATCTTTTACTTGATAAAATAAATTAAATATCCGCTTATGATTCGTCAAATTTTTCTCGCTTTCTGTGTGCGTGTATGTGTGTGTGTTTGTGTGTAGGACAGCACTCATATTATTTAGAGCCATGACTGACATTCAAGGAAAGCAGTCACAAAAGCATTTCCAGAAGACTGTGCACACATACACACAAATCTTCTTTAATTAATAAGGAAGTAATGAAGAAAAATTATTTCTTTTTGAAATAAGAAAAATCTTGAAATATTTTTTTGCAAAAGAAGTAAAGGTAATAAACTATAAATCATCATTTTAAAATTATTTTAAGAGTGAAATCTGCCTAATCTTCCAAACATAAAGGACAAAATGTTCTCTAAGAAATTTCCAAGTGCTGTGACTTCTTCAATAAATATTTATTATACTCTTCTACGTTTTCAATCAATTTCCTTAATGTCCGCTTTCTGATTGTAGACTTATTAGCATTCTTATTAATAATAAAAGTTTTTTCGCAAATCCTGCTATTAGTTCCTATATATATATATATATATATATATATATATATATATATATATATATATTTAAATTTCCAATCGTTAATTAAATACTTTTTATTTATCCACTCAAGTTCAAATACAATTTTTTAACTTGTAGTGGACAACACTTGAGATTAATAAGTTTAAAAAAATTAAAATTAATAAACTTGTAATGCTTTAAATAGAGTTCAATAGATTTTTAACCAAAGTTGAAATCAACCAGCAGTCTATAAAATTCGAGGGTTTTAATATTTTACAAATGAAGATGAAGGATGCGAGTTCAATTCTTGCAAAAAACAATAATTTTTTCATACTTAATTTTTGGTAATCAATAATTTTGTTATGATTATTTAAAAAAAAGTAAAAATTTTCTTTGTTGGCCAAATAAGGATTGAATTATATATATATATATAACTTAATGATATTGAGAAAAGGAAAGCAAGTTTAGTTGATTTCATAACGTAAAGAAGTTATCAACCTCTAAATACAGCGGAAATTTAATTTTAAAATGCGGAAGTAAGTTTAAAAGAAAATATTTCGAGTAGTAAAAAGAAGAATATATTTTCTAAATTAGAAATTGAAGAATTTTCTCTTTTCTTTGTAATTTATTGGGTTTTCTTTTAATGGAAATATTATTTTAACCTTCCGCTACAAATGCATCAATCTGAAATATCACGCCAAAGAAGGTATAAAAATTATATTTTTTTTCTCTAAGATATATAAAAAATAATAAAAAATAAAGTGTTGGGAAGAATATATACATCCTGTTGTATATAGAAGAAAACAAGAAGTAAAAAAAATATGAAAAATTATCGGTTCAATTTCATTTAATTAGTAAAACAGCCCAAGAAAAAAATGATAATAAATTCGGCGATAAGACTAAAAGTGAAGAATCAGCCTAGAGCAAGTTGGGTAGGTCATAACTCAAGGGAATTACTACAAGTGCAATCGACCATTAGTCATCATTTTAACGGTGTTTTTGGAGCTAAATTCTTTGGTGTTAAAAAATGGAAGAGAATGAAAATAATATTTATTTTTCATTCTTTGCTGCCTTGTGATTATTCTATTTTGTGCTTTAAAAATCAGTATCTCTTTTTACCTCTAAACACATGGAATCATAAACTATAAGCACATACAAGTAAATCCTATACAACCAAATGAAAAAATTCAAACTTGGTAAAAGTGCTTTAAAAAGAAAGTGCATAAAAATTTAATTTCTAAACTATAAATAGTAAAATAATAATAATAATAATAATATTTAAAAATGCTCATAAATTAAAAATAATTAATAAGAAAGATGAATGTTAATAAATGAATCAGAAATTATGACTAAAATTATATAATAAATATAGTATATATTATAATCTATACTTATAATAAAGCTCAATGTGTATGTGTGTGTGTTGGTGCTCTACAGGCCAGACCGGTGGACCTACAGCTACCAAATTTGATACATGCATACCTTGGAGGTCGGGAATGTGCACCTCTGAACCCTTTTTTCGAATTTTTAATTAGAATTTGAATTAATTAAAATTTAAGCAAAATTTCATCGTTTTTACAGTATAACTTCCAAAAATATTATTGCACAAACATGATTTTTATATCAATTTAAGGATAAAAATATTAGCTTTCTAACGGTATCAGTTTTTTTAATTTATAACGTAAGCTTCTATTTTTAACGAATTTTTAAAGAAATATTTTAACCATGTTTTTATCACGTGACTGAATAAAATAAAAGAATGCCGGAAGTTCGAATAAAAAAAGAACTATCATCGCAAAATAAATCTAAAGAAATGTCACTTTTAGCACGTGACTGGATAAAATAAAAGAAATATAAAATGTGATATTTTCTGAAAAAATAAACGCAAAGCAACGGATTCTACGATCGTTTGCAATATTTAAATCATTAATTGAATAAATTATCTTTATTTATACAGGATTGAATTTATACAGGATATACATCAAATTCCTTTCCAATGGCCAATTTGTAAAATATTATTAATAGACATATATATTGTTTAATACTATTAATTTAATCTAAATGAAGTAAATAATTACATTTTATGTAGTTTGAGTCAAACAATGCATTTATGAATAATGAGTTTTAGATTTCTTCATACTTTGCTATGTAAGCCATATTTTTTATAAAAATATTTTTATTAATATTTTAAATAAAAGTTGCTACATCAATCAGTCTTCTAAATCAATCATTAAAACTTACTGATTTATAAAATTAAAGAATATTATTAGGAAAACGTGTTCTTTTAGAACTTTCAGTCCATCATCTGAAAGAAAATATTAATTTCAGGCCAATCGATGCCCGAAGTTACTTCAAGGCTAATGAATATGTAATTTAATTGAAAATTTTAGAACCCATTACTCATGGCGATCCAGCTGGTTGCCAAAGGCGGCTAGTAGTTTATAAAATATTGGTCATTGCACTGTTTTATTATTATATCCTAAGAATAAAAGATTATTCTTATCATTTGTGAAGTTTCCATAAATCATTAGATAAGGAAGTTACAGTGTTATTAAAGAGAGAGAGCAATTGAAGGGTAGATTTTCTGGGCAGTTAAGATTCTAGTGGCAATATGATTCATTGGACTAAAATCCATTACTTGTATTGTTTCAGATATAATTCACTTCAAAATCCACTTCCATTATTTTTTCCGTAAAATCGCAGAGGTCGGCTTGTCGTAGATGTATGGTATGAAAACAATCAACAAACCACAAAAACGAGCAATGATGAAGTTTATTAAACACGAAGATTCTAACTCAAAGATGATGAATACACAGACAGCAAATATGCAGGACAGCACACAGAACATTACAGGAAACAGTAGCCCACAAGTAGTAATCGAACACAGCACAGAAAGTGGCTACGTAGAATTTAGCAGGAGAGGGGATCTTCACTCTAATGTTTCTGCAAACGCCTGAAATTCTCCACTGCTTTTTAACTTTAGTGGTATCTACCTGTCGACACACCACCACATGACTGGCTACTCCACACACTTCGTGCTGCTCCCACAATAAACTCCAGGACTGTGTACACAGCTCAGTTGAGCAATCGTTTGAGCTTCACACAACATTGGCACACCGCCGTGGCTTTAATATCCTCTCAAAGATTCAAAACTTGACTATGACTCAAACTGCGATTCATTGCAGCTTGAGACTGCTGGCTTTTCATAGTTCCCAAGAGGAGTGCCTAGAAGGTTCGGAAACAAGCAGGCGTATCATAGTTCTGCTTTGATGGATCGTAAAAATTTTCGAAGTTAGCAGTAATATCTATTATGTCGCCAAATTCATCGCCGAAATCTCAAATCACTGATGCGGCATCCGACCAGAGCCCAACAGAACTGATAGTAAACGATCTTTCCAATTATTAAATTAACCCTATTTTTAAGCAACATTACAGATTTGTAAAAATATTATCTTTCCCTGTGAAAAAATAGTCGATATGATACCAGTTGAAATAATAAAGCTTTTATACTCGTCACAATTTAATAATAAAACATACTTTATTGAGAGAACCCTGAACATCAAGATAAGATGTTTATTTGGAACTAAACAAAAATAATATTCCTTCAAATTGCCGAGCTGCCAACATTATTTAAACATTATGTAAACATTTTTTTTTCTTACTCTCAAAGTTAAATATCTCTTTGAAAGCAATAAATTAATTTCAAGTTTCATACGGTTTATGTCCAATTTATTGAATTTTCTCATTCATCTTTTTGTTAGAAATATGATCAGATTAAAATGAGTAGTTTAAAGAGAAATTTTTACATTATGTTAATATAATATATCCGCAATTATTTTTATGATCCACGAAAGGCTGTAATATGCATATAAAAAGAAATAAAATAACAGGTAGGGAAGTGCGGAAAGCAGCAACACCAGAACAAGTAGGCTATTTTTAATATGCTTCCTTTCTTTTTTAAATGGCCATCTTTTTTACAGGCACATTTCACAAAGTAATTCTTTTTTACTGCCTTTTACGCCATTCGTTATTTTTATTTTTATTTGAATGCATAAAATAATTTGAAATATTATTTTTATGGGAAAATGAAATTCTTACACTCCATCAACTTAACTTTATAGTTCCATAATAAATGCTTTGAAATTATTATATTTATCTTAGGATGCAATCAGTGTTTTTAGCAACATTATTATTTCTTTTTCAATACGGAGTTTTAAAATTATCACAAATGAGATGAAAATTTCAAACTAAAAATATCTCAGCAAAATACGTTTTGTGCAGTTTTACGTTTTTTAAAAATGTTTTAGCACCAATAAATTCTATCGAATATACTGAATATGTCTCATGAAATTGAGCAGACAGATAATATAAATTTGGATAGAGTTAAAAAAATTTGGACCACGAATATAATGTTACCTATTTAAAAGACAAAAAATTCTAAACCCCAACAAATCAGTGTCACCCACCCTCCTCCCACTATTTCTATGACAATTTATGAGCAGTTTCAAAGGAAACGTTCATATCTGATGTAAATGTGTACTTAGTTTAGATCATAAGAGATATACATTCATTTAAAATATTAAGAGGAATTAATTTTTTTATTTCAGAATGCTAACCTGAAGTTAATTGAACTTTTGGGAGCAAGTCAATTTAATTTGAGTAAGCGCAATGCGACAACTAAGCTATAATAAAACGTCTGAAGTCAACAAGTGAATGTTACCAAACGATAGAATATGTTTACCAAGTGTAATAAAATATATTAAGACTTCGCCAAAATCAATTAATTGTTTATGCATAAAATTATCTGAAATAAGGATAGGAATTAGTTCATATAAACTTAAGTTAACTTATTCAATGATAAAATATTTCACACTCTATTTTACTTAATTAATTATATATCCAAAAAATGAGTACCCTTTTATATGTTACGTACTTTAGACGAAGTAATAAATTAAAGATGGGCAGTTTATAGAGACTCTGATATTATTTCTATATTTCTGTCTTTTAATTTTTTATATTAAAAATTTTACAATTACAAAATTAAAATTTTTGAACTTTTTATACGAAATGAATAATGGAATTTGAGTTTTTATTAAAACATCAAAAGAACGAGATGAATTTTTCTGTTATCTAATTATTAAGTGCGAACATTTTTTTATTAAAAATTTTTAATATTCAACTGGAAGGTTTCAGAAATATAAGATAATTATTTGAATGATTACTAAATTTCTAACAGGTAAAGAAGAAATTCACAAACGTTAAGAACAGTTAAGTTTAATAAAGGCGTGTAACAACACGAACTACAATTTAATCTTGATAAACAATATCTTTATAAACATAGCTTTATAACTACTTCAAAAAATTTACTCAAATTCTTATTCTTTATTTCGTAAAATGGAAATATATCATGAAAAAGAGTTATTAACAGGATTTTTTAAACATAAATGGTTTCGATGAGTTTTCTTCACAGTTTATAAGCTAAAAAATTTAAAAAGTACATTCCATTAATTTATGTGTCTTATTTAAATAACATATACATATTAAAAATATTTGTCATAAAGGCATGTAACAATGTAGAATTTAATGAATGCATGATATTCCATTACTATTCTTCGAAGGAAAAAAAAACCCCTCTGATTTCTTTTCCAATCGGATAGTCTAGCATCTGTATCCATAGTTTTTAAATTCAATAAAGGAATTTTAATAATCAATTCCCTTATAATCACAACTTTATATTTAATTAAAAATAATTCAAATTAATGTACTTTGTTTTTCGAAAATGACAATGTAACAGTAAGATTTTTTTTCAAATTATGCTTTTCTTCTGTCTTCTCCCCAATTATAAGCTGAAACTATTTTTTTTAAAAAAATTCTAACATATATATGTTGGATTTCTATAGTAAAAACTGTTGTTTTATGTTACTAAATGTTAAAAAATATTTGAGATTCAAAATACAGTAACAAATTTGGTGAATACATAATATTTTATTATTATTCTTCGAATGAAACAACAAAAAACACCTTTAAATTCTCTTTCAATAAGATTGTCTAGATCTCCATCAGCAGTTTTAAAATTTCATAAAAACTTTTCATGGCTGAACATATTTTCATAGGCAATATGTCTGAAAATTCGAAAGAAATATTGAATAAAAACCTTATGCAGAGTTTTAAACTAAAGGAAATACGTGATAGTAAATTTTTCGAGACAGACAAATGAAAATATGCATTGCTTTCACAAGAATCTAACGGGGGAAATACAATACATAAACAGTGTTCGCCAGGCATAACTGGTGAAGAACTATTTCTACAGTGTAGAAAGGGAATACCACAGAATAAGCCGAAGACAGAATTTACGGTTCCATTGTCCTGATGGCTTTATGACACAAAGACGTACAAGTAAAATCACATGCAGTAAAGAGATTGTTCCACGAGGATGTCACAATGAGTTCAGGATTCTGTGAAATTTCAATTTTTCTTCGAAAGATGTTTTTTGACTTTTGTTCGAAAATATTTTCTTTTGGGGTATTTTATCGAAGAAAAGGTACATGGCTTTCTTTTTGATTTTGTAGTCAAGTTCTTTTTGTTTATCGCAAGACGAGTATTTTCCTTTTTTATTAAAGGTGCGTAATGGAAAAAATAACTATGTGTTTTTTTGCAAATGAAAACAGAAATAAATGGTACATAGGAAAATATTTGATATCCCTCCCCCCAAAAAAATATACATTAAAGCATAAGTTTGATGAAAATAATTCTTGAATGTAAATGGTATTGAATCTGAATTTTTTTTAACAATTTCAAAATATTTCTGTTTAATATTATTCAAATTATAGATTCAATAGTATAAAATTAAATATTTTGGAATGAAATGTGTCATAATTAATAAAATCATGAAAGAGAATAAATTTTTATTGTCCATCACATGAATTTTTTTTGAAATCATTTTCTTTGATTGATTATCAGTAGGTAACACTGAATAGTAATTAGAATAACAGAGAATGGGAGAAATATAACATAGTTATTAAAGAAAACAGTTTCCAATTGATTTCTGTTCAACATTCTTTAAATTATAGAGTCAATTTATAGATTCAAAGTATAGATTTTATTCAAATTAAACATTTTGGAACGAAATGTTTCATATTGAATAAAATCTTGAAAGAGAAGAAATTCTCATAATCCAATCACAAGAAATCTTAAAAAATAATTCTCTTTGAATGGTTATTAATAGAAAAAAATTAAATTTTACATGAACACATTTAAAATAAAAATATCCTGAATTTACTTTAAACATTCCAAATATTGCGGATGAAATAACTAATTTTTGATTTACATATTTTTAAGTATAATAAATATAATGAATGGGTAAATTACATATAACACATTATTATGAGTTAGTTATTATACATATGGATAAATTATTATGACACATTATTATAATTCGGGGAATTCATAGAACATCTGTTAGAACGTCAATTATTATTCTTTATTTTAGATTCTTGAATATCAAGTTATTCATAAAATATTTAACATAATGGTGGTGTCTTGAGATCAAAAATATCTCATTTAAAATTAAGGGAGCTTAATTAAGAAATTTTTTCCAGCTATTCATAAGAGACTGCCATGCCATCATTTTTATACTGATGATGAGGATGTCGTATCAGTGTTCCCACGGAAAGGGGGTGTAGTAGCTTCTGAGGGTAAAGACTCCTGATAACCCAGAGGGCAGAAGTCTCACTTCTAGCTCATATGAAGATGACACAAACATTCGCTTCCACAACCCCTTGATACAGGGGGGCTAATTCACGCATCTCATAGATAGAACACACAGAAGAACAACCATGCCCGAACTGGGACGCCCAGATCAAGAAGCAGACACACTACCCTTGTGCCAGGACGCCGGCATCATTTTTATACTAATTACCAAATAACCCAATTTATCACTCATCATAATAACTTTAAAGGTTATTTGTACAAATTTAATTTATTTCAGTCATCTTCCTGAGATTGCAATATAGATTGTCATTTTTATAGAGGAGAGGGAGAGGAAAATGTTAAACATATGCATCTAGTCAGAGAAAGACAGATTCCAAGACTGGCTCACAAGGGCATTAACATAAATTAGCCTCCAGATTTACATCAACTTATTTTTACCAGAAATGTTTTTGAAATTATTGGTAAATTTATTGTTGACATCTGTAATCCTTCATTATTGTTAAATTTTCTTCTTTTTCTTTATGTAATATGTTGCATACTAGCTTCTATAAGCCTCTTATGATAGTTTGTGGTGCACAGTTTTTTTTATTTCAAGGAAAAAAGATTTAGCAAAACATATTCAATTAAATATTATTAGCTATTCGGAAAATATCAGTTTCTAAAAAATAATGGAAATAATTTAACAAAAGTTTTTTAGAACATTCGAAAGATTTTCAAAAAATATTTGTTATTCCTTATGTTCTTTACAAACCTTCTGAGGAACTTCAATGATATAAGCTTAGTACGCAGTAGCTTCTAAGGGCGAGGCAACAGGGTATCCGATGACAGAAATCTGACATTTAGCTCATATGAAGATGACACACACAATAATTTGCACAAGCCCTTTTATCGGGTGGGGGCGTTTCACACATAGAACATAGTTTAAAGAACAGCCATGCCTGAACCTGGACTCGATAACGGGTCGCAAAGATCACGAGAAAGACGCGCTACGCCTAAGTCACGTCGCCCGAAAAAAAAAATGTTCTTTACAACTGTAAATTTTTGAGACTTTAGAATTATTTTGTCAATTGTCGTTCGTTTTGGAGAGCTGACACACAGTTTAAGAAGTCCGGCCTTATCTCTACTATTTCTTCGAGTAGAGAATAACAGAATAAAATGGTTACAGCATTCAAATAATGACAAAAAAAAAAACTAAATTGCGTTTGATTTTCAAATATTTTATCTTAAAAAATATTTTAATTTCCTACCATAAAAATATATATGAAGTTATTTTACAGGCAATCAGATATTTAAATCCCTTTAACAATAAAAAAATTATATGGAAGAAACTTCTCTAATTTTTTATATAATTTGAGATTTTCCATTGTACTTTATTGCATTATTAATGTACATATATAGGGAATCTTTTTAGAATTCTAAAATCATTAATGCTATCATGCAAGAATCTATTAATTTCATCCAGAAAATGTAAACGAAATTGTATGAATAACTGGTAGTCTTATTTTTATTACATAATTTTAAATGCCTTAGACTCCAGCAGAGATATATTTAAAAGCGTAGAAGGAAAGTTTAAGAATATCCATCAGCGTAGTGAAATCCACCCTCGGATTCACCTAGAAATGAGGAGAGATGTTGACGATATGATGGTTGGATTTCTTGACCCTGGAGGAATGTTGGGGTCTGGTTCCTCCCATTGATGTTGGGATGCACTTCCACAAGGAAGGCTTTACCAAACTAATGACCCTTAGGAGTCAATCACAATTCTCACCAGCGTTGCTGTTGCGTCAGTCAGGTTATTGAAGAATTTTTAACCATGTATCTTTAGGTTGGTCGGAGAATCAGTGATATGATTCAGCTGAGTAAAAAGGAATAGATTTTTTTCAATATAAAAATTGAAGCAATTTAACTTTTTCTCCCTTTTTTAATTTTTGCCCTTTTTTCATCAGGTATAACGCTTTTAATTTCTTTGAACAGAGCATATACATGTATCGATACAAATCGATTGATAACATCGATAAAATATCGAAACAAACGTGAAAGAAAAGACTAAAGAAAAAACGCAGATTGTTGCAGAAAAAGTAAATTTATGCATCCAACAATATTCGAGAGGACAAAAAAAAGGAAAAAAAAATTCGCTCTAGTACATTTACCCAGTAACATGGCTTTTGAACAAAAATGAAAATAATAAATGCAGCGGCGAGTCTGAAAGTGGAGAGTCAGCCTAGAGAAGTTGGTTAGGTCATAACTCAGGGGAATTACTACAAGAGCGCTGGGCCATTAGTCATCATTTTAACGTTTCCCAAGAGCTAGTTTCACCGGCTTGCTGAAGGTGTTTTCAAAGAGGAAAAAATAACAATGTTTTTCACTCTTTGCTTCCACACAATTCCCTTTTCAGCTGCATTTCAAAATAGACCAAAAGGAATCACTCTTTTACTTTCTCGTACTTTGAACGTAATAGAAATGAATTTAAAAAACTGAAGGCATTACATTTTAATTCCACTAAAATTAAGAAAGTTAATACTGTATTTATTTGATATTGATTGAATCATAATAAGAGTCAGATTTATTCAAAAATTCTAATCTATGTTTAGAAATGAAATTTAAAAAAACATTCTTAAATTAAATAAAAAATCAATTTTAAAAATATTCCTAATTAAGTAATAATTAATAAGTAAAATTTAATGATGGTAAATAGATTAACAATAATAATAATCGTTTATTTTAAAGTTTAAAAAATGAAACAGAAATAAAAGTACTTTATATAAAAAAAATTGTAAAGAATAAAAAGAATAAAGAAAAACTCTAAAAAAAACCGTAAAAAGCATTTTGAATACAAAGAAAAGTACATAAAATCTTCCTAGAAGGAATACACATTTCACATATTCAATATTTTAAAAAATGAGAAATAATTTTTGGCATCCCATTATTGTGAAATTAAAACTCTTTATTCATGATTCAGTAGCTATGCACTTGACTGAAACCTTATAATATTATTTATTTGAAAGACTTAGCTGGTTTCATTTAGTTAAGTAAAGCGGTGAAGTAGTTAAGGAAACCGTTAATAAATCAAAAATCAATCAAAAGTTTAGTCTACTTTTAGCTAAACTTTTAATTAAGCATCTTTTAAAGTATATCATTTAAAAATATATGGAACATAAAGTCAGCGTGGTTTAAATTCAGGGCAAATTTTTAAAAGAGTATAAGATACATACACAGGAACGCGGAAAAAATTAGTTTATGCCACTCGCATTCTCAGAAAAACCGATTCAATTAAAGAATTGGGAAATATTACAAGTCCAAGTACATTTATTAAGTTACACGGAACATGAACACAGATGAAAAGAATAAATGTAGTAAGAAGGCTAAAAATGGAGAATGAACTACAGCCTAAAGTAGACTGGTTAGACCATAACTCAGGTAAATTATCAGAAAAGCGCTCATTGTTGAAAAAAGTCATCATTTTAACATTATCAACAGCTAGAAACTTCCGCTTCTTTAAAATTGCTAGAGAAACAATAGGAAATAGCATTTTTTTTCATACGTCTCTCGAGTAAATCCTATCTCTCTCTAACTCAATTGTCTTTGCAAATCATGCGTAATGGAACATGGTTAATTCCAGAATTTTTAATTAGATTTCGTTACTAATACGAACTTTTTTCTGCTTTCTTAAATTTTATATTAATTTAATTCTAGTAATTTCTCTATAATTTGAATTTATTTTCGATATCTCCATTTCAAAAATAATAATTTCTGAAGCTGTTTGTCTTTTTAATTTTATTTATAATTTAATTTGTCCTTAATTAATGGCAAAATAGACTGGTTTGACCATAACTCAGGTAAATTATCAGAAAAGCGCTCATTGTTGAAAAAAGTCATTTTAACATTATCAACAGCTAGAAACTTCCGCTTCTTTAAAATTGCTAGAGAAACAATAGGAAATAGCATTTTTTTTCATACGTCTCTCGAGTAAATCCTATCTCACTCTAACTCAATTGTCTTTGCAAATCATGTGTAATGGAACATGGTTAATCCCAGAATTTTTAATTAGATTTCGTTACTAATACGAACTTTTTTCTGTTCTCTTAAATTTTATATTAATTTAATTCTAGTAATTTCTCTTTAATTTGAATTTATTTTCTATATCTCCATTTCAAAAATAATAATTTCTCAAACTGTTTGTCTTTTTAATTCCATTTATAATTAAATATGTCCTTAATTAATGTCATCTAAAATGATTGATAAGCATATTTTTAATTAATTCACTCGAGGATTTTGTGATTACACATTATATTCAATTAAAAGGGCAATAAAAAAGGGTTCATTTTTAATTCTTTAAATAATTGAAATCTGAGCTAAACACTTTTTTTAAAAAATTTAATTTATTTGCAATAATTATATTACTGCAATAATATTATTATATTTACTGGACTACTTTAGAGTTGAATTGCTATAAGATTCATTATTTATTATATTATTTTTTAAATCACTCAAACAATCAAAATTATTATCTTCTTAAATAAGATTATACACAGTTCATTTTTTAGTTTTGATTTATTTATTTAAACTATTAAAAACAATTATTAGAACTTTTTTTGCTTGAAAATTATATTTTTCTCTTGATATACACATTTTTAGACTAATCTTTTGTAATTCGTGATTTTGGAAGAAGAGAAGATTTATTACTATCTAAAAAGTTTTAAATTATCCTCATTTAACGGCCACATTTAAGAGATCCTTTGATCATTCAAAATTCTTTTATACTGGTATAAAACATAGTGATAAGCTAAATAATAATAACTTTTAATATAGAAATTACAGATAAGAATTTATATAAATACTATCGATGAATCATCGGGCTTCCCTTTCAGATTTTTTTCCCAATGGACCAAATACATGAACATTTAAATAGCGATAAGTTCAGACTGTAGGGTAGTTGGTCGAGTTACTTTCACTTGTAAGTGGCCGATTCCGTGAGTGTGGCCTGGAGATGTATGGACGTGCGCTATCATGGAGCAGAGCCCCACCTTCCGTGAATTGCCCCTGTCTTTTGTAGTTGATGGGCCAGCGTAGTCTTCGGAGTGTGTCACAGTACACATTTAATGGTTTTTCTGTGCTTGAGGAATTCAACAAGTAGCAGAATTAATGGACTTTGTGAATGTCCTGGCCACAGGTATTCTATGATCAAGGAATCCTTCGGTACTTTAATCAATAGGATCGTGGTGCTCACACCTATGTTGAATACTTTGAATAAAGTCTTTCTTTATTCCCGAAGTGGTACTTCGTAACTTTTCATTTCAACACCCTTTGTACTTGACAGTATAAGGGATACAAAGTGAAATTAAATTGCAGTAAGGTAACTGGAATTTTTGGGCAAAAATAATATTTGTTTATCCTTTATGAAAATAAAATTTTAATGAATTTTGAAGTAGATTGGTGCAATATTATAAAGTTTTCTTGCAATTTGAAATATTAGAACGAAAGAAAGAATGTTCTGCAAGTTTCAAATACATTGGATTTAAAAGGAATCACGTTTTAAAATAGAGTTAATAAAAAAAAGCAAAATGATTTTTTTCCTCTCTATTCACCTTAAGAAAGAGAAAGATTCTGTCATAAGAAATGTTAAAATGATGATTAATGGATGGCCGCCTTTGTAGTAATTCCTCTGAGTTACGACTTTCCCCACTTGCGTTGGACAGTCTTCAGTTTCAGCCATGTTGATACATTTATTATAATTTTTGTTCACTTCCATGTTACTAAGTAAATGCACTTGAACTGATAATCTTTCATGCTTTTTTTTAATTTAATTTTTTCCCGTGTTTTTGAAGTGCAATTTTTTGAATATTCTGTTTTTCTCTCTCTCGTTTTTCTTAATCCTTTTTACATTTAAGAAAAATGACTTGGGCACTATTTTTTATTTGTCATTTTGTCATACATTTTTTATTTATTACTTAAGGAGTGAAAAAACAGTAAATAATATAAAAAAATCATGCTATTTGTGAAAAATTAAATTATATATATATTTTATGCTCAATTTTTCATTCTGATTTTATGTAGCCGCTTATTTACTATTAATACCCGCACGGCGTTGTCCGTAGTATAGCACCCAAAAGAAAAAAAAAAGCTTTAAACTTGAGTTTAGTTTCTATTCGATTTGACATCAGCATGTTTTGCAACATCAAACATACTTCATTTTCCTTATAACTCAACAAACGAAAATGTTTTGAAATTTAATGAGTTTGGGCCAAGGTTGGATTTCTTTCTTTTGTATATAATGAGATTTGAATCGCTGTTTGGAGTCAGATGTAAACAAAGAAACATATCGCATATGCATACCACAGCTCTTGATATTTACACATCCTGGGAATAATTAAAATCGCAATTATAAAACTTCCCTTTTTATTTGGATATAAATTTAATGGATTAAAATTTCCCCCAATATATGCTCGACAAAATGGTATAAATGTCTCAAATATCCGTTAATTATTTCTCGAGTTTTTGTGGTTCAAATAAACAGACAACTTTCAGTCGACTTCATTTTATACTATGTATAGATTAGAAAATGTGTTTTAAATTCAATAAATTTCGAAATGTATCGTTTTGTTTTTTATAGCTGTTTGAAGTTTGGTAGCACCATATTTAGAAATTTTGTATTTTCTCAAATGTAATTTTCGATATCAAATCATATTAGTAAATAAGAATTGATTTGTTTATTGTAAATGAACGTTATATTTAAAAAAATTCCGTGAATAATTTCATTTAAAATATATTTTTTAAAATTTTGTTTCAACAACGGTTTTATCAGTTCTCAAAAATGTAAGTTAAACTGCAACATATTTTTAGTTTGTACCCAAAAGAGCACCTTAAATCCAAATAACTGAAAAGAAACAACTAAAACATTTTGCTAAAAAGCATACATCACATTTCTATAGGCATTATATTTTGAAAACACAACTTCTATTTTGTTAACTGGGTATATGAACCTTCCTTAATAGAATCATATCAGATGACATCAAAGGACTAATAAATATGAAATTGTGCAAATGTTCTTTCTAATTGTACATTATCTTTCATTGAAGTACATTATCTTTCATTGAAATGTGATTTTATTTCCTTATTCCTCCCTAAAATTGCATTTGAGTGGCCACATAATAAGCATTTTTTCTTTAGTATTAATGAAAATGGAAGGAAATCGTGTATTTGATGAAACAAATTATATCGTGTATTTAAACAAATTAAATTTCATTGTAATAATAAAAATGATTATAGAAAATTACGCTAAAAAAGTTTTGTAATCTTGTCCAAATATAGGTAAAAAGTGCATGATGAATTAATTGATAGTATTCAATATACAATTTCCTATTTAGATGTTCCGTTTTTGTACTGTTATACGAAATTATTGAGGGAATATAAAAGTGTCTTATTTAATTTTTAATTAGAACCTTAATCAAAATGAGAAATCTCTCTCTCTCTGTATATATATATATATATATCATTTGGCAATTTAATGATTTTCAATCAATAACAGAAATAAATTAAGCACTGATATGGGGATCATTTCATGTGATTTGAATGGAATCGAAATGCTGTAGGTGATTTTTCTTAATTCAGAGGTAATTTTATAATTATTTGTTTTTTATTGCCTTATTCGTTATTTATTTTATATTTATTTCTTTGTATTTTTCTGATTTAATTTAATTAAATTATTTATTTAAAAAGAAATAAGTAACTTTTATCTTTTTTAGTGTCATATGGAAGTATATAATTTATGTAATAATTAGTTAAGAATAATTAAGGTCATAAATATATTACCGGTACTGCCTATAAAAGAAGTAACAATGATATTTAGATTTAATATTAGGGTCGAAGGGCTATAAGTTTATTACCTTATCCCACAGAAGAAATACTTTAATACTGCTTTCAGAAGATACAAAAATGATCTCTAGGTTTAATCTCAGGAATGGAAGTTCGATTCCTTATTTCTTAAACGAAACGTTTAATGCTGTCTTCAGAAGATGTAACAATGATCTATATATTTAATCTCAGGAATTGAGGAGTATTAGTTCGATACCCTATTCCACAGAGGAAATACTTAACACTGCTTCCAAAATATGTAACAATTATTTATAGTTTTAATCTGAGGAATGGTGGGGTATAAGCTCGATGCCTTTTTTCTCAGATTTTTTATAAATACAATTCATCCTAATGTGGCAGAAAGCTCTGGAGATTGGAATGTTGGTACATATTTATTTTCTTAAAACTGAAGACATAATTCTATCGACGTCATTATATAATTTCAATAAACGAGATTAAAATCCATCAATCTAACTGAATAAATTTCATCAACTAATCCAATTTTATTAAATAAACATCTAATTATTCACTTATGTAAACGAATTAAACAGTTGTATCTCTTATAGAATAAATTTTCACAATGTTATAACGTCTAGGATATTCCACACCGCATTTATTAACATCGCGGAGCAGTAAGCCCACTGGTAGCCCTGCATTCTCCTTAAAATCTAATTCGAAATATTCCCCCAGCATATAAGTGATAAATCCTCCGCATAAATTGAGCTGTTCTCTAAAGATAATTATGCTCCCCGAGATAAGTAGGTTGTTGGTGATATACAGAGTGGCGGTTTTGTCGATGAAGTAAACACATTATGGACCCGAGCGGTTTATGTATTAAAGGGACGGAATGACAATACACTGGGTGACCGTTTATATCCGCGGTTACATTATCCATCACTGCGGGGAGTTAAGTGTATTCGTTGTGTCCTCAATGGTACAGCGTTGCTGGAATATTCAAGTTGCCCGCCACTGCTTACGAAATGTGCCCCCACTGCAATAACTCGCCGTTACGGCGGATCTTGTTCAACCATTTGTTTTCAGGCACCCTTTGTACGCTTCTGGGAAGATTAGCCTTTGAAGTGGTTTGCCTAGTCTGCATGCAAGAGTTAGTCAAACTTGGGAGCATTGAGACAGACTGAATGGTTCTTCTATGGAGCGATACTGAAAGTAGAATAGGTTATTACTAAATAATCTGCGTTGCTTTAGAATAGTTGCATCTAATTGGTCCGGCGTATTTTACCATCATTTGTGTGGGATGTTGACTTAAGGGCTAGATTAGGGTGCGTTTTTGACTATAATGAGTTTACCGAACATTAAAAAATATTTAAAGAGCAATATATAATTTTTTATGGAATGTGGATAATTTATTTTCCTATCAGTTAGTTTCCTTTAATAAAATAAAACAATAATGTTCTTGAGTGCAAATTCAAAATAAACTGTACTACACTTTCTATGAAACGATGCTGAAAATAGAATAGATAACTACTAAATAATCTACGTTACTTTAGAATAATTGCATTTAGTTGATCCCGCATATTTCAAGAACATTTGCGCGAGATGTTGACTTAAGTTTTTTAATAAGGTGCAGTGTTGACTATATGGAATTTGTCAAAAATTAAGGCATATTTAAAGATTATACAATTTTTCATGGAATGTAAATGATTTGTTGTCCCATTAGTTAGTTTTCTTTAAAAAAATGAAACTGTTATTTTTTGTGTGTGAAAAGTCAAAATACACTATACTACACTATTCTATTCTACACTATTTTATGAAGATATGTTGAAGGTAGAATAGTTATTAAAAATGTTTTGTGTTGCTTTAGAATACTAGCATCTAACTGGTGCTTTGTATTTCAAGGTTATTTGTGTAGGATGTTGACTTAAGAACAATGTTAATCTGAGAGATTAGCTACATTGAGTTTGGTGGAACATAAATGAATATTTATGATTTACGGCGATTATATAATTCATTATATAGAATAAGAATAATTCTTTGCTCTATCAGTTTATTATTCCCTTTAATAAAATAAAATTTTAAAAGGGTGAAAAATTCGAAATAAATTATAATGCACTATTTACTATCTAAATTATCTCACTTGGAAGACATCTTAGATATGTGAATGTTAAGATTCCGGCATGGTAGTTGGTTCTTGATATCCTGGTAGGTACAGAAACTACTCAATACCAATGATGGGACGTACTTTCCACGAGAGGGCTGATACTGTGGCTTTATCACTCCGCCTCAATTGCCGTTAATAATGTCACGGCTTTCTGGTTATTCAAATTTTTCCGCGTGCCTCAGGGCAGGTTGAACCAATCAACTTGTGTTATCAAAATAGTATTTGATTTGTCTTAGTATTGTAAAGGCTTCATAGAATCTGGAGATTAAAATTTCCAAAGTATTTTCAAAAGAAAAGCTACCATTCTTTTTTTAATAAAAGGGAGCTTAAAAAATGCGAAAAAATGTCTTGATGTTGTTCATTTACATTCTTTCAATTTATTAAAATACTATTTTTCCTTAAACCAGATTTGAAGTATCATGAGAAGCAGGGACTTCATATTCATCTATTACTTTCTTTCTTTATTCAAAAAGCTGCAATTCATTTTATTGCAAATTTTCGGTGAAGAATATCCAGCAAATAAAAATAATTCAGGGCGACAAACGTGAAGAACTGAGTTGCTTTGTTTCTTATCCTGTTTTTTTCTTCATTTTCATTCTGACATTTGAAATAAAAAGTGATGAATTTTTCCATGCAACGGTTTATAACTAATTTAAAGCCAAAGAAAGTAAGTTCAGTAGCCACCTGACTTAAACTTTAAAACGTTTTAAAAACAACAACAAAAAAAAAAGGCAGAGGAAAAATGTGTCGTCATATATTTAATGAAGCTTTTATTTCTGACATTTGGATTTAAGACTTTTAAAAATGAACATTTCTTGACATTCACGAAATTTATGTTTCAGAGTTTATTTCTTGTAGCTCATAATTAACGAAATAAAAACCGCATGAGAACGTCATATTTTGCTAGATGAGTTTAATTTCCCATTGCAATTATATTTTAATTAATAGAATTAATTTTATAATTAAAGTTACAGACAATAAAAATTAACTATCTTAGTAAGCAATTGGTTTCTGTCATTTTGGGCAGTTAATCAAAATTTTTGAAAATAAATTCTCGTTTCCTCATTAGATTCCTGTGAATAAAATAATATCTAGTATAATTTTTTAAAGAAAAATGTGAAATAAAAAATTAAGTATTAATAATAAAAAAAATCTGACATAGTGTACGCTGATCTGCGAAAGAAAAATCAAGACTATTTTTTTTCTGTAATTCATTAATTCCTTATTCATTATAATTAGGGTTGGGTTAGTCTGGTTAGTATGGCGTTGGATTTGCAACCATTTGTTTGTTAGTTCAAACCCCGTCGGCCAAAGTCTTTTCGTGTGTTGTGATTGGCGCGCGTATACATCTGTCAGAGTCACAAAGTCTTTCATGTCGAGAGTAATATCAATAAGTTTATTAGTTCAGAAGTTCTCGCTCTCTTATACAAGACTAAATTACGATCTGTGGATGAGTGAATGAAATGTATGAATGTCCGCTCCTTAAAAAGGGTTGTCAAGGCTGACTTGTCAATGACATTGGCAACGATGGCAGTGGAAACGATGACAACATAAATATAATTTCATTAATTTTAAATTTCTTAACACCAGTTTTGAAAAGCCACAAACGTGTTTCCATCTTAGTTCAATTTAATTTAGTAGTGTTTGCTTTCAGTTTTCGAAACTCAAGGAAGTTAATTTTATCCAAAAGGATCTTGTATTTTCGAACCACTGCAGAAATTTAAACAAAATGTGAAAAGAGGTAATGATTTCTAATATATTTTAAAAAAACCTTTGAGTCTCGATTGTCTGATGAAAAAACAACTATAATAAAAAATAAAACCAATCATTTAAATACGTTAAAAAATGCAAGTTTTCATGTTTCAGTTTTAATAGCAGTCAAGAAATGAATTTAGCACAAATATTTTAATAAAGAAAACGGACAAACCAATGTCTTAAATTATTTCATAACATCTAATAAAGCTTATAAATCAAATAAAAATGTTTGTTTTTTTGAAAAGCTAATTTTATTTTGATATAAATTTTTTAAAATTTTCATTTAATGTTTCATTTCACCTTACGTCTTCCCATAATTCAGTGTGAAAATTACCAAAATTTTAAATAGGGTAGTTCAAGAAGCTATTCTCTAATTAATCCACATTGTCATTTATCGTAAAAATCTTAACAGTTAGATCGGAATGTTTTTGCTGTTGCCAACGTCTTGGCATTGGGGTAATGCATTTTCCCTGTGACCTGAGCATCCCTGGTTCGAACATGTTTGTGTTCCATCTACGTTCTATTCATGAAGTGTGTGATTGTATCCACCTGTAAAAACGTTTTGTGCAAGCAAATGCGACGTACTCTTGATTTTAAATGGCTCTGCTGAAAACA
The DNA here is from genome assembly GCA_026543055.1 of Argiope trifasciata. NCBI lineage: Eukaryota > Metazoa > Arthropoda > Arachnida > Araneae > Araneidae > Argiope > Argiope trifasciata. The sequence goes on along the minus strand of JAPMOQ010059426.1, from coordinate 1,399 downwards.
AGAGACGCTCTCCTGGCTTGAAATCGCTGACTTCGTTAGCATGGTTGTCTATGACAAGTGCCATAAGAACAAATAACAGCGATTTTGATATTAAATTGATTTTCTCTCATATAAGATTATTTATTTTTTGATAATTTTTATTGTATATTATTTATCTAGGAAAAAATACAAGAGCTAAATTTTTTCGCTTCATTTAAAAAAAACATGTCTTTAGGGTTTTTAAAATATACATGAGATCTTCATAATTAAAAGAAGCATTATTTCAGAGAAAAATATTCTCAACCAAAGTGACATTTTACGGTCCTTAAAATGTATTCAATAGTTTAAATATTTAAATCAATAATATTAACAACTAGCGCTTATGATAGTTTTGTCCGATTTATATTAATCGAATCAATAAATCAAGAATTGACAAAAAATACAATTTTCGCTAGATTAAAAAATTAATCACAGAGTCTGTTTTAGAATATTCGAACTCTTCTACACTTTACATGTCATTCTTTTAGTTAGTTCTTGAATGAAACGATTTCCACAAGAAGTATCCATGAATTAAGTTTCATTAAAGAATTAAATAATTAAATATAAATAGTTAAGAATAGTTAGTAGTTAATGCAATGTCTAGGCTATTTTTCAGCACTTTTCCCAAAAATGTTGAAGCATTTATATTAGACTACGAAACTATGAGCTTTAGTTCTTGTTTTAGAACGCTGCTTCCTTCGATGATTAAGTAATGAACAGGAAATTGGAAGAAAAAAATACACTGTCAGTATTCTAATGGCGAATCATTGATTTTCCTTAACCTTTTGTTCAACTTCTGTAAATAAATCATCATCAGTCAGAGATTCTCGCCAACTTTTTTTCTTTAGCGTTTACATCTTGACGTCGTTCAATGAAATTTCGCACCCAACTCCTTACTATCGAATCACTCATTGCTTTTTGTCCATCAACTTTACGAATTTATCTATGGACTTCAATTGATTTCTGTGTTCCTAGGATTTAGGGAAAACATCAATTATATGTAAAATGATGACAGATTAGCATTCGGTAAAATATTATTTTTAAAAACAATTTAAATGTTGAACATATAATGACATAATAAAGGGTCTAAACACGACTTCTGCTGTTTGCTAAGTAGTTTTCAAAGTGCACGCATGTGTGTGGAATCATGGAAGCCTCGTTCCTGGTACCAAAAAAAAAACGGACCTTGGTTTTCGGATATCCTTCATATTTCAGAATAATATAGATATTTTGAATCGATCTTATATATGGTATATTGCACCTCAAGCTACCAGAGCCAGCCTTCTTTATAAAGTAAAGGGGCGTGGGTGCAAAAAAAAAACATTTGGAGTCCTATATTTCTTATAAAGCAAAAATAAATTAAAAACTGAATATATAATAA
>JAPMOQ010059422.1:0-24957 GCA_026543055.1 Argiope trifasciata | reverse complement strand
AAGCTTATTAAATTCGTCATTTAATTAGGTAGTTAAGTAAATTCGTATGTAAAGTGGTTAATAAGTCTATGATACGATAGCAACATTTCATGGTAGTAAGGTATTTTTTTTAATCGCTAGATTGAAAACTTCTTTTATTTTTAACTGTTTATATAGTTTATAATTAATCAACCAACAAATGATTTCTACATATCGTGAAACAATGACCATTCATATTTTTATTTCAATTCGGAATTCACATTTACCTGTTCTTTCGCTTTTTTTAAGAAAAAACTCGAACAACGCATCCTAGCTTCTCTACACTTTTTTATTTATTTATTTATTTTGAAGCAAAAATATCATTGAAATGATGTTTAGAGGGTTATGTGGTTAGAGGGTGATGTGTGAGGGTTAATATTCTAACAGGTTTGTTTATAAAATTGCTCTGATTTTGTTTCTATTTTTGGGGGGAGTTATATTGATTTTTATATCTATTACCTACGTTTTGAATTCTGGTTGAATTTCCTCACGGTAGATCTCGTAAATTAAAATGTAATACAGATTTGTTGTTCAAATGCTTTATAATAATTTTTCACTACGTTCTATAGTTTCTGAGCCAGATAATAAGAAATCTATCATAGTTATTTTAATGTTTTACCATGTAATATATATATATATATATATTATATGAGTGTTTGCTTTGCACCTCTTTCTAGACCAAAACAGCCTTTCTCCCATTTTTTAAAAAAAAAGAAAAAAGGATTTTACCTTTCCTTAACTTTTTATACAAATTTTAAAAATTATACTTCTTTTCGGATGTTTTTCAAAAAATTCATTCCACAAACAAAATTCCTGAAAAGTAAAATATAGAAAATGCAAGTGTAGGCTTCAATCTTATCTTTCTGAACGTTTGAAATATAGTCATTTTTGAACGTTTTTCCAAAAAAAAAATCACTCTACAAGCAAAATTCTTGAAAAGCAAAAAGATAGGATATGCAAGAGTAGGTTTCAACCCTATTCCATTTTTTAAAAAACCTATTGCCATTCCTCTAGTATATTCTGGTTTCATAGAAGTTTTCCACTTTTTTACTCAAATTTCAAAAATCATAATTGTTTTCGAATGTTTTTCAAAAAATTCATTCCACGAACAAGAATGATTCAAATCCGATTATGCAAGATAGACTTCAATCCTACCTTACGTTTATATACAAAATTTAAAATATTTTCACTGATACCATTACATTACTTTTTTCGAATAAAAGGAATGTAACAGCATCATAAAGATTTCAATGAATCTGATATTCATAATGGATAACCTGATATTTATATAAAGATTTCTGATATTTTCACTACAATGATATCAATTTCTGTTGCTATTGTTTCTTATGACTAGCCCGTTAACGAAGTCAACAATTTTAAGCCGAAAGAGCGTCTTTTGTTTTCGGTAGAGCCATCTTGGGCCAAGAGTGCGTCTTAGATACTCATGCGTCATATTCGTTTGCACAAACCCTTTTCAGAGGAGGGGAGGGGATTCACACACCTCAAAGATCAAACACAGAGGAAGAAAAACCATGCCCGAACTGGGACTGCCAGATCACGGGGAAAACGCGTTAGATATTTTCAATTAATAGTATTATCTTAATATTTATTCTTGATTTTTATTCCCACTATTTTTTTAAAACAGTGACTAATTTATTAATGAAAATTTAATAATAATCTGTAATAATTTCATTTAAAGTTAAAATCCGAAACTAAGCTTTAAAAAATTTCTTTCTTAATTTTATAAAAAACATTTTTAAAGACATTTAATCGAACAAGAAGACCTCAAGACGAACCAAAATTAAATTAATCATTTTATTTATCTCATAGTTCATTGTTTTAAGTATTTTCTGAGGATGATATTAGCCCAATTTAATGTCTCATCTTTATGTAGAAAGCAATAATAATGCAAATTAGTCACTGTGTATTTTTTATAAACTAGATAATAATAGTTTGGAAACTTCCACCGACACACATTAGCTTAATGATACTAGTTAAGTTGGCATTGTCAGGATTAATGATTCAGAGACGTATCAAACTTTAGCTTAATCTGTATTCTTCATAGAGTAAAGTATAATTTACCGCAGTAAGGTAATTAGGCCTTACTCTTATTACACAACAAATAAAAAGATCATGTTTGACTGTTTACGAAGAAGGTTAAATTTTTAAAAAAATATGGACACCTAATTAATGAAAGAAGTATGACCAACAAATGTTCATAAATCAACTGTCAAGATTTTAGGAAAGTTGATTTTATTTTTACTCTCATAAATTATTTCAAAAACGTTTGAAAAATAGTCTGGTAAAATCTTATTAGAAATAAGATTCAGCACTCATTTCTTAAAGTACAAAAAATAAGTTCATGAAATAGAATATTTTTTAATTTTATAGAAATATTTATTTTATAATTCTAAGATTTTCAATTTTCTTGATTGATTTGTCAAGAAAGGACGAGGTAATCGTTCTCAAAAAACTTCACGTCTTATAAGGTGTGTGTTTTTTGGGTATGAAAAATCATTGAGTATGAGTATTTTTTTGAGTGTGAAAAATCATCATCTACCTATTAGTTGCTTTTTAAATGATGCTTTTGAGAAAAAAAAATCAGGCAAGGTCTATTATACCAAAAAACACCAAAGAGGAATCGCATTTAAAATCAATAAAATAGAATAAATTTTACGTCAGGAACAAAATAATGGTTTTTGAATGCTGACATGCTTGGGTAAAATGTAGTCAATATAATAATAATAACATTACTTCAAACAAAACATTTGGGAATATTTCGTTTGCAATAATCTTACTATTAAATTGACTATAATTCCTTGAAACATTGGTTTTTTTTTCAGTTTCTTTCAAAATGTCCCTTATTCATCAGATATTTTTTTAATGTTATTTTTTTCAAAATATTGCAAGAGCCAACCTTTTAAGGTATAAAGTATATTCTAGAACATGCTATGGACTAGAATTCAAATATACATATTTCAAAATTATTATAATCATGAAAATCCATTTAATGTGAGCGGGATAACATATGGATGGAAACAATATATCCATAAAATAGTTATCTTGAAATATATATATTTTTATTTTTCATTATTCCTCAGATATTACAATTTTTTTTTCAAACTTTTGTTAGATTAAGCTCACTAAGGGACGCTCTGGAACAAACTATGGATCAGAATACAAATGCGCATATTTTAAAATGCTTATAAACATAAAAGGCCGTTTTAAGAAATATAGTCAAGAAATATAAAATCGAAGAGCCAAATATAAAATTTCAATGACAAAACTTTCCTTTAATCTTTTCACTATTTACCTGACAATAGTCTCTCTTCGTTAATTGAGATAATTTTAAAATGTTTAGTCTAGAACGTGACTTTTCAACTTTAGAGATTAAAATCACAATTCAGAAATTTAGTTATTTTCAATGAACACTTAGTAACAAGCTAAAATTCTATTTCTATGAACAAAGAGTTTAAGATGAATAAATTCAATGCACGTAATTTAGTGAATTTAGCTTTTCTTACAACGAATTGAGTGAAGCCTCTTGTCTTCAGATAGAATTCTAATAAAGTTGTTTGATTAACCATTAAATGAATTAAACGTTCTATTTCTCTCTCTAAAGTAGAAAATTTCGTAAATTTGTTTCTGAGAAGTTTTGCCTTACTATTATGATATTCAAAATGTTTCAGATTAGAATTATGAGATAATGATACCTACAATCAGAGAATTGGCACTCTTACCTCAAGAACTGTTGGACAATCTGATGCTGAGTATAGAGAGACGGCACGAAGCAACCATTGCAGTGAACGAAGAGAATATCCCATACTAAGGAACATTGACGTGTCATTGTTCCCCTTGGACAGATAATCATATGTAGCAATACAATGAGTTCAATAAAGCTTTTTTGTTTTGTTCCGAACTATATGCATTGTACCCATTTTTGCGCCCTGGTTTGAATGCAAAATACCGTTTCTCATTTCTGAATTTTATGTCTCTTAGATGATTTCCCATTTCAAATATAAGTTTTGCACACCAGTGTAATATACTTGTTCTATACTATGGATATAACTGTTTACTAAGAAATGTCATAACTCCTTTTGCGGTCCACAACATGTTTCATCCCTTATTGAGTTGCTTGGTTTCATCGTATTTTCATTTTATTTCTATTTCTACTTCTGAATAAAGGTTTATTTATTTTCGCATCTTTAATTGGTAATAACTGAAGATTTATTGCTCTTGGAATCGTTTCGCATATGTTATTCGGTTATTTGTTTTAATTTTTTTCTGTTTCTGGTTTACTTTTATTTTTAATTTTTTTCTCATACCATAGAATATTGGTGAATTATCTTTTAAGCCATACAATATATTTCTCTTTATTTAAGGTAAAGAATTTCAGATTATTTTAAATATTACCAGGAGTTTAATTAAAGCAACATTAACACCATTGGGAAAAACAGGAAAAAAAATATGGATACTCGGGAAGATTTAATCCATTTTATGCGACGTATTGGTGAATTTTACTGGTAGAAAGATGTCAAAGGATTTTTTATACATTCTATTTTCATTATACACAGAAAACCCAATCCGTGCATTAAAATTACACCAGTAGAAGCGTGAAAAGGACACTAGCTACAACAGTACAGAAGTTAAGTTATATTCTTTCTAAAATTGAAATTAAAGTGGTTAGAAAAAATGTATCTTTTAAAAATACTTATAATTAATTTAGTTCATTATATCTATCTATCTATATATATATATATATATATGGTTGAATATTCTTACGTAGCTTTATTTTATGTATTTTTGTACAGATATTTGATTTTTTGGTGATGTTTCTAATGTTGTTTGTTTTGCGTCTTTTCTGTTAAATTGGTGTATCTCTTTCGCCTTAATTTTTCGAGGGATTTTCGGATCACGAGGGGTTAATACTGTTGGACAATGTCTGATTCCTCACAGAAAGTTATAGTATTTTGAATCCTTGTCTGAGAGACACCATTGAAAAAGTATTCAGGCTAGATTCTTTTTTTAAAAATTTTTTTACTTCTATTCTGTCCTTTTTAGCTGGCTTTTATTGCTAATTTATTTAATTCATTTGTACACGCACACACATCTGTTCTCCATTAAAACGTTTATAAATCTTTTTCCTTCTCATCAGAATACAGTAATACTACAGATTCAAAACAATATGTAATACTACAAAATGTATAGTACAGTAATACTACAGATTCATAACAATATGTAATACTACAAAATGTACAATACAGTTATACTACAGATTCATAACAATATGTAAATTATTATAAAAATTTGTGTCCATAGAATTTTATAGATGTATCTTGCATATATTAATTTCTTATACTTTCTTTATATTAGAAATCAAAAGCCCTTATGAATAAAGATTCTTCCAAAGGAAAAATATATACTTTTTAAATCTCATTCCAATAATCAAATTGTAAAGGAAAGAAATAAAATAAAAGTTCTATGTTTGTTTATTAGCATCTTTAATGTTTTAATTATTTTAAGTCTACTTATTTCTATCAAGGATCGTTTTAGAATTGAAATTTTAGTCATAAATTACTTAACATTAAAGCATTCATTTTTTCATCATGGCTGTTTTCTTTTATCTTCGACAATGCACATATAGTATATCAGAGTGGCTTTAGAGTTCTACCGTGTCGCAGCAATCAATGCAACTCTAATTGTCACCACTCAAGCCTTTCAAACGCATGACAATCGTAATTGGACATTTGATTGGGCTAATTATTGAAGTAATCAGCTGCAGAGGAGAGCACTATTAGACATCTCACTACACAACCCATACCCATTACATGATACATGTTCATACATCTTTAACCACGAAAATATTGTATAATTATATGTGCCTATGAATATTAGAGGAACATTCATAGTATCGAATGCATTTGAGTATCTTAAACACTCTTAATTTATGTAGTAGATAATTCCGGGAACGCCAACTCTAGGTCCCGCTTTCGTATTTAATGGTAAATCATACTACTGACCTTCGTACCCGAAGGTACAAGGATTAACCTCGTAAAACTGCATGACCGGACGTCCGCAACAGCAACAATGGTGGGAACTGTGGTTGCGTCCTAATGATCGTCACCGGCCACGGTATGACCTTCCCCGTAAGGAGTACGTCCCGTCATCGATAAGAGGGCCAGACCCCCAACTATTATTGTACCCACCGGTTTGATGAGATTCAACCACTATACTGGGAGCATCTCATCTTCAATTACGAGGAGCCCCCTTCCCAGGGAGGTCATATTTAATGGTAATAACATGGCTTTTTTTGCTTGTAGTTTGCACTGAAATTGATACGAAATATCATCCTTCTCCAATAATCTAAGATTCAAACTTCTCAAATAATCTACGACAGTGCACGCCACGGAAGAAGGTAAATATGGCCTATTTGGGATGAATTCTTTCGTTTTTCGGGTGAGATTATATGATAAAAAAGTGATTAAAATATCTTTAATCTGATGTTAATCTTTAAATGCGGGAATATAAGAGAAGTTTCTATTGGAACAACACTATTAAGATGAAACTGCATGTTTTAGAAAATGTCACTTTAGGATCTGTCAGTATTTTAATATAATTCAATACAAAAATTATTCTAGGTGAATACTGTTTTATTCACTTTTGGACTAATTATTTTAAATATTATTTTTTTCAGCGTATGTTTTTATTTGACTTGATTTTGATATGTAATTAGAAAATTTTCTGTTGTTAATACTTGTCAATATACCTAAATAAGACTATAAATTCGATTCCCAGTTTGCTTTTATAAGTATCAAATAATATTTTCCATAAAATAAAAATTTATATAAATCAAATTAAATTTACAGGGTTGTTTTAATTGAACTTTCCCTATAAACAGTATCATAAAAAGCAAATGATTCATCGGATTGCTCGAAAATTTGGTATGCAGACTATAATTAGATGCGCTCACAGAATTTCCCAAAATTTTTTAAATCCTAAAATGTCCACCAGAGGTGGCTTTTTCGAAAACACATTAAATTTAACAGAATAAACGATCAAAATAGAATACAGAAATAGCATTAACAATCCAGAACAAGAATTATGATAAATAAAATGTAAAATCGGGAAACATGTCAGTTTTAGGGAAAATTGTTGAGATTTGCACGATTGCGAAGAAGAGGAAGATTTCTGCAAAAATATTAGGGTAATAAATGTTTGCAGTCTTTATCTTTTATGTTGATGTTTCCGGTTATAATCACCACAATACCTTGTTGCGACGTTGAATGACTTAAAGAACTCCAAAACGCTTCATGTGCCACGATCTGCCGTTGAACACACAGTCCATCGACTTGAAATTTAACAGTTAAATGAGTGTGGTCACTTGGTACAAGTTTCATTTTATCATACTAGATACGATTAATAACTGCTCCTCTTGGGCAATTTCATCCTAATCTGTTCTTTTTCTTTAAATTTAATTGATTTTTTCCCCTCAAATAGAATACTGTTAATTTTACCTTACTTTTACTTAATGTGGTTCGACGACAAGATAATCAGAAACTAGTTTATAAATATTAATATTATTTTTCTATATTCCATTTTGGTTATTTAATTTGCATATTTTTTTGGGGAAAATGTGCCATCTGGTGGATATTTTAAAACTTTTTTTTGAAATTCCCTGAGCGCATTTCGCGTATTGGCTACATATCAAGTTTCTTTGCAATCCGTTCACCCGTTTGCGTCGTATGATACTGTTTAATGGGGAAGTTTAATTATAACCACCTTGCATTTCTGTGTAAAACATTTTGTAGAAAATGGAAAGTAATTTTGAAGCTTTTTTTAGTTAATAATTTAGAAGTCTCTTATAATTTCTACAATTTCTTAAAAAATAATGAGACTGGTTGCTTATGAGATCGTCAGCACTATTTTTTTATACATTTTTTTTTTGTCTGGATAAGATATTAATAGGGTTTTATTTTCTGACAAATCACATTTCTCTACTAAGAAGTTCAATAAATGTACCTGAAAATTTTAGATCTATTTTAAAATTCAAAATATTAGCTTTTCAATAATTAAATACACTTTTAATAAGAAAATAAATCTATTGTAATATATCTAAGTGTATTTCGCAGACAAATCAATATTTTTTTATACATGAAAAGATATATTTGTTTTTATGCCTTTTATACAAACCTATAATTTTCTTCGATTTTGATTAAACTTGGCAAAGGAAGGAATAGATCCCTATCAACTTTTCAAGATCAAAAATAAAATTAAAATATTAAGAAAAAGATTAAACATTTATTAGATTTTTACACTTATATTTTCCGGAAATATTATCAGAAAAAAGTTATTCTTAATATCCTAAAACTCAAATTATTTACCGTCTTCATATCAGATAAATATTTACCTGGTTCCAACCTTATTTCCGTGCAATAATTTCTTTAAGATTAATAAATTAAAAAAATAAATAAGTTTAAGAAACAATTTCTAACAATATTTCTATGATAAAACCTTACTAATTTTATTGTTCCGTCTACCGAGTCTTTGACCATTGTTAAAATTAAAACACGTAATTAATTTCTGTGCACACTAATTTCAAATTAGAATTTTCATCCCTGTTTCTTTGCATATTCACATTTTTCTATCGTTAACATCTTAATGTTCAAGCGAGGAAATTCTTAGTATACAGATTTCACGAAATTCAGAGTTTGTAATTTTATCTAATAACAAAGAGAACTTTTAATTGGTCTATTCAGTAGCAGTTTAAAATTATATTTTACCTGGAAAGCCAATATTTCAAACAATAAAGCTAGTTGTCACAGGCGGTTAGATAAAAGCGTAAAGAGTACTTAATACAAGTATATTGCATTTTTCATATATGCGTTATACTGGATGAGGTGTAGAAAAGTAGAAAATATTTCTTGCTGCTGCTGCGATCCAAAAAACAGCGATAAATGCCGGAGATTGCCCCAAATAAGTAAAAAATAAATAACATTTACTGCTGAGCAAGCAATTGTGTTTACTTTCGAAAAAATAACTGTTACTCGGCCTTAGAAGTTACTGTTATGATAGAAATTTTTTGCTTGGTGCCATAAAGATTTAGGGCTTCTCCTGTAAATCCATCCATCAGAAATTGGTGTTATATAAGTTTAGAAATATCTGTGAGAATTTTTATTATACCTTAACTGGGGAGGTGCTGTCTACACGACCGCATTTTCTTTATACTCAAATAAAACTTTCTAATGGAATGATTGGTATGAAAATCTGCTAATATATTCTGCTGGTATTTTTCCTGATATATAAAAATGTTTTAGAAATTTTTCAAACTATATTGTTTTTGAAAAAGTTAGTGCGTTGAAACATACATTTTCGTCCCGCATTACGTGTTATAAAAATAATATTCTTGAAAATACTTATAATTTTTTTACTTTTTTATTAATATTTATTTTTCCAATATATAGAAGTATATAGAAAACAATATAATGGAAAATTCAACAATTATATGAAAAAAATTGAAGATGGATAAAATTAACCCTTTTTTTATCGGTTTGTGAGATTTTCATATCACTGTTGTCGAAGGCATTTTAAACATATATTTTAAGTACAAATATAAAAAACAGGATGTAAATTAAATATATGTTAATTAAATATCTGATTCTTTTGTATTGTTATACAAATGATATGAATTCACTCGAGAAGTTATTTAGAATGACGATAAATATTGGACATAAAAAAAAATATTGGTAACGGTTTTTGACAACGAAAGACATCCATTTAGAATAAACATCCAAATAAACATACATTTAGAATATGAATATGATAGCCAACGCAAATGCTGGTTCCATTTGTTTACAATAAATTCATAATATATTATTTATTTTGTGCATGTAGGAATGATTTTGTTGTCGTTCAATTCCATTAACGGAGATTTATCATCAATCAGAATTTGTAGTTAATTTTTCCATCAAAGCTTCTAGAATGAAGATGATCCACTTGCTTTTGCCAAATTTCAACTAATTCTTTTATTTCAAGACATACATTTAGAATAATGATAATTATTCGAAAAAAATATTGATTACTATTCCTGACATTCAAAGAACATCATCTTGCCAACCTTCAAACAAACACCCATTAAGAAAATGAATTTTCCTTGATATTGCCATAACATATGATGGCCCCATTAATTTACAAAAAATCGTAATTACCTCTCTTCCTATTCTTACAGGAGTGATTATGTCACCTTTGAAGTCTATTAACGGATATTTATAGATTGTCACCTTTTTTTCCTTTATTGAAATGAAGCCGTTTCTTTTCAGGAATTTCTTCTGGTGCTTTTATATTAAGCGATACATTTTGAGTAACGATAAATATTAATTATTCGAAAATATATTGATCATGGTTTTTGGCAATCAAATAATATCCTTTTACCAACTCGGAAATAAACATCCATTAAGAATATGGATTTTTCTAGATACAGCAATCACTAATGCTTGTACCATTTATTTTGATGAAAATCATAATTTCTTTTTTCGTTGTTGTTCAAACAATAATGATTCCGTTGTTGTTCAATTACATTAACAGAGATTTATAGATTTTCCCTTTTTTATTTAATTATTTCTTATCAAAATTTCTCAAATCAAAATAAAGCACTTCTTGGTGACAAATTTCTTCTGTCATTTTTGTATTAAGCTACAGTTTTGAGTATCAATAAAAGTTTATTATCCAAATGATCATTCTCTTCTGCTTTTTAGAGATAAAGGAATACCATCTTCTCACAAAATTTATATTTTTAAGTAAACAAAACTGACAATTATTTAATAGAATATTGTTATGGATTTACTGTTCCATTGGATTTCTTTTTTGATTTGTTGATCGATGAAATGAAAAGTCCTTTAGTGACAGACGACAACTTTTATTAACACGAAGATCACAAATATAAAATAGAACGAACACATTAAACACACAGCAACGCACTACAACAAAGAGTAGTTCACAAGTAGTAATCGATAGCAATAGTTAATAGTTAATCACATCACCCAAAACGGCCATGCATAATTCAGCAAAAGGAGTGAATTCATGTGGCTTCTCTGTAGGGCCACTCCAAACGCTTTCCACTCTCCTCGCTTTAACAGTATCCAGCTGTCGTCTCACTACTACGCAACTGCTTCACCACACGCAACATGATGCTGCTTCCGCAATAACCAATAAGATTTGGCACATAACTTAATTCAGTTATCGCCTGAACTCTCCATTGGACTGATTCAACTAATCTCTCTAGAGTCTTTACACGATTGATTTCACCTTCAGACTTTTCTTCAGGCTTTTCTCTCTCTCTCTCTTCAACTCTTCTCATCTTCAGGCCAATCAAGAACAACTTGGTTTCAATTGGCTGAATCGCTAAAATTCTCGAAGTTTCCATTAATATCTATTTATAGCCAGGATCAAATGGAGCTTATTATAAAACGGTCTTTCATAGTAATTAAACCAGCCATACTGGAAAGTAGCACCACAAATTTGTAGAAATATTTATGATCTCAAAATTTCTAACATTTCTCTGAGACAAGGCATAACTTTAAAAAATAATAACACGAGCAGTCATGTATGCAAATGAAGTAAATTCATTTATTTTGTAATAGTGGACATTTTCAATTTGTAACTGTTAGTACTTCATTGAAAAAAGTAAATTTTCTCTGATCCAAAAAATGACAAACAAAGAAATAAGAGACAATCCCATGAAAAAATTTCCTTACTATTCCTGTTGGAAGAGTTTGAACTTCAGCGAATATTAATTATATTTTATGAGTGACGCAATATACTCGGTTTTCTTCTTTGGAATTGTCGAATCCACAATCCTACTGCATGGAAGTCAAAAACTCTAGAGGAAAATTTTGGCATTTTCAGAAATATTATTATTTGTACTTGCTTCAGGTGAAAGTTGAAAATGTAAAATATAGTCTTGTATGAAAAATGTAGCATGAGACTTTGCTGATGAAAATTAAAGATTGATTGGTGGATTAGCTTAGCATTTTCAGTTGAGAAATTACACACGAAATTTTAGTAGACAGATGTTCGAAGATTATTTGAATATGCCAAGCTGGCGTTAATAAATCTACAGATTGGAATTCCAAACCCACAATTCTCAGGTCCCATACACCAGTCTATAAATTCTGTCATAGCACTGATGCTATGGTGGATAGAACGGAGAATGATTAACTATGAAAGGGCAAATTCCAAGATCATTTTTTATTCAAGGCCGTTTTCTTCATTTAATAATGACGACATAGTTACAGAAATGATCTAAAATTCAAGGTCCAGTGTATGCTGACACACTTATCAAGATCTAGTGTAATGAGTTTATGCTGAGACATTTATCAATAACAGGTATCAAATATTATAGATATCAAAGTATCAATAATTAATAAGGATACTTTATTTTTAAGAAAACAAAAACACTCAGACAACAAGAACAACATTTGCAATAAACAGCAACACTGAAATCGCAGATTGCTAATGCTCAAAACATAAAATGCTCAAAAACGGCTTTCAGAGGAGTTATCTCACTCACATATTCAGGCCTCTATATTGTCTGCTAGTTTCCAATGGCTCAATACTGATTAATTATAAGCTTTCTGTCTTCTTTTTTAAAATTTTTACGACTAAAAACTTCTAGATTAAATATCAAAATTCGAGTGCTAATCGATTTTTTGCAAATACTTAGAATCTTCAATTTTGTCTCTAAAGTAATCAAAATCATCACAATGGCATATGAAATTGTCACAAAAACCAGTGTTCATTGCCTCATCATCCGTTCAATGTTTTCTACTCACAAGGAAGCAATATTACGAATTTGTATCAATATCTACCTTCCTTATTTAAAACAAGTTTCAATTGTCTTCTTCTTCTTCTGAATTTACCATATTAATTTGAAACAAGTTATTACAAATGGTTTCCTACGAAATTCTTTAATTTACAAGGAAATGCAATTTTCTATTGAGCTATGCTTATTCAATTACTTTAAAAATAAGTGCATCCGTGTTTCTAATTGAGAAGCTGCTTAAGTCCTTGCGACGATAGCTTGCCTTCATTTTTATCATAAAGGATTTTGATTTGAAATGAATATTTCGTTCATCAGTTTCTTGTGTCATATAATTAGCTTACAAAATTTTTATTTAAAAGTTCTTCATAAATATTCGGCCCAAAATGGTTAAATAAATTAACTGAACGTCGCATTGAATTCATTCACATAAAAACCCACACTCTGCATTTTGTTTCAAAGGTTCATAGTTTTCTTTTCATTTATTAGAAAATCAAACTTCAGATTTTATACTCTCTTAACGGTACTTCTTTTAAAACTGTAACTTTTTTGTAATTTACTTTATAATTTCATAATGAAAGTAATATTTTTTTAAAAATTGAAAAATTTGTAAATCCCCGTGCATCACAAAGTGTCACACTGGGGTTACAGAAGTAAATATTCAACACTTAATGAAAAGAAAATAAGAAAATTTTACAGTTGTGCAGAGTTAATGTAAGAATAAAATAAAATAAGTAAATATAAGTTAAGAATAAGAAAATTTAACATGTGTCAATAATAAATTTACAAAAATTTTCAAAAGCACTTCTATTAAAAATAAGTTGATGAAATTCTGGAGGCCATTTTATATTAATGGCCTTGAGAGCCAATCTTGCTCCGGAAAAATACAAGGAGTACATGCTCAGCATTTTCCTAGCTAACAATGTTTCAATAACAGGTAGATGATGGAGACAAGTTAAATTTACACAGATAGCTTTTAAATTTGCCATGAGCAGTGAGAAATTCGGTCATTCTATAATTTTTATAAAAATGATGGCATGACAGTCTCTTATTATTGGATGGGAAAAATTTCTTGGTTAGGCTCCCTTTATTTGACATGTGATATTCTTGATTTCAAAACTTCACCATGTTTTCTCTCGTAATCTTCCTGTAAAAGGATTTATGAATGTCAACAAAAAGACTATTTGAAATGAATTTTCTTTAAATACTATATTTTCTCAGAATTTATTTTCGTGTTTATCCATGCTTAAAAACTTACAAGTAAAAAAATCCATTGTCTCTTATATGACTAGGGGAAAAAAAGCAGCTTTCTTTCAATTATTTGAATAATTACTTTTATTTATTCGAAAGGTTGTATTAATGTGTTCTATAAATTTTATTGAAATATTATACTTTACTTTAAAAGTACAGCAAGGTCGCGTTGGCCTAGTAATAAGGTCTCGATGTCAAAACAGGTGGGTTTCATGTTCCAATTCCACCTTAAGAACCGTCGTGTAAGCGGGTCTGGTACGCTTTAAAACCGAGCGAGCCGAACGTCCTCCTGCGGGCTACTAAAACAAAAAATCCTTTTTTGGCTTAATATCGCTTACTTTGTCATCTGGGCTTGCATCCTCCCTCCCGACTCCAAACCACGCCACACCAGCTGAAGGACGTTTGACCCGGTCGTTTTCAACGTGCACCAGCTCGCTTACACAACGGCTGTTCGGTGGAATCGATCAGGTATGGTCTTCGTCATCTGACAGAAGTTCAAAAATATGAGGTCTGCCCAAAATAGCCCTTAGAGCTTTAATGTAACTAAACAGTGCTTTAATGAAGTTAAAGTAAAAATTAAAATGGAGCTCTTATTTCCAAAACTAAATTCCGTTAATAAAACAGTTAAAATCTAATAAACCTCCAATAATTTAATTTACTCTTCCACATAGAAGCAATTCAAATGTCATAAAGATTTTTTATCTATTCAAAAAAATCAGGAGTATTAACATTCTATTAAAAATAATTACTTAAAATAGACTGTGGACATTCTTACACTAAACATTTATAATTTATTTTATGATAAAACTGAATTCTCTCAACGCATTAGGTAGTAAATAAATCAATAAATCGAATACATTTGAATATAAAACTTTCTATTGAATTCCGTATGCTCGATAAATCGATTTTTTACTGCCATAAATATTATATTCTACAACGAGCTTTCTGCACCTTAGGAGTGGGAAAAGTCAAACTATCGATATTTCTTCTCCCCCCCCCCCCCTTTTTTTTGGTAGAATCTTCTTCAAAAGGCAATTTCCATTCTTCACGACTTTCAAGTATCTGAGACAAACCGAAAATTTCCTCTCCTTGATTCTTTATCCAGATAAAAAAAAAAGATAGAAAGACAGATAGAAATCATTGCGAATCCTCAAGAGTCAACCATGCGAAAAGAAAAAACAATTAATGTTTCTTTCTTAAAATGCAGGGAAGAAAAAAATTAAAACAAGATCTAAAATCCTCATACAAAGAACTTACTTATGGTAATTTTATGATTTCCATTCTCTAATCAACTTAAACAGTAAGTAAGGAATTTTTGAAAGAGTCTATTGAGATATTATAATGTTGTTTGGATATCTTCTAGGATTTGAACAAAATAGATTATTGCAGTTATTTCGAAGAAATCTTATTAAACATTTTCAACACCCTCAAATCTGGATACTGAATATCTTGTTCATTCTTCGAGATATTTGCTGGATTTACATTTTAGAAAATTGTTTACAGATATGGAAAACCGGATATTAATACAAATATATGAGTTATGTTTGTGAGTTAATACGTTCACTGCCACTACCCACGCCTGATAGCAGGACCATCTAGCGAATTAGACGACCCTACATTGCTATCTTTTAACTATAGTAGAGAAGGTGCCATCTAATAATATACTGAGTTTGGTACAATTACATATTTGTAGCGCAAATTGACGTTAGTGACAGCGAATGTGTTGATTGTTTCAATACAAATTTCAGTTGTTGTGTAAGACAAGAAGGATAATTATTTATATTCCGAATCATTAGCTCTCTTGTCTTTCTATTATTTACTAGCTGGTATTCGGCGCGATGCTGCCGCCGAAAAAATAATATTAAGTGTAATGAATCAATAATTTTGCAATGTTATATCGATATAGGATGAAGGGTACGAGAGTTACAGTATATAAAATAAGGACAAACAAGTATCCTTTTTTATATTTTGGATTTGTGTATTCTATTTCAGAATTGTAAAACTTGGCGTTCTTTCAGAATGGCAATGAATGAAACTATTTATTCTATCTCTTGACTCGTTTAATACTCGTTCAGAATTTTCAAATTTAATTTGAGAAAAGGTGATTAAAATATTTTCTTTTAAAATTGATTAAACATAGAAAGCATATTTATACCATGGAATCTTTAATATAGTTGAAACCATAACTTTTGAAAATTGAGATGGTGCAATATTATTTGTTTCACAATATTTTTGGTGGTTACTGAAAAAACGCTGAAATTTATTAAAATATAAAATCCCCATGGTTGGTCTCCACAAAACTTTTTTGCATAATCTGTAATAAAGTTGTTACCTCTGAGAATGTCTTGCATGATATTTGCATATTTTAGCTAAAAACGTAATAACCTTTAACTTGTATTTAGCATTTCTACATAATCTGTTCTTTCTTTGGCGAGTTATTTGGTGATTAATCCTTGCAAATAGATGCGGTTGAAATTCAAATTTTTTATTTTAATTTTAGATAATTGTACTATCTCTTTAATCATCCCGTAGGTGTAAACAATAGCTGATAAAGTTTAATCGAAATCTGAAGAATGGTTTAGGAAGGCGTAAGAGGCATACAGAAAAACACTCCTTTTTATTTATATAGATTACATGACAAACATTATTTAAATACTGGACACAGCAAATTCAATATATAAAAATACCAATTAGAAAAGGATAATAATTTTAGATACACTTTTAATTACTATATTCGTTTACTGACGGATTCCGGGTACTCAACAGACCATTTCTAGTTTGGCTGAATTTCACTATCAATTAGGTATAAAGTTTGCAAGATCAGATAGGTATAAAGAATCCCAAGATTTTTGGGATGCTGTGGCCCGAATTCGCCATGAATGTATTTAGTAAAAATATACACAGAGGTAAACTAATTTGGAAGAGACTCTAAGAGATATTCTTTTGAATTGAAGGGATTCTTTCAATGTAAAATCAGCTGTAAAAAGTGAAGATTTTAAAAACAGTATGTTTTAAAAATACATAATTGCTGCAAAATAGATGCAGCTGAAACATACGGGAATTTGGAATTACATGTATTATCGTGTGGTAAAATAAAAACTTGTTTGTTAGGTACAAAAAAAATGATGTAGTTCAAATGGTTAGTTCTCGTGTTACTTAAGAAATAGTTGGACTCTGTAACAAGATAGTAAGAAGGTTCAGCATCCAAAACATTACTCCATAAATATCAAACAAGATTAATGGGAATGTAATTTTTTTTAATTTTTAAAGTCAAGTTGTATAGATATTTTATAAGTTTACTTTAAAAAATTAATGATATTATAATAAATTGCATTATTATAAAATATTCTTCATAGATGTATACAGACTATTTATTTGGTTGCGAGAAAGAGGTATCTCCAAGTTCCCAACATAAATCACGTTATCTGGAAAATATATTTTTGAGTGAAAATACTGTCATAAAATGTAGGAACAATTAATAAGAGTGATCAAATGGAAAACTTTCGCACAGTTTGGAATTCAGAATTTTCAAACGTTTTTTTCCCGGTTTTCTGCAAATTTGAATAATTGGAGCTACTTCCTTTTTGCAGCAAACCCTTTAATTTCATCGCAGCTGCTACTTCCTTTTTGCAGCATTACTTTCAATTTTCTTGTAGCTGCGAATAATGTTTTTTATAAAATTGGCAATTTTTATAGTGGCAATTTTCAAAGCACTATCATTTCACAAAGGCAATCATTGTCTTATTCAAGTTCTAAAACATCTTTTTTGAATAATTTTCATTGTGATGCTAATATTTGTTTTAAAGATTTATATTTTGTTTTAAAAAATTTAACTCATTTGTTACAAAGATAATGGGCACATAAAAGTTTCATTTAATAGCATAGTTATTGCATGAATGTATAAATGATGTTAGCAATTTAAACAACAATTAATAAATTTGTGTGCAATATGCTTGTAATTATTTTTTTTAAATTAAAACTAGAAGAATAATAGCATTGATAGGAAATTTATATCCTTGAAAGCAATCATATAATACTACTTAGATTTGTTGATTCCAAATTTCAAAATTATAGAAAAACTATTTAAACTTTGGATTACTTGATTTAAAAAATGTAATTAAAAATTAAGGAATTCAAAGCTTGCAACACAAAAAATTATTTCTTTTATGATTATTAATTAATTATTTCCTAACTGGGTTATTAAAGTAAATGATGATCTTGCTTGAAAATTTTAAAAAAATTATTAAAATAACTGAAAAGTTATATCCTTAAATTTTAAAAGCTTAAAAACTTGAGCAGAATATAAGCTATTAAAAACTAATAATTTTTATTAATTTTTAACTGAAAAATGAAAATTCTACAAAAACACTTTTATAGAAAGAACGTGCTATCCCCAAAGTAAAATAATTCAAATTTGGTTGCTTTTTGTCGAACATGTGGAACAATTGGAATTATTTTCGTAATATGTAATATTTAGTTTAATTTAGATAGTTTACCAGCATGTAGAGCATTAGAATGTTAGACTAAAGAGTAATTCTTATTCCAGACAAGCATAAAATTAATAATACAATTTATAGATAAGAATCAGTCGACTTCTAAGGTATCAGTTTCAGAAACTTCCTTCTAAACTGTAGTAATTCAACCACTAAGTGAATTTATTCGGGGCTAGTGACGCAGTACCTTCTACAACTCAAATTATTTATTGAAGTCCAAACCAGCAAACAATAGGTCTCAAAACAAAGTTTATAAATTTTTTAAAAATAAAATTTATGAATCCAAATGAATCCCACATTCCTCCTCTTGTGTAATATGATAAAGTTTTAGATAATTAGGCTGTTTAAATTTGTTCTGAAGCAAATAAAATTCAAGAAAGCAATATAAAAGCAAAATAGTGTTCTATGTCGTTCCTCGGAAAATAACAATAAAGAAATTATGTTTTAGGAAGCCTCGGTGTTTGAAATTCTAGGAATTAATTTTCTTATACATGCGAATAATTTTTACTTTTTGCGAATGCATTTTTATTTTTGTTATATTGATTGCAGCGATTGTATTTTTCCACTTTTGTTGAAACCTTTAATTTATTTTTAAATTCCATACGTTACGTTAAGTTGTTCATTGTAACGACGCAATTATTTGACAGATGGTAGAAATCCTTTTTCTTTCTTCAATTGCTGCCAATAATTAAAATAATCATTACTGTCAAAAGAATCAGAAATCGCAGTTCAATCGCAATAGTGTCTTCTTATCTATAATGTAATATCTTAATGATAATGTCTTGCCTATCACACAAACCATAAATTTAGATATTTTCTAAAAAGAATGGCAAAAATGTACTAATTCCAGATTAACGTAACGAAAATTAGTTTCTAAGCATTTTGTAACATATTTTAATGTTCCAAAAATTTGGAAAAAACAATTCGATAAACTTGACCTTAATAATGATGATATAGCTAAGTCTGATGTAATGATTCAATATCACATCAAAATTTATGAATTACATCATTACCCCTCATAGAAAGAAGAATAGAGATAAGGTAATTTTAGATAAGATTATTTTAGGCTTAATGTTTGACGTTATCATTAGCATATTTGTGAGAGCCTGGGAAAAATAGATATTTCCCTAATTATCATTACCAATTATCAGCTGCCGAATTATTATCAGTAAAATAATTTGAAATAAATGAACTGAACAAATGATGTTAATCAATTACTGTAATGCATATCGAAAAAAAAACATTATGAAAGATTAAAAAATTATATTCTTACGCATTTACAAGCATCTATTCATTTATTTCAACATAAATAAATTTCTTGTGGTTAAATTGGAAATAAAAAAAAATCGCTTCATTGTAGCAGGTTTATAACATTTAAGTTCCAAACTACCTAAACTGCAATTTTAATTTATATTCTTTTTCCAATAGTGTAAAAGATGATATTGTTTATAAAACTACCCCTATTAAAATGGAAATATCTTTTCTAAGAGTAAAAAATATAGCTGTTTAAAAATACTAATTTATAAATTAGTAAAATAATATTTGGCAATTTCTAAATGAAAGGGATATTATAGATGAACGACACTAAATAGATCAAATCATGAATTTAATTTTAATAATTGCTATAGCATGAAATCATAAAAGCATTTTGATTGATACAATTGTTTTGTAAAGCTTTTGTAACTTTTTATACTTTTAATATCTTTGCATGAATCTCATTTCATTTGGAATTTTTAAATTTAATATCTTTATTAAAATGTGAATTTTATAATGTCTACACATATTATTGGATTTAAAGCCATTTTGCGAGCAAAATATATTTTCCACTAAAGTGAAATATGTCCTACATGCTTGATAATAGGAAACGGAGCCCTAAGAAAGAAAGACACGAAATGTGGATATAAAAATTGTAATTTCTTGATTCTAACAGATCAAATAATACAGTAAAATTTCAGACAATTCGTTTATTTACAGCCATATATAAGTACAACTTGTTCTAATCTAGGTTAAAATATTTGATATTTACCCCATTCGGTAATTGATGATATTTACACAACAGCTGAAGGCTGAAAGCTCATTGTACAAAGAGTTTTCCGTCAACTCGGAGAAATAACAGCACAAAAATCTAACAGGTTGTTAACACGGCTACTCCAAGGTGGAGCATAATTTACTAGTCCGCAATCCAAGAAATATCTTCTCCTCCTTCTCCGTCAACCACCCTCCCCACAACATCTATTTAATCTTCTTTTCTAATTTCAAATTGGTTTCCTTTAGCTCTTTATCACCCAACAGTTATTCAGTAAAATGCCCCCCCCCCTTCAGTGGCACCATTCTATCGTGGGAATATCCGTTAGTGATGCATCCTCATAACTGCCCATTCTGGAACAAGTGTTAAAGAAAATCCCCTCACAATGCGGGGAAATTAAGCATCCAAATGATTTAGCACTCATTCCACTTGAAGGTGTAAATAAGTTTCTCTTAACGATGAATTTCAATTTGTGGTTTTTTAGCTGGACGTCAATAATGACCAGCTGCGACGAAAACACGGGTAAAAAAGATTCCCTATCTGATAATATGGAGGCCTTTAATCATTGAGGGTTTTAACAAATGGTGGCACAGCTGGATGGAAATGCTGTTTAACCTGGAAGGGGGCAGGGGAACGATACAAAATATAACTGAGGCGCCCACAAAAACAAAAAATATATAGAAATCAGTGACACGTAATCAAATCTTTAATTAAAAGCCATCAACTGAAAAAACTGGAGAGTCCTCTCTGAGATGACCTCTCCAAATTGTGAGAATCAGAACAGAGAAATAGATTTGGTTTTTATTTTCTTCCCTCTAGATAAAGCTATTCTACGGAGAAAAAAGCAAATGTTGAGTGTTCAATCATTCGAACTTAACGAGGAGTGGGGAGCTTTCTGGGGATATCAAGAAACTCTGAGCGAGTCCCGTATTTAGTTTGACTTGGTGGTTTTGGCAGCTTCAGTATTCAATGAGATAAATAAATGCGAATTTTGAAAACAATTTTAAATCTAAAATTTATTAACTATGCGTATGATCTTCACAGTCTAATGTACAATGCCTCCTAAAAAGATAGTAGAGTTTTTTACGATTTCAGAACGCTAAATGGGATTGAACTTAAAACTTTTTTATAGAATCAAAACGAAAGTTAACACGCTTACTTGGCAGTCGAAATACGGTGGGAAATATTTCATAGTAAATATATCTTTCAGTATTTTAGAATAAAAAAATTAATAGCTATAAATCAAGATATAAATTTAAAAGAAAATATTTTGGTGCATTTTAGAACAAATAATGCCCATTATATAAGTATTAAAGATAGAATTTTAATCCTGTAATAAATGCGCTCTTATGATAAACTGTAACGTTATCGTGTTTGCTTATAAAAATTCTCTTTTGAAGATTCATATTTTGCTTTGCATAAAACATGATTATTTCTCGAATTTTTGCAATCTTCCGAATTGTCATTATATTCTTTTCGAATTGGGTTCCTAAACTTCTCAGACATGTTATACTTTCTTTCAATAGAGACGCAATTATATTCTGTAGTTTTTATTAGACAAACATAATTATGTTCAGTAGTCATTATTAGGTAGATTAAATTATGTTTAGCAGTTCTTCTTAGATAAACATAAATAGATTCTAGTAGATAAATGAAATTATGTACAACAGTTCTTATTAGGTAGACGTAATTATGTTCAGTAGCTCTTAGTAGATAGGCATAATTCTGTTCAGCAGTTCTTAATTGATAAACTCATTATGTATCGCACTTTTATTTAAATAAGGCGATATATTTCAAATTAATGCATATCAAATGTTTTCATAAGTTTGAAGAAAATAAATTAATTAAAAAAAGTTATTTCAAATTAAAAAAAAGTATTCAAATCCTATTTTTAACTACGTTATTTTTCTGTTGTTTCAAATATACATTATTTCTCAAAAGTTTAAAAAGTAAAGTTTTCTTAAATTGCTTTTATACGTAGCAACCAAATGCATAAAATGTGGTCCAAAATAAGCGGTGAAACCGAGTTTGAATCAACATATATAGGAACTATTATACACTTGAGAAAACATTAAAGGAAATATATCCAAGAACTATGATACTAGAAAAATTTATGCTCCCTTGGAATTGAATATAAAATCCCGGGAGCAAGACCTTACTCTAACCTTTAGTTTATGTCCAGCAACATAAATCATTTTCAAATGCTTAGTCTTTGAAAGATAGATTTCTGTATATTTGAAGTTTACCTTACGATTCAGATATTCTTGGATATTTCGTTCTGTTTTACTCAATAGATTGTCCTGAACAAAAGCTATAGACATTCATTTAGTAACTCAGCGTAGAGTTACTAAAAAAATATTGTAATATTTAAATGCGGTCAGAGATTTAGTTTTTTCACGAAGTCAAAACAGAACATATGAATTTTATACTATACAATTATTATAAAAAATCAGTTGAAAGATCGAATTTGAGCAGCCAATATTCACAACAAAACTTTTGATTGTTCTTTATTTGTTCCAACTTTTGATCATGAAGTACCAATCATAATTAATATACATTAAACCTATCACTGATTGGGATTTTTTCTGGGACATTAAAAAAATGAAATTTCCCAGTTTTTCATTTCATTATGATTATTATAAGAGTAAATACTCATGAGGTTTTGTATTATTGAGGACTAAATATTTATTATATCTATATCAGAATTATAAAGCGACGATTATAGGTCTGAGTCAGTAACTTAGTTTCCCATATGTTATTTGCAGAAAACATATATACGAAAAGTAAATTCTAGGACGAAAATAAAATAAAATTGTTAAAATAAATAAATAAATGAACTGATTAATAAGGACAGATGCAATTCGTGGAGATGGAAGATAAGAAATTTTACCATCTAATTATGTAATCAGATAGGTGCTTATGCCTGTTTCAGTTTTATAACAGAAATCTACTTTCCACTTTAGGATTAATTTCTTTTTAGTTTTAACTTACTTTATCTGTCTTTGTACACTGTTAACTGATCTAGATAAATAAGATTTGTCGTCATAAATTAGAGTTATAATTATGATTAGATTTTGATACAATTGATAATTTTACTATTGTTAGATAAATATATAATAATGGATTTTCAGCTGATTTTAAAGTTATATAAATGTGATATGCTTGATTCTGAATAGATATTTATAACTGCTTGTCTATAGAATGAAAAATTTGAGAGTGTAGTTAAAATAAAAAACAGAGAATATTGCCCACTACTTTCTCACATTCTTTCTAATAAAGGTGTTATACCTGAAGAAACTTTGCAAATTGGTGTACAATAATTACAAAATATTAACCTCTGACCTGAATATAGCATTTTTACTGAATGTATTATGGGAACCTATCGAGTTGTTTTGGCGATTAATAACCGGAATGCAATTAATAATATCTGAAACTCAAATTTATGTTTTAGAGATGTTTTCCTTAGCTGAACTGAAACAAAACTTTGACACAAAATTGAATATGTCATCACAAAATCCCGTATAAATGTGATATATTTAAATCATTGCCTTTTTAAGTTATGGCATTAATAGGTTTCTTAAAACAGAGACAAACCTACGGACAGTCCTCTTATTGGATTTGGCTCAAAGTTTGGCTAGTGTTTACCCTATAGATATTAAATATATGTTATATATTTAGCTACCTTCTTTTTGGAACTATCGCATTAACTTGTATTCAGATAACCGGATGGACACACTTTATTAGAATGGAATTAGCAGGGAAAAAAAAGAAATTTAGAAGGAAAGAAGTTTTTGTATATCCGAATTTTATTGTCTAGCTGAAAGCGTTCTTGTATGGATTCTTTTTACTCTGGCAGGTATGAAATATAGTATCAAAATCTAGACTTTTTGATGATTACAACAGTTTCAGATTGATACCCTTACTAGAAAGTAAAAAAAAAGAAAAGACGGAACAGAAATTTATATTCAAATTTTTAATAATTTGTTAATTTTGTGTAATATTATCAAAATAATTGTAATATCAATCCAATTAGTCACTTTCAAGGCAATGCTGTTCAATAACGACGCTTTAAACTAATAAATGCTATATTTTCAAAAATTATAAAAGCCCATATAAATATTTAAAATAAATATTGGTTGGCTACAAAATAATGTTTTACATATATCTGAGTATTTCATCTATTTAGAATTTTACAGCCATCCTCGAATATAACCAAAGGTAAAGACTCTTTTTTTTGTTCACATTTATACATCTGCCTTAAACCATAGCAGAATTTCAAAAGGTGAACGACAAAATCTTCCAATTTTATCATCTGTTCTTGCTGAATGAGCATTTTAAAGGAAATGAGCAAAAAA
>JAPMOQ010059409.1:0-16211 GCA_026543055.1 Argiope trifasciata | reverse complement strand
ATTTCTCGATGTATTTTATCGATCGGTGACTCGATACTAATCATTTCTCGGTGTATTTTATCAATTGGAGATCTGATACCAATCATTTTCTGATTGATTTTCTAAAGGGCGATCCAATACCAATCATTCCACCATGTGAATTTATAATGGGTGACTCAATACCAATCATTCCATCAGGTAAATTTATTATGGGTTATTCAAATATAATCGTTTCTCGATACATTTTCCCAAAGGGAAATCCAATACCAATCATTTCTCCATGTGAATTTATAATGGGAGACTGAATATACAAACTATTTTTTAATCGTTATTTCCACTTCATGCTGGCTGACGTTTTCAAACTTCTTATGTTTTTTTACAGATACTCAAATATGAATAATGAAGAAAATTAAACAAATTAAATTCTACCAAGTTTTAAAAAATTTTAAGGGTATATTTTTAATATAACCAGCACAGTGCAAAATAATAATAATTACATCAATTGTAAAAGATATTTAATAATAAACATGCAACCATTTCACAAGAATGTAGTGAAATTATGTACAAAAGCTATAATCCGAATAATAATATGTATAACATTGTGACGGTGAAAAGTATTTTTACTAATGTACATAGTGCAAATGAAAGCAAGAATATAACATACCTGATATCATTTGAATTATGTTCTGAAATGCTAACTTTATGCCCCCAGTTCCTTTCCAATGGGATCATTTCATGTGGAGTAAAAGTTGTGTCATGTACTTATGCGCATGACATTTAAATCTTCATTCGCAAAGCTTTAGTAGATGAGTCTGTCATTAACGTTCTCCACCCAGTATGAAGCAGATATTTTGTTTACATTTGAAGTTATAACTGAGTAATTTTTAAAAAAAATTTTCCTTCTGTTTGTGGTACTCGCACTTTTTTCCCCTTCTCTTTCATGTCTTGATTCCACAGCACCTCGGTGGCATCAGATACAATTTAAACTATTTTTGGGGCATTCGTGAAATGTTGATTTTTGTGAACCCGGCACAAGCTAAGAAATGCGATTCTGGAGCATACGCCGGAGAACATACCTTCATTTCTTCCTTCCTTCCATTCTAATTTTTTTCCCTCTTACTATGTGTTAAAAGATGAAGTATTGATGCGATGCTGGATACTTTAATGTGAAATTAAAAAGTGATTACCGTCTAAAATGGGTTTTTTTTTTTTAGTTTTCTTTTCACAATTCTGAATTGCGTTGTTAGCATTGCAATAGAAGGTTGTAATAAGCCTGCTTTGAAGTCGGAGATATGCTACGATCATTTTGAAGAACTTATTTAATGTATGCTTATTTTACTAACTATTGGAAACAAGCCCCAAAAATCTCTATATCAGTAATTTTTATATTGCTTCAACATATCTGACAAGCAACTTTTTACTAAAAGCTACCCAATAATTGTATTAGACCGAATTATGCTATCATATTAGAACCAAATGTAATGAAATAAAGGTTTCAAAATTGAACTACACAAAATATGATGTATATTATTTTTTAATTCATGACATTAAAATAAAATACATCATGAGGTTTTACTTTTTTATTATGAACCTTAAAGTTTCCTTTATCTTTTAGTAATTCATATTCAGTTATTGCTGGGTAATCATGTTTAATAACAAAAGAGTAATCTGATTATTCTCATTAGTTTTTTTTCTTCTAATAATTGTCATTTTTGTTTATTATACTTAAACTGAAATTGATTATTATACTGTTATTCTATATCATTGGGGAACATAGTGATTTCTGTTTTAAGAAATACTGATATTTCCATTGAAAATCAATTTCCATACCTGCCTTTATTATATATTTTTTATTTCCAATTTCAATCCAAATGGATGCTACACTCTTTTTTTTCTGTTTCTTTATATATCAATTTTGAATCATAAAATTCTGCAAGAACATAAAACTGTTTCTTGCAACTAATCTTTACATCCTATTTAATTTCTATATGTATATATATTCATCATGTCCTTACTTGTGTTAATTAAATTTACAGTATAGTATGTTTTTGTTTTTATTCAATGTAGTTTTAGCATTTTAATATGCATTTCAGAAACATTCGGCTTTAAAAGCATATTGCTCAACATTATGTTTTTATTGGTGATAAAAAAACTGTTCAGTATCTAAATTTTTTCTGTTGAATACAATTGATTTAATCATTTACTTTTACATTCTTGTCATGTTGTGTTTATATTCTTTTTGAATGTCTAGAATAATAAATAATTTTTGAAATATCTTCAATAGGTGATTACATTGAAAAACCATTTGATCATCTTTTTTCGAATAATTATTCATATATATTTTATTTATATTTTTTGTAATGTGTAAATATCAATTATTTTGCTTGCTTTTTTTAATGATTTCTACAAATTAAAATGAAATAACTAATTCATAAGCTGCATAGATTAAAAAAAGGGTATCCATATCTCTTATATTGTATAATTTGAAATTGTAATCATAAGTTATTCAATATATACAAATTTGAGTTTCATGTTCTTTCCTCTGAGTAAACTGAAAACTTCAAAGTTTCAGCAATAAAAAAATAATTACTTAAGAAAAAAATGTAATAATTTTGTTAGTAAGTTTTAAAATGTTAACTTATTTTAGAGTAATAATTATTTAAAACAAAATATATTCATAAAATTCAACATTCAATGACATTTAAATAATATATTCAAAAAACACATGTAATTTTTCAAAAACAAACAAACTACCATTGCCGTTTGTCAAAATGTATTCTTTGAACAACAACAAAAAGATATGGGAAAATGAAAGAATAAAACAGTATGAAACTAATTAAAAAGTGATATTAATCAACTATGCAAAAGAATTACATTGAAAATACTAATTAAAATTTAATATACTGAGTAAAATTACATTACAACGAATATTTGTAGAAAATAATTCAAAGTAATGATTTCATTTCTTTTTTAAAAAATCAAACGATTTTTGTAATTATTCGGTTAGCGTAACATTTAACTTTCGTGTTAATGTGTCGGATGTCTGCCGATAATCAACTTTATCCGCAGACCTTCCGACATGCACAGAATGACTAATAATTGAACACAAAATGGTTTGTTTGGTACCTGACACATGACCGTGAATTGACCCCATTAGGAACTCTTATTTGTGATTGTGAACTTGCAATAAATTCCAGGCCACTAACATATATTGAAGATAATTCAGAAGGTCTAAGGTAATTAGTGATGGGGAATCTAGTTCGTTTGAAAGATCCGGTTAAAGTCGTCCGTTCACCAACTTAACCGTTCGTTTACGTTGTTCTTGAACGACCGATTAGGACACATGACCATGCTCTTTGAACGAATGTGTTATACTCTTTCGTTAGCGAACGAATGTCCCGGCTCTTTCGTTCGTGAACGAATTGATACATAGCTTTTGTCTCACTACGTCACTGGCCATGCCAGAAATTTTCGGCTGTATTGAGGATTGTAAAGAAAGGTTACTTCTGCCTTATTTCTCCACGCATGCGCTGTTATTTTGCCATATGTAGCTCGGTCCGAGAAGGTATGCATAAAACAGAGAATGGGGGCCTGCATAGACTCTAATGATTCTTTCCCCTTTCACGCAATGAAGGAACAGGCTTTGTAATTTTTATTTCTCTGTTATTCTACTGCCAGAGATTATTGAGTTATTTAATGATTTTTTAAGACATTTTTTAGGTCAGTTTTTATTTTTTTATTTTATTATGAAATATTTTTAAAGATTGGTTATTTTGACGGTATGGAGTTTCCAATTACGTTTAGATAACTACATAAAAAATTAAGCTTATCACTGTTTACTAAGTTTAAAAGTATTTCGTATTTCGAGATATTACATCATTATAATATTTTTCAATAAATTTTAAAGTGACTTTATAAATTAACATTTACTATATATTTATTTATTCAGCTTTTATTTTTATTTTTAAATTTTATTTATTTATTTTTACCTTCTGGAGTATATGTCAATAGTCGTGTCTACTTAATAAAAAGCAGGATTCACTTAGACTTCGAACTTTTGGAATACTGATATTCCTATTGTTTTATACTTGCTCAAAATTGATTATATTTTTATTGTTTAAGAGCTATACTATTACATTTATTCCTATATATAATTATTTGTATCTTTTATGTTCACTCTTTAGAAGGAAAAATGTATCTTAAATTATCATTTAATAATTTATAATATGATAAATAAAAGATTGTTCTTGCCTTACAGGGTGCGTAGTGACAATCTGTTGCAAAAATTAAGTACTTTTAAGCACCTTTGTATAATTGTATATATGTAAACTGCATACTTTATAATCAAATATTTTTTTTCTGTTTTACAACAATGCATAGTTTTTCTGGAAAAAAAAATCTTAAAAATTAATCTTAAACATTTTTTTTTATTAAATTTTAATCTTTATTTTTGTACCTACGTAGCATCTTATAATGAAAAATTATGCCTTTTCCGATTTGACAAACGCATAGAAATAAGTATAAAAATAAAAAAATCCATTAATACCAAAAAACTTAAGTCCACTTCTGTAAGATTAACAACAAAAATTTATGAGCTTTTCCAACGTTTCTTAAAATTAAAATAAAACATATTGTTACGAGTCTGTGATGCTGCTTCCCAGCATGATTGGTTTCTTCACTGGAAAGAATGATTTACAGTATTCCGTACGGGATGCTGTGGATGCTCTTAGAAATGATCCCATGGCTTGGCGACAAACTTGGCAATCATTTGGCGACTTGGCGACAAATTGGAAAGTACCCGAAACATCGAGAATTTTCCCGGTTCGTCCATCAGGAACCGAGATACGTCCAGATACGCCCTGATTGGTGGTGACATTTCTAGCCACGCCTCTTGGGACTATATAAGGGCGATAGTTTCAAGCTGAGAGCAGTAATAGCCGGAATCGACATTAGATAACGAGTCCTCCAGAGGAGAAGACAAGAAGCGGCGAAGCTAAGCAAGTGCTGGACTGAGCTGTATGCCTTGTAGTCTATTGAGGAAGCAGCATCGAACACTAAAGCTAGTGCTGCGGATATTGCTATTACTTGTGAGTTACTGTTGTTATTGTGTGCTGCTGTGTGTTCGTCTCGTCTTTAAATAACGCCTGTATTGTGTCCTCTACTAAAGAACTGATCACTGTGTGTTCATTTCTTTTCACACCGTACATACCCACTATACAAGGTAAAAAACGAACCCGACGGATTAATATAGGAAATCCGTAACATTTTGGTGTCAGAAGTGGGATAGTGGTTTACAGTGTATGGTGCTGAATAGATCCCAAGCAAAAATGGCTGAATCGGGGAATGACAAGTTTAAACAACGTTTTGCTCTCATGAAAGAAATGCGGGAAGAGAATCGAGCTGCACAAGAGAAAACGCAGGAAGAAAATCGGACTGGGCAAGAGAAAATACTGAAAATAATGGAAACAGTGCAAAAAGAAATGAAAGCCGGTCAAAAAGAGATGAAGATTGAACTGAAGAAAGAAATTCCCTCGACGAAAGAAATTTTAGAGGAAAAACTCACCAGTATGGATGATAGAATTACTCACGTTGAAGAGAACTTCTCAAGAATATAAGATCAAGTTAATAAAATGGAAGAAATTATTGAGCAGAAAATAATCGTGAAGATAGAAGAAAATCTGGACCTGAAGGTTCGAGCAGACATCGGAAAAGAATTTGAACAGAAATTTGGGACAGAGATTGAAAGCCTGAAGAAGCAGATTTTAAATGGGCATGAGGAATCTTAAGTGACATTTACACCTTCCTTAGCGACGATTAAATTATCGGCATTCAATGGAAAAACATCCTGGCAGGTGTACAAAACACAGTTTGCGATGATGGCGGTAGCTAATGAATGGAATCCTCAAGCCAAAGCTTTTCAATTAGCAGCTTCATTAAGAGGAGACGCGGCAAACATCCTCGAGACGCTGACAGAGGAGCAAAGACATGATTTCCAAGCCCTATCGAGCACACTCGAGCTGCAGTTTGGAGAGAAGTGCACGAAAGAATTCTGCCGACTGCAGTTAAAGTCCCGCTATCAAAAAATGAGAGAAAGCTTACAAGAATTGGCCACTCAAAACCAGCCAGAAAATAATAGCCAAAATTGACATATCTTAATCGCGAAGGACTGAATTTGCAATACCCGGTTTGATAGCAGATTACCGAAAATTCCGATTTGGTATAATGGACTATCCTGACATAGGCAATCCCAGAGCATCAGTGCTGGTACAATATATCGCATTCTTTCAAAATTTACCAAATGAGGAATTTTAAACGAAAAAAAAAAATAACATTAAAGCAACTTTAGGCGAATAACAATAAGAATAAAAGCAATTGTTTTTATAACTACTTTAACAGCTGCAAAAAAATTCGATTCAATGATTCGAAGAAGCAATATCTTCATTCATTGAAGTTCATTATAGTAAATATATTTGTTATAAACTGTGTACACTTATTTCTCAGCGATTATTTAAAAAAAATTATATTTGACCAAACATTTTTTTTTTTTTTTTTGCTATTTAAAGGCTACTATTTTTTTAACCTTTAAAATGGTGTTAAAATAACTTTTATATGATAATATGCTTTGATGCTTAGTAAAAACACAATAAAATTTTACTTTTTTAAATTAAAAGTTTGAGAAATCCGTTTTCGGTATGCCTCCAAAGGTTTAAAAATTACTTCCCAAATTTCATGCTCTTAATTTCAATGTCTTTAAACCGGGCACTGCTCAGAACAATACTTTATATATAAAGATAATTTTCCTTTGTGGAGGATTTCTATGAGTTATAAAAAGAAAAAAGAATCATTATAAAATAATGGAAATTTTTTTAAAAAAATTGTGTAATTTTGTTCTTTTAAAAATATTTAAATACCAGATGGCCCACATTTAAAAGTTTTGCTATGTAAATTTTTATAGCATCTGATATTAAAACAAATTGCTTGTATAAAGGCTAAGTTTTAAAAAAAATAATGGATTTTAGATTTTTGGAACGGAAGATAGTGATGTTGCATTATTTAAAGAGCCAGAAAAAGCTTATTCCGTGTCTACATATTCAGCCCATAATCACTATGTTGTTAAAATAATACAGTATAAGAGAAAAATAATTTTTTCCTATTTTATTTAAATTTATTTATTTTATATCTGTAACCTATATTACAATTAATGAACGTTTTTTTCCCTTGATCAGCAACAAAAATTAAACAACACATTTTGCAATTTACGAAGGAAGTGTAATTAATGCCCGAGTCCTATTAATAATAAATCTATTCTATTAATAATAATCCAGATTTTTTTTCCAAAAATGAAGATAAAACAACATTGAAATAAGAAAATTCATTTGAAAGAAGTAGTTGCTTAATACGATAAATAATAAATATTATTATCCCTTTTTAGTTGTGATTAGAAGATTAATTTGTCTTCTTCTTTGTGTAGTAATAGATGTGATATAATTGGTTTTTTTTTCAAAGTAAGTAAATATTTCATTATGATAGCAATGCTCGTCATTTAAGTAAAATTTATTTCTTATTTTTTTATAATATCTTAAATACAGGAATAAAAGAGCATACGAAAAAAAGAGTAAAATAAAATATTTTACTTAATTCATTTTATGATAGTATTGTAGCTTAAATAATTTTTGATATATTGTTAAAAATTATAATTATTAAAGCAAAAGGTAAAATTTAGTATCATATCAGAAAAGTCGTAAACGATTCCTAAATCATTTACAATTAAAACTCCCTGAAATCTCTAATATAAAAAAATGGCATGCCCCTCACCCTAGAAAAAGAAATTCTCACACTGTCTGATTCGGCGAGTTGAACACTTTTACCTTCTCTGAAGCACTTCCTTTTTGCTAGACGAGTGTCCAAAATTTGTAGTGATAAAAGAGCTAAACACCATGTAATCAATCCTAGGTCAACAATCAGTCTTCCTAAGTGATAATGCCCCCCCCCCGCTCTCTTAATCTTATGCGGACATAACCACAAGCATCTGTCTTCTTATCTCTATGGGGTTCACGCATGAAGTTAGCAAGTTCCATACTGTCATTCGCGAACGAAAATAGCCAGGTCCAAGCAGTTAATGAACGGGAATAGCCAAGTCCACACAACCATTTTCGAAAGAACGACTTATTCAGAAGGTGGGATGACGAATATTTTCAGAACAGTTATTGCTAGGGATGACGTATATTTTCAGAATGGTTATTACGTAACCAATATCAGAGAGTCGCAAATATCAGTGATCAATACTTTACAAAGAAGAATGTGAATCAAATAGGAATGACGAATATCTTCAGAACTGTTATTACGTAAGAGTAATGAGAATTTAAACAGAATTTTTGAACTGTTAATCTATGCATCTGCGCAGGAACGCTTCTCAAGATAAAAAACACTATGAGACGGGTGACAAAATGCTAA
Organism: Argiope trifasciata; assembly: GCA_026543055.1. Lineage (NCBI taxonomy): Eukaryota > Metazoa > Arthropoda > Arachnida > Araneae > Araneidae > Argiope > Argiope trifasciata. The sequence goes on along the minus strand of JAPMOQ010059409.1, from coordinate 7,778 downwards.
GCGTCAATCGTCGTAGAGGAGGCGTGGCTATCTATGCTTGAGGGTTCGTATAATAAGTTCGTTATTATAAGTGACGAAGTTATTCACATTCATGAGGATTGAGGGTTTGTGTATATAAGTATAAAAAGTTTAAAAAAAGTCACTTCTTAAGTAGACAAGACTGATATTTTAACAACAGAAGAAAAAAATATCCTAAAGAGGCGAGATGAAGTCAATAGTTGAGCCAAACGGATGATTGATATGATTGTGAATTTTAATGAGGACTTATTTTCTTTTAAAAAATAGTCTTTGGAAAGTCAGAGTAAAATCAAATTTTACACTCCGGGGAGAAGATTTCGGTGATTTAAAGCGAGATATAAATTTTGATACTCAGTTTATTCCAATTTAATTTATAATCAAATGATTAATTCAAATAAAAAATAACTTAGTCAATTAATTTTAACTATTTAATGAAAAAAAAAATTCCTTGATTGACTATATTGGTAGACTATATAATTTCTTAAAAAAATTAATTAATAAAACTGCAAAAAAAAAAGTATAGATCGTCAAAGAAACAATTAAATGTCGATTTTCAATCAATAATATCTAATATTTTTAACATCTAATTTGATAAAATTTTATCTATTAAATTATTTATAGACAAGAAAGAAAGTATTTAAAACAAAAAAATTCACCAAACTCCATTAATTTAGAACAATATCTTTTGAGGATTAATAATTAATATTCAATAATATTTTTGATTAAATTAATATTTTAATTAGATTTAAAATCATATAATTTATTAAATATTTTAATTAATTAATAATTTAATTAATTTATATGTTAATAAATAGATAATTTTAACAATAATTTAATGAATTTATAGTTTAACGAATTAATACTTTAAATAATAATTTAATTAATTTAAAGTTTAATTAAACAATACTTTTAATAATAATTTAATTTATTTATATTTTAATTAATTAATAATTTTACTAATAATGCACTTAATTTATTTTTTAATTAACTAATATTTTTGATTGTACTAATAATTATATATATGATTTCATTTCAGTACTTGTTTTGTAACTAACATCACACATTTTCATTTTTTAATTACTGGTTGATACAATATTTGTTTTAAATAGCGTAAAAAATGAAGGTAAACAAATGACAGTGCAACCTGCTACATATTTTAAAACTCTCCAAATAAATAAATATTTCAAGATGTACAATTTTTTTCAATTGTTTTTTAAAAACAAATTTTTGCTTCAGAAATATAAAAAAAATCATTTAGGAATTACCTCAAAATTAGGACATTTAGATATGTGACTTTTATGAGAAGGGAAAGAGTCAACTTTTATTTAATAAGGAAACATTACAACGTCTTTCAGATAATCGTGTGAAAAGTTCTTATGAAGTAAAGGTTGAAATACTGAAAGTTTGCAAAATAATCTGAGTATTAGATTTAAGAATAGTAGTAAAATATACAGAAAGGGTACTATCTAATGAGAAATGTTCTTTTAAATTAAATCTTATTTTCAAATTAACTAAGCCAGTTGGGAAGATCTTCCCAAAACTTCATCCATGTGCTTTAATAAGGGCGTTATCCCTTTCCGTATTCATACATACAATTGCGATTCCTAAATAAAGTCTTGTATCTTTATTATAAAATTCGCCAAGAACGTTTATGAAATATAAATCTTTTGGGTAAATTTAGAGTTTTTACTGAATCTATCGCGTGATATTCGACTTTTTTTTTTTAAAAAAAAGAAGAATTACTCTCCAGCATGCTTTAATAAAAACCGAAAATCAAATTTGTGTTTTAGACGAATTTTTTTCCAAATCCATTAAAAACAAATTTTGGCACAAAACTACAAATATAGTCAGAAATTCAAAGAGCAAATAGAGTAGCATGCTTATGAAAATTCTATTTCTCATATACGGAACAACAGATGGCCACTCTCTTGGTTCCGAATATAACAGATACATAACATGTTAAATTTATATACCAAATTTTATCTATCTAGTTCCATTCCTTTTATCATGTTAATTTATATTCGCGCATCTTATGAAGATAGACTATATCTGAAGATAGACTATACTTATACAGATAGACTATATCTGAATGGATTTTGCTCAAAATTTGATAGAAAACAAATTTGTAACTAATATCATGGACCAAATTTCATTTGTCAAGCTCAAAGCGCTATTGAGTTATCGCGTTGCAGGATAGGCAAGAAGAGAAACTTAATACCATTTGTTGTGTGTGTGTGTTGTACTCATTAAGGCAGTGATTCTCAACCTGTGGGGCGCGCCCCCCTAGGGGGGCGCGAGCACACTAATGGGGGGGCGCAAGCATATCCAAGAGAAAATGTTATTTAAAAAAATGATTAAGTGACCGAAAAGAAAGAACACACACACACATACAAAGCAAAATACATTTCGACATATTTAACAATTAACTTATTAAATTAAAACAACTTACCAAATTAAAAACAAATTTAATAATTATTAGTGACTTCCTTGGGCCTGTCTTGCAGAGCAAAGTTTTTCGAAGGAGGGTTTAATATTAGAAATAGACACCCTCAGTTCTTTTCCTATATTTTGCCTTCAAAGAAGCTACCGCAGAAAATCCAGTTTCACAAAGGTAAGATGTTGAAAATGTTAGTAGAATGTGAAATTCCCTTGTTTTTAGTGCAGAAAACTCATCATCCACTCCTGCCCAAAATTCAAAGAGCGATTTATTAAAAAATTGTCTTTTGATTTCGCCGCTTGCCGTGAAGTTTATAAAGGTTCCTTCCTCTTCAGTTGAGAGTCCTTCGGGAGTATTTTGAAATGGATCCCTCACCCACTTGTAACTTGATATCAGTTTGTCGTCAGCAAGAAATTACTTTTTAAAATTCTTTGCTAGCATTGCTAAATGATTTTCAATGGTTACAGAAACAACTTTTACATGTTGTTCTTCAGCCTTGTAAATTTTAATACAATCGTTCAAATTTGCAAACATTGTTAAATTTTCTTGCTTTAAATTTCTGCTCCACAATTCCAATTTCCTAAAAAAAGCATTAACTTTATCATTCGTATCCAATATATGTGTATTTGCTCCTTGCATTTGAAGTCTCAAGTTATTTAATTTCTCGAATATTTCGACCATGTAGCTCAATTTCACCACAAATAAACTATCGCGAAAGCTCTCAGCTTCCGGTCTGTTTTCCTCTTCTAGGTAAACGGCGATTTCTTCTCTTATTTCGTAAACACGTTGCGAAAATGTTCCTCGTGATATCCATCTTGCCTCGCAATAAATAGTAACGCTGAATGTACTACACCCATGTCTTTACAAAGTGCGAAAAAGATTCTTGATTTCAGGGGTCTCATTTTTATATAATTTACTAGGGTTACAACCGTAGTTAACACAATATTCAAACCAGGACGCATTTCTTTGGAAGCCAAAGCTTCTCTGTGGATCATGCAATGTGTTCAGACGCACTGTGGCGATTTTTGTTTCACAGATGCTTGAATACTTTGGGATCTTCCGGACATAGAACGAGCACCATCGGTGCATATTCCGACGCAATTTTTACATTCTGTTTGCCTCGTTCATAAAATCATTTAAGATAGCAAATAATGCGAGTGCTGTTGCTTTGAGTTCTATTGGTTTGCAGAAAAGTAATTCTCTACTACTGACAAATCATCACAAAATCTAACATAGGCAATGAAATAAGCATCTTTATCTGTTGCCTCATCAAGTTGTATTGAAAACAATTTGTCACGTAACTTCGACAAAAAGCTGACACTTTACATCTTCAGCTATATCAGCAATTCGACGGGCAACAGTATCATTTGAAAGAGGTATAGACTGCAATCTTTTTGCAAAATTATCTCCAAACATAATTTCTACTATCTCAATTGCGACTGGAAAAATAAGCTCTTCACCAATGGTGTGAGGCTTTTTACATCTGGCTATTTTATATGAAACTTTGTAAGAGGCAATTATAGCTTTTTCATTCACAAAGTTTTTTTAAACAATGATTTTTGCTTTTCATATGATTTTAATTTTAATTCGAAGAATTCTCTGGGTTTGTTTTCGTACTCACTATGAAGCGTTTTCAAATGTCGTTTAAGTTTATTAGATTTCATGCTGTCTGCCGCCAACATTTTTGAGCAAATGATACGCAGGGGCCTTTCTTCTTCATTTACTTCATTACTAGCGAACCCAAAGTTTAAGTACTCTTGAGAATATTTTCTTGATTTTATTTTCGGAACCACTTTCGTCTGTGTAATTGTTGATGCTTGTCTATCGTCTAATGCTCGCTTACGCCCGCTTAAAAATTTATCCATGATTTTGCATAAGTCTGCTGCCGTGAATATTTAATGCGGTGAATTGCAATTACACCAAAATATATATAACATACACATTCAGAATAAATTCAATAGCGATAGAAGGATCGACTCGAATGAGATTGTCTAGAATTAAAATTGGTGTCATAGAACTTTCTCCTTCTCCCTATGAGAACACATTTGTTCACATCTGTCTGCTCATGCTCCTTACTTTAACTTTTAAGCTGACCAAACAAATTCCAGACAAATCGAAACTTCTCGCGAAACCGTGAGGATTCCCGACATGGCTGGAAGCAAGAGCAATAAAAAGGCATAGGATCCTTGTTTTTTCAATGCTGAGGATCATTGTTGCAAAATGTCAATAAATTTCCGTATTCTTGGTGATTTATAAAGTTTAAAATTAAGGTTGTAGTGTAGGTTCAGTGCCCAAATACTCAAAATACACTATTATTGTATACATTTTATTGTTTGTGGTGGGGAGGGGGGGGCGCGAGGAAAATTATGATTGAAAATTGGGCCGTGAATACTCAAAGGTTGAGAAACACTGCATTAAGGCTTAAAAAGGAGAGATTCGTCAAAATTTTGTGTCAAATTTTTTTAAAGATTGCAATACTTACTCTATACTTCGCTAATGAGAAAATTACAAAATTAAATCTTTACTGTTGCTAATGCCACATTGTTTTTAATGCACACAGCCGAGGCCTCCGAGAACGAGAGAGCAATAAAAGTTTTATGGGCTGACAACTGGAATGGCTGGCGCCATTAGGGTCTCAACTAAGCGATGGATCGTTATCAGCTTTGGTCAGTACATGTCCATCGTCTCTATTGTGCGTTTCTTTGTGATTGAGAAAATTTTTCAACATTTTTTGCATTAAAATTGTGTGACATCGCCTTTGGATTATTAAAACGAAGTACCGTATCACACTTGATTATCATGTGAGTAATTAAAACTATTTATTTTTCTTTAATAACAGTTTTTTTTTCGAGTTATAAGTTTTAATGTGAAATATGCAATAAGCCTGAAATCCTTTCTTGTCTCTTAGCATTAGGCATTCTTCATTCATTGCAGAGTGTAAACAAGAATGGTTTAACGATTCATATTATTCAATTAGTATTGTACTAATAACAGAATTATTTTGTTTGCTTTGCTTTTTTCCTTCATTTTTTTGCGTTTAATTTTCTAAAACTTTTTTTCGCAGGAAATATTTTACTTTCTAAAATAATTGTAAACAAGTCGATGTTTTCTAAAGTTCAGAAAAAATAACAATTACTTCAGAGAAATATAACAACAGAACATTAGAAAATCAAAGCATTATTTTATGAAAAATTAGAAGAAAATAGTAAACCTTTCGAAAAAATTTCTGATGCTAGGCTACTATTTCTGGAAAAATGCATTAAATGGATAAATGAATGAAAAAAAAAATTCTATTTCGGGTCGAAAAAAGAAACTGTGGAAATTGACTGCTGAAACTTTTTGTTCATTCGAACATACAACCAAAACAGTGAGAGATATGATTATTTATCAGTTAATAATGTTTCCCAATAATAACGTCTTAACTGGCAAATATCAAACCGATCCTCTGGAAGGCAGATTGCCCAGTACAGACAGCTGTGTGGTGATAATTTTAGTGTTTCTGTGGAACAAATTTTGAAAACGGAGAAAAAAATTAAGAATTAATTCCTTGTTAAAACTACATTAAAAAATATTACTCCTTTCATTTGAAAAAAATTTTTTGAGGATTTTTCAGAAAAAGAAGCATCCTTCAAAATCTCAGAATTTGAAATAAAAGGTGTAGATTTTTATAATTTTACAGATGAATAAGAAGAGTTGATTTCTTTGTATATTTATCCTTATGGGTATGCACTTTACAAGCTAAAAACCTCATTTGCAATGTAGAGCCTGTATAAAATTATTATCTGTGGAAAAAGAATTGATTTTTGAAATGACAAACTTTGTTGCTAAGGAATATTTGTTTGATATTGATAGAGGAAAGCTGACATATCCAGATGAAGACATAGTTAAAATTTTTGTAGCAAGTTTCAAAATTTTTAAATTTATTTTAACCGACAATGAAAATCTCCTCCACTCAGAAAATATACGATCAGCATTGAAAAAAATAATATTAAGTTAAATTCCAGATTTAAATATTGCAGGCATATTCTGTACATGTCAATGAACAAAAGAAGAGTACAATCAAAAACTTATATATGTTTTTGTTAATATATTTTTAAATGATTATTCAAAGCTCAAAAATAATAATGCAAAGTTAAGCGGAAAAAGAAAACTGGATATCATCAATGAATCTTAATTGTAGTCATGGAAACACAGGATTAATATTAATAAAATAATTTAAATTGTTGAAAGATAAAAAAAATTTTTTGAGAGGCAAAGTCCATCCACACCTTCTCGTGGTGCTTCTTGGGGAACTCTTGATTTTTAAGGAATCAGATGACTGACGTGGCTCTGGCAATTTTACGTTAAAGTTCCCGACTATTTTCTGTTTTTTCCAATTCAACACATTTTTTTGTATTTGTACAAATGTAATGTATATGTTTACATATGACAAATTTCAAACAGTAATCAATGCATGTACAAGACATAGAATGTATGCACACATTGCATTGATCACATTTTACATTACAGCAACATGTAATGCTAGTTTTTTGAATATCATATGAAAAAAGTGATGACCCAACTTCCTTGGTAATTACATATGAGGTTTTATTCAGCTGGTAGAAGCTGTAACCTTCTTTATTTGACATTTCAGTGCTTATATCATGTCTCTTCCGAATAAGAGCCATCCTATGCGTTAATTTACCCCGTTCTGTTGATATAATTCGGGGCAGCAACTTTTTTGCAATGACATTCATTATGATGGATATAGATTTATCCAACCTTTTCATAATTGTACCACCACTTTCTTCATATTTTATTTGTCGATGCCACCTTTCAAGTTTCATGTTGGTATTTACACCCAAGCCTTTTCGATAACAATATGCCCATTTTTGGGCTCTTTGGTAGTAGGTTTTTTTTAAATATTGTACAAACAAACCTTCACTTTCTTCGAACTTCTCAACAAATTTTTCAACCAGTACATGAAATGTTGTTTCATCTATTTCAGTAAGTAAATCTTTTATTTCAGATTTAATAATAGATTTATTGTCGGAATTCTTTACTTTAACATTTATATTTATATTTTTGTTAACATACCAAATGCAAAGAAGATGAATGGGCTTATTAGAGAAAGTCATTTCCCAAGCATTAACAAATGCATTTGTATCATCTGTCATTAGGATTGGGGTTTTTAAGGTTGGGATACGTTTCTTAATATTTTCGAAGAAAGGCAAGAGAACATCACATCCTGTTCGGCTAGAAAACAAAGTGGCAACAGGCAAGCCTTCATGATTTTCATCATGGACCATCAGAGTAGTCAATTCGAATCCATATTGATTTGTTC
>JAPMOQ010059408.1:16673-34692 GCA_026543055.1 Argiope trifasciata | reverse complement strand
ATGATGAATTGGTTTGTTGAGTGATGATGAATTGGTTTGTTGAGTGAGTGGTTGCTGTGTGTCTAATGCGCCGTACCCATCTTTGTTTGGCGAGAGGAGAGCTTTTTAGTCACGCCAAGCGCTATGGCGAGCGTGAGTGAATTGTTGCGTCAAGTGAGTCTGACGACTTTGGTTGCAGGTAGATGGCGCCACATCAGTTGCATGAAGGTCGAAGGTTCATTGTTCGAGGTCATCATTGTGAAAGGTGATGTTGGCTCAAAACAGAACCCGGGAACTTTAGGTCTGAAGCCTAGTAACATAACCACAGGACAAAAGCAATTACTCATTCCTGTAGATGTTATCTGCCTTATTAAGATATTACCACAGACTCACCCTAATTGGGTCTTTTCAAAATCCGTTGACGAACAGTATACCGCACTCTTTTCCACTGTGGTATAATTAATTTTTAAAAAGATTTCTTCATAGATATTCTCGGTATCCTGTGGTATCTTTTTATGTGTACTTTAGAAGATGGATGATATTTATTCAGATTAATAAGCATATTACTCTTTTTTGAAGCACTTTGTTCACATATTAATTCTTTAGTGGTCAGTATGTGTATGTTCGTATAAGATTTTGTTGTCAGTATGTATGTTTATTTATCATTATACAAAAAATGTTTTAAAGATATCTCATACATTACAACTATAATAGAATAAATTTTTTTTTTATATCGTAGCATTTTTTCCTTCCTTATGCAGGATGATATTTAGAAAAATTAATATTAACTTAAAAAATATGCACTTTTATCAGTATATTGAAAATGAGTTTTTAAATATTATTTTCGAGTTTTTAAACTTAAACTTTTAATATATTCTCAAATTTTAATTTGGAATATTTTACTTATCTTTCTCACATTTTCATCTAAATAGAGTCAGAAGGAAATTAAAACTTAATTAATTCAACCAATTAATTTTTTTTATTAAACTGAAAATATTGAGATAAAGAATTTTTATATAGAACACATAAATGTAGAATGTTTGAAACTCTAGTACTGAAAAGTCTATTAAAAAAGCTTTTTTGCTAAGATGAAACAATGCAAGTTAAATAAAAGCTTACAAACAAGTTATAAAAGTTAACCTATAAATATTAAAATATCCATATTTTTTAAATATCTCACACTCCCGAAAATAACGACTAGTAATTTGCTTTCGGCATCATTCTCATCATTTCAATTTGAATCACTTTTGATGAAATTTTCCCCTACGATTCTGAAATTGTGAAAATGTGCCACTTTGGTACCAAATATAAAACTGAAAATTTGAAAAGTTTCCAGACTTTTCCTTTAGCTCTAGGTGAAAACTGTTTATAAATAAAGTTCTTGAAGAGTGAGGTGATTGATTCTTGGTTTTTATTCCTAAGAAAAGAATTGAATTTAGATCTGTGTTTCGATTCGAATTTTAGGATAAAATGACCCCCTGGTCCAACAGAATTGAAAGTGGCTATAAGGATATTGGTTTCCAGTTGTTGGCACTTTCTAAGTGATTTCCAATTTTGATCTATCGCTTCATGGAGAGGCCCGCAACTCCGTTTATTGTAGCGTCCGTTTGAAGATGATCATTTAAAGTATTGAATTTGCTTGTATTTTTATTATAAGATGAAGTATTCACTTTTTTATATTTAGATATGAGTTATAAGAATCATAAGGTCGCTATTCAGTCTTTATTCTTAAAAAATACTTTTATCAGCAAAAATTAGCAGCTTATTATTCCCGATGATCTAAAATTCTATTCTGCTTCTCATAGAAAGTGGTTAACCTATTAAATACAATCAATTAAAGAATAAATAAAATGTTAAAAATATTCGTAGATATATTTTTTTATTTTTAAATTTCATTTAATTAGGATACAAATCTATAAACGTTACGTGGGTTGCAAAACAAGATATGAAAGTGTATACTTAAGTTCTAAAATAAATAAAATATTTTTTAATCTTATTTATACTTATCCAGCTTCGAATTAAAAGGCTCAATTGTTGTTGCCATGATTATTGTTTATTTATAAAAAATATCCCCAAATATTTCAAGTTAGCCATCCATCTGCGAGACAATTAGTACAATTATTGCTTTGGTTTTCAATTGTTTTTAGAAATCAGTTTTGTCCAGAATTTTGTCAAATGAAGCCAAGTGTGTATGCACATTTATGTAACTTTTTAATTTTTAAGGATATATAGTATGCTGTTATAAATCCAAAATTCACAATGATTTGCAAAATAGAAATTATCGAGGCGGTTTTGTAGTGGCCAACATAAGTTTATTCCATCTTTGACAATACAATTTTTTTTAAAAACTTAAATATTAACTTTGTAATTTTATGAATTTCTATTCTAAATCGTTCCTGAATTCAATTTTGATATTCTTAAATCTTTCTTCAATTAAAATTCAATTTCGATTTAGCTAAAAATTAAAGCATCAAAAATAATTTGTACTTTATGATAATTTTCTAACAATTGCAACCTTCTCATAAGAGAAATTATTACTGATGAATGCAAAAAGAATAACGGAAAAAAAAATCATCTTTTGAGACAAGAATCATTTTTCGTCGAACATTAATTAGTTTTTTTTTTTAAAGATTACCATAGTTTGCTTTGAAAAGCCACCCATTAAAATATCAGAATCATTCTATAAATAATCATAGTTGCAATAATAAAGTTTCCTTGCTCTTACTTATAATATTTTTCTCCTGAAGGATATGTCTAGAAGTTAAACTATTTTTCAATTCCTACTATTAGTTCACACTCTCTCTCTATATATCTTATTCAAATTTTCAATCGGTAATAAAATATCTTTTATTCATCCTGTAGAGTTCAAATACAATTTTAAATTGGTTGTTAATGACATTTGATGTTAACATCTTTCCCTCCCAAATATTAATTAATTAATTAAATTTTTTCAGCAACTTCTATTTGGTTGCCAATCTCACAAAGTTTGTCGAAAGATCTGAGATTTTTTTTGCCCTAAGTTGTAATTGAATTAAAATATATATATATTACTTGTTATCTTAGAAGACTCAGCGAAAGCAACGAAATTAAGATTTAAATTTAAGTTTAATTCAATAAATCGGAGAACATCAGCTTTGACTTTTAATACACCTGAAAATTTCTGCCTGGAAAACTTTCACAGACTATGGATTCATTTAAGAAAAATAAGATTTCTGTTTTCGTTTGCCATTTTCCGAAATGTAACGGGTCCATTTAGTCTGTAGTCATCCGAAACAATTTATTAGTGTTTTTCCGAGCTGTTTTGTTCTGACGAAGTTGAAATGAAGTCATTGTTCTTTGAGGAACAGAGTGAAATTCTTATTAGCTTTGTCTAATTAATTTTGGTACTGAAGAATGAATGTGGCAGTGCAGAGTATCAAGGACATGTTTGGAGTGATTAATCAGAGTTAGGGTTATGACTGCTGCTAATAGTTTTGCCAAATCATGATCACATCATTATCCGAATGATATTCCAATGTCTTTTGAAAACACTTAAATTGATGTCATCTTGAAAGTTGGGGGAAATTTCACGAGTACTTGCAATTTAATCTATTTCTAGAAAGCTAAAAGTATCTGAAAGAGATTTTTGTATTCAGTAGAGATTACAGATTATTAATAGGCAAAATATGGTTTCGTTTCAGCACAAAATACTTCTCAAGATTGTTAATTCTGGTAATCCCTAAAAAGGAAAATTCTAGAGCTCGTTTTCTCTATCCAATGGGGAATTCAGAAGGTCAGCACAAAAACATGACCTATTAACTATGGAATGATAAATAATAATAATTTACAAGGGGGATTCAAATGAAAGGGTACGAAACGAAACTGTGGGTATAAATGAAGACTTTATTCCATAGGCCTGAGCACTAAGGCCCCATTGATTAACGAACTGAAAAATTCCTTATTCTCAAAATTCATTTGACCATAATAAGACTCAGTCCTTCACATTGATTTTGATTTCACTGTCCAAGGCTATCTACTTGTTGAATTCCTCAAAGACAGGAAAACCATTAACTCCTGTGAGACTCTTCGAAGCCTACACAGGTACATCAAGAACAAAAGACCAGGGCTGTACACGTTGGATGTGGTTCTGTTTCATGATAACACGCTTCCACACGTTTCCAAGGTCACATATGTACAGTGGGAGCAGCACGACCATCCTACCTACAGCCTAGATATGTTGCATTGCGATTTTCAAGTGTTTGGCCCCCGGAAAAAACATCTGAGAGGGAAACGCTTCCATTTGGACCGCAAACTCAAGTACTACGTGAAGGAATGGCTCTTGTCAATTCCACAGAAATTCTGGGAACAAGAAATTCATCAACCCGTTAATTAGTGGGATCGTTGTGCTCAGGACAATGGTGTATACTTTGAACAAAATCTTCCTTTATACCCACAATATCGTTTTGTTACTTTTCATTTGAACTACCCTTGTAAAATGGATTTGAAATTATGTTTAAAGTTTTTATATGGTAAATCTGTATCATGCAGTCTTTGTAAAAAGTTTGTGATGTAATGAAATAATTTAAAAAAGGACTTGCAATCTGATATACGCATAACTACAGTGTTAAGTATTTGATATAATGTATAAACAAAGTCTGCACTTAATAAAAAATAAACATTCAAATTAGGAGATATCATAGGAATAATATTTTGCAGCTGTTAACTACTGTTTTTGGATACCCTTTTGATTGAAATAATTCTGATAGTCTCTTTGTAAAATTGTATTTTAGAAATCTTCACCTATTATAATATCCATCAGAAAAATATCCAATAGATAATTATTTTTGTAGATTAACAAGAGCTACGATATTGTTGAAAAGTTCTGTTCGGATATGTTTTTAATTAATAATTTTTCCAAACTATCCAAAAATCTAAAATTTTCAATGGGAATAGAAGACGGAATTTGGATTTCCTCTGGAGGAAAAAAATTAGAACTTTTTTTAAATAAAAGATACCTATAAAAGTTATAATAAGATTTCTTTGATAATTAATTTTTCCTGGACATAATTTAACCTACCCCATAGAGTTTAAGGCCTAAAGTATTAGAGCGATATTTATGTTAAAACTCCTCTTCCTGAATATTAATGAATCATGTTGATAGCACTATTTGGATTATAGTTCCAGTGTTTTGAGAATGTTTAATACCATTCCATGGGAGCTATGAAAGCAGATGCACTCAGAGTTAGTAATCGGGTCGGAGTAATGAGTCCTCAAATGAATTCTCTCTTTGGAAGGTTGATCTGCAGGAAGTTCTCCCTGAGCGCTTTGTACTATTGTTACTTTATTTAATGAAAATTTACTACTTGTATAATATTGATTTTGCTTGTACTATTTTATGTGCGCTTCATCCGTGTTTTATAACATGAGTTTTCGCGAAGTCTTGAGGAATAATATCTTTATTCGACAATATTCATATTATACGATATGAGGGTTTTAACTTTTTATCACAAACTTACAGAACTTCCCCTCCATAACAATAATAATAAAAATCTTTTGATTTATTTTCATTTGTACGTCATAGTTTTCAAAATTTTCGAGACTTTCTAATATGAATGAAGAAAATGTAATTTGTAAATGACATTTTTTAGTTTGCGTATAATACGTAATCAGAAAAATATTAATAGATCACTTTCCTAAACTGTTTTTGATATCTAATATATAAAAATGTTTTTTTGGTTTTTTTCGCCCCTTATGTACTACCGTACCGTTCAACCAACAGCAATGGAAAATGGTCAATTTATTGCTTGCATATGCGTCAAGATTATAGTCATAGTACAGTTATCATATTTAATATAAAATATCTAATATGATATAAGTTTGAAACGGTATTTTCAAAATTATTTCCTCTGCGGCAGCAACCATCAAGTATAAAATAAAAATTGATAAAATTGTGTTTAAATCAGTAAGTTCCACAAATGTAACTGTCATTCTTTTTGTTTGCATAGTCTGTCCACCATTGTTTTGCCTAAATTAAAATTTTGTACCATATTTCTATGTGCGAAAAAATGAGCAATTATTTTCAATATTTGAATTCTGCACAGTTTTATTTCATGTTTGATTTCCCTTAAAATTCGTTTTTATAGTTTTTCGACATGTAAAAAAATGATGAAAACAATTTCCTAACCTCCATTTCTTGGAGATGGAGGGAGTTAAAAGACTTAACATTCTCAAACATATAAAGAACAATAAGCATTGAGAAAATGATGGGGCAAAGTTTGAAGATTTATATGTAAAATTCATATCCGTATATAACTATTTCATAGCTTAGAGTAGAATATTTTAATCCACTTTGAGCTCTTTATGAAGCCAAACAGAAATCCGATCCAAACTTTTAACTCGCTTCCATCTCCAGAGAAATCCACCAACTCCGAATTGTAAATTCAGTGAATATTCATGAAATGGTAGGAACACGAATACAACAAAGGTATGAAAACTCTCGGAGAGAAAGCTAATCTGATTACCAAACTGACACTTTTTACCGACACTCGCTGTTTACTGCGAGTCTTCTGCGTAGTCTCACACTTGCAGTGAAAATGCTAATTTTCAAAAGAGTTCGATAAATTTGAGATTCGCACTGAAATGGAATCGTCTGCTAAGTTAAATAAAATTGCGCTGCTTTAAAAAAAAGAACAAATTTTTATGTATTGAAAAATGCGTAGAATTTATTTGCAAAGCAGTGAAAAACATCAATAATAAACAGAATAATTTTTCGACTTAACTGTTAAATAGATTTAAGTAATGAATATTTTAAAATATTTTCAAGAAAATTATTTTCTTTTGAATAAGTTTTCTCTTTATTCACTTAAATTTTATTATAAATTATGTTTTCTTTGTTGGTGATTTAAAATTACATAACAGAGATAATAAATTTGATGGAAAGAGAAAAAATATATATAATTTCCAGTTTTTCTTGAAATTTGTCTTAATTCTACGCATAAAATGAATCAATTTATTATAAGCATTTTAACACGATATTACCGTCCAGGTTAAATGAAAATATTAGATATTGTGTTTAATGATTGTATTTATTCTTTTCGTCTGTTTGTCGCCCTTGAAGTTCAGGAAATATATTTTTTAATTGTTGTATTTATTTATGCATTTATATTTGGGCCTATTTGAGAATTGAGTTTATTAGCATTTTTACAGCTATTATTATCATCAGTCACGTTATTAGCTTTAAAAAATTAATTTTTTAAATCACTGTGAAAATTAGAGAAAAGATCAAATTAAATCTGATATTAAAAACGAAATGTTTTTTTTCGAAGAATTGCATAAAAATGCTTTTACAATATTAATTTCTGTCGTAAATGCTACTAAATTTTGAATTAAAGAGAATGTTGATGGATAATAATGATCGTAGAAAAAGTTTGAGGTAAAAGTTTTTCAAGAAAATTACATGAACATGCATTGGGAATATTTAGTTGCATGGCACACAAACAATAATTGATTTTAACTTCAAATAATAAATGGCACATTCTAAAACATTCATGAAAGAACATTTTCAGTTTTTGTAATGAAAACGTTTACTTATCTTTCAAATAAAATATTGACTATTTAATAAAATTCAGATATGCTTCATCAATTATTTTGCGGAGCAGAATTCAAATAGCTGTCTTAAGGCAGACATTATTAACAATATTATTATTTTAATATTAGACCTGGAAACATCTTATTACTGTTACAACTACTGTTATTAATTAATATTTCTTAATTAACTATTAATAATTAATTAATATTTAATATTTAAATATTCTAAATAAGAAGCATGTGTATCAAACAAGTATCTTTTATTTATCTGACGAAAAACGAATAAACGAATAAATGTCTTTTATTTATCTGAAGAAAAACGAATCATTTTTCCAATAACAGCAA
Source organism: Argiope trifasciata (assembly GCA_026543055.1). Classification (NCBI taxonomy): domain Eukaryota; kingdom Metazoa; phylum Arthropoda; class Arachnida; order Araneae; family Araneidae; genus Argiope; species Argiope trifasciata. Next base: position 26,802 of record JAPMOQ010059408.1, on the reverse strand, counting down.
TTTATAAGCAATTTATCAGTTCCTTTTTGTATTAAACAAAAATTATGAACTGGGAAAACATATAATGGGTTCTTTATTTTAAATCATCCCGAAAAAATATTTGACAACAACGATTGAAAGAAAATGCATAAATGATACAGAGAGCATTATAAAGAAAAAAACAATGCTCTTTTTAAGGTTCCTTTTTTAAAATCAATTCTGCTTGAGTGATTCTTATAAATAAATTGTCTGGTTTATCTAACACGAAAACAATGTTTTATTACACTTTTCTCAGACGATAATATAATCAATCTACCATCAAATAAAACATCATTTCTTGTATTCTTATAACAGCAAACGATTTCCGATTCCCTTACAAAAAAGGATTGCATATTTTATGAAATTGCCTACGATATTTTGCAACGAAAATATGAAATGAATTTAACAGTTCCGATACCAAAAACTATAAATTGAATTTGGAAAGATCACAACCTTTATATTAAAGATCATATGCCAATAAAATCCATCAATGCAATGAAAAATTAGTTACATCATAAAATAATTCTGATGTAATGTTTTGAAAGCATTTTTCAATTCTCAATGGTTACAACCAAATAATAAATACTATTTTCAAATTCCGGTTTATGATTATAAAACTCGGTTATCGTAAGAATGTTGAGAGCATTTTACAAATGGATTGGCAATTTTTTTTCTAAGAAATATCGAAATAATGGTTTTATTTCAACATTCCTCTAATGTAATGGGTATTTCATTCGCTTTATCAAATACAAAATTTTTCAAATAAAAACAAAACGAACACAAAATTGAAAGTGGGAATAACCAGAGCCGTGATTCAAAGCTTTGTCAAACCAAAAAATAAATTTTATCTGTGAAACTGTGATCTATCTATACAGAGTGATCGGTAAATCGTTCTAAGCCTTTTAAATTCATAGCTACTTCTTCTACTGTCAGAAAAGTGATGTCTACCCATAGTTAATTGGCTATGCCGAATTTATTGATGCTGGATATAGCGTTCATAATCAACTAAAAATAAAGGAGGTTTGAGAAAATTTTCAGTTAGAAAAATTTTTGCTTTACCATAAAAACATATAAAATGCGTCATAGATTTATATATAAAATTTTGAAGTTATTTGTGATTAAAATTAGGAACTTGGGAAAAGGATTTATCCAAAAATTAAAAAAATATATATTCTTCAGTACTTTCCCACCATGAAAGCATTTGTCTTTTCTGTTTACTTTCTTCATTGCTTACATTTTATTTCACCATTGCTTAGCTCGGAAAAACAGTATGATAGTAAAGGAATTTTTTAAATAAAGAGATATAGAGCTAGCTTTTTCTTCAAATCATGAAATGTTTATAATTTCTATTGCTAATTTTATTCGCTAATTTTGAAAATAACTCTTAGAAATGTTTTGTGTGTTTTAAATGTCGCATGACGTACATTTTTCTGACTGGTCGTTTTGGAAGCTTTCATCCACATTTTATTTCTTTAATTTACTAATTGGGACAACTAACTTTTCTCAATAAATTCAGCATAGCCACTTTATTAAAGGCATATTTCACTTCCATGGCTTTTCAAAGGGCTTAAAATGACTACCATTCACACTCTATACAATATTTTATAAAGTTTTTTCAAATAATAACATTCATGTAATTTTTTCTCCCTTTATGTTTTGAATTATATATTAAAGTGAATATTAACGAAGAACTTATCTCTGTTTCTCCGTAACTTTTTTGTATTCATTTCTTTTTGACATTATTATTTCTTCCACTCATATAAGTAGCAGAGAAGAGTTTTTCTTTTACAGGACGGAAATACATTAATTTATCGTGACTTAACTACACAAGAGTTTTCTCTTCTTGCTCTACACTAAGGAGATTATGATTATATGGCCATCTATAGGTGGTTGTTACCTATGGGCACCATGTATGGTCACCTATGGACCATACATGGTGACCCATGGTCTTAATAGGGTGGATGAAATGCCGACTTTTGAATTTTTGATAACTGAATTAAAAAAAGAAGAAAGACTGCTTCATGTTTTTCCCTCATAAATAGTTTTCTGTATCAAACTGCCCAATACACATCCTTCAGTTTTCTTTAAAGGGCTAATTTGTTTTCTTCAATCAATATTCATGTATATATTATTATAAATATTATTAAATATGAATTTTTTCATAAATATTTTAATCATTAAAGAGAATCCATATTTTATATGAAGTTTATGTTTATTGTTACAGCTGTATTATTCACTTTTTCTGAACCAAGCACAAGACAAATCTTAACTTATCATCCCAATTAGATAGAAACCATTTTTATTTCTTACTTTTCTTTTTCAATATTATCAAACATTTTACTTTTATTTTTCACTCTAGTACGCATACCCACTCACCCCATCTACACCACGATGAAGATATTTAAGTAATAATTTTAGATATTTAGAGAAATTTGAACGAAAGAGAATCTCTTATGTTTGGATGAACCCAATATGCCAAAGATATAATAAAATTCTTCCATTACCGACTGAATCTGAAAATAGAGGATATTTCCAAAATGAATGACCCTTTATTCCTTAAACATCTTAAAAATCAGTTGTATCTTCTGTTAAATAAAATAAAGCAAAATGTAAATATGTTAGAAGTGATAGTAGAGAATTGCATTTAGTACATATTTAATAAACGTTTGTAAAGGCTTTATAATGCCAGTCGTTGCTTCATTTCATTCTTTGTCTACTTAAAACTCTCACTTCAGCCATCAAAATCTTACTTTCATCGTAGTTCAAGTAAAATTCTGACTTCAAATACTCGAAATGATCGGAGAAGTCATTTAACAAAAGAAGAAGGATAAATAGAATGATTCCTCAAGTAAAGCCATTAAAGCTCGTTTTTCTTTCCATTGTTCTATCGGAAGAACATCGTATTCAATCCACGTCAAATGGTAGGACAAAGAATTGCCGAAGGAAAAGATTTTTCGTAGACAGTGGCCATCTCTTCTTTTTGGACTTTTGAACTCCTTTTAACACGAGATTCTAGAGTTGTATAGTTTGTCCTCCGTTGGCACAGAAAACACTTATTGATCAGAAAGCACTTTATGATTTACTTAAATTACTTTAAGAAATATTACTCTGAGCATTCACTTGAAGAAAACTTATTTTTTCAAATGTTCACTAATCCCTAAATCATGCTGACCCCAAGTAACTCATAGTTTTGTATTTTAAGTAAAATACAATTAGTAAAAGAAATTTTAATATAAAGATGATTGATATTCTTTATTTAGTTATTCTTTAAAAGAAATGTCTTAAATTCAGTTTTGAATATCGGAATTATCAAGTAATATTTACTTTTGAAATAAATGCTTTTGTAATGTATTTGCTACGGTCAATACGATTAATTGATTTTTACTAATAACAGACATCAACCATGGTTACTTAAATAATGACTTGTTAAGTTATATATACATATATAGCCATCCATTAGTCATATTCCTTGGAATTTTTAATTAATTTCAATCTATGCATGCTATAAAGTATTAAAAATCCTTTACAATTTCCCTTACAATAGATCTTTGCAGAAAATAATATTTTAAAATTTTTATGATTCAACAAATATTTCTGATACCTCTTCAACTGCATCATTATTTGCAATAATTTTTAGATTATTGCTTAAATAGCAAACGATTTACTTACATGTGGAATAAATTATATATTTTTATTTATAATATATTAAAGGAAAAATCATTTGCTATATAGAAATATTGAACATAATTATATATTATGAACAATTGTCTCTTGATGAATATGTATTTATTGCATTTTAGAGAAAAAATGATTATTTCCATCTGGTATTCTTTGTAATTCCTCAGGAATTTCTTCAATATCTGTTGCTTTCGCTAGTCGGGACTATAAAATGCGGAAATGACCAATGGAGTAGGAGGAAATACCCTATATTTGTTTTTTCTCGTCTTTATACCAATCGACTCGATTGTATAGTAATTGGATAAGACGAAAGAGAAACTGTTCTGATCATATAGCCATTTACCAAGTCGAACAATAATTCACTATTCTTTCTAAGCAGTCGCCTGTGCTTTCTGTGATTTTATAGGAATATATTCTTCAATCTTTCGTTTTTTAAAAGCAAATAGTAATAATAATATTTGCTTCTCCTTTTCGCAGAGTATGTTGGTTGTTGTAAAGACGAAACTGGTAAAACTTTGTGAAACTAATTATATAAAAGAGTAATTGTAAAGTTCGTAGTTCAGAGATATTTTACTGAAGTTTTTTAGAGATTCTTGTAGAAATTCAAGATCTATGTCATACTTTACACGAAGTCTACTAAGACAGTAATATAATAATCAAAATGCAAGCAAACTTGATAAATAAAAGGGTAAGAAACTAAATTGTTGAAATCTGACATGCATTTTCCCGAAAATTCTAGATGTATTTAACATTGTAGACAAAGTCTATCAAAATATTAACCATTTATGAGTGTAATTATGTGTAAGTGAACGCAATGATTCGAAAAGACATTGAGTAGGATAAATTAATGTAAATATGTGACTTCGATATCTAATTTATATTAAATATAATAATTGATATTAATTTGGAGTCCATTGGTTAACGGAAGAAGACGCTCTTTACTATATCAAGAAACAGAAAAAAAATTAGAAATACGTACCTCACTGATTATGCACGCTGTAAATTCGAAGTGACTGCATACTCTCCATTAATAGCCTTTATTATTAATACATTTCAAACAATTTTGATTGGAATAAACAAAATAAATATTCAAACAATGCATTTGTACATCAAATTATTAATCAATTTTTATTTTGTTATCAAATATTTGAAATCATTTTCAGATTTCAACGTTCTTAAGGAATAGAAAATAAGGATTACCACAAGATTTTGCTCTTATTTAATTTTGAATAACATTTGAGAGAAAAAAATTTTTTAAGAATCTTGATACTTTTTACCATTTTAGTATTTTTTTCATAATTATTGTATTTTACTTCACTTATGCGTAAATGATAATAAGCCCAAATTCAAGTTAATATAGGTCAATACTGTGAAATTAATGATGAAAATAATAATGATAAATGATGAAAATTCAGTTATTTCTCCTTCAGTCTTTCATTTTGAAAATTCTTTTTTATGTAAATAAATGATGGTCAAATCGTTGCTTAAAAGAGACAATTGTTTCTACTGAGGGTAATTTTATAATTATGATATACACATAACATAATATTAATAGTTCTTTCGCCAAGAATATCGATGGCATTTAATTTCTATTTAGATATCTTATACATAATTTGATGTTCATGATAGCTCTGTTACAGATATGTGTTGCTCCATATGGAACTGTTGAGCTTCATCTTATTTTGGATGTAAATATTGCCGTCTAGCACACGATAATCTAGCACACGATTGGAAAGTGCCAGGCTAGCATAAAAATTTATTCCAAAGTAACATTACTGTGCATAATGTATATAATCTCAAGTAACTTAAGAATAAATAATTGAAAAGGCGAGTTGAAATTCATTATTCTCTGGACCATATATACAGCAGTTTTTAATAAAAATTCCAATCATGAAATTTTGATATGTATTAAAGCAGTTTTATCTTAAGTACCTTACACCAACTATGTTTATAACATTTGATTATTCGAAATATTCTTAATCATTTAAAATTTCAAACTGAGTCACTCGAAATTTCACATTTTTATTCTCACTCTGCCAGAAAATAATATCTATGTACCAAATTTATAGCTCTAGGTTAACTGATCTGACATTGGAGCGCCATTATAGACATAAAAATACATTAGCACTGCATTCTTCATATTATTGAGAGCCACTCAATCCTTGTCAGACTTTCAGAGAATTTTCCAAGCTACCCAAAATGTATCCGCCAAATAATTGCCAAAATTCGCCAAACAATTCAAAATATAATATGATCAGTGGAAATCAAATTCATTTGCAAATAATTGAAGCCGTATAGTCCATTGAAATAAACAAGAAAATACAGAGAAATTTGCAAACGCATAATCTAAAGCTCAAAAAAAGAACATTATTTGAAAAGAAAAAAAAGCATTTGCAAATATTAACAAGATTCCATTGTGATATTCAGTTAAACATTTTTTGCATTCTATTAAAAGGAAATAAACAAATATCAGCAAATAAATTAATCTATTATAGAGAAAGATATTGATGGATCCCTATTACGACAAGGCAATGCATGAGGCCCAAATAAGTATAGTTATATCCAAGTTTCAGTTTTTCATCTTAATCATGATGAAAAGGAATTCTCTTGCTCTGGTAGTGTGGTCACAGTGAAAACTCATTTCGGTTGGTCGGGAAAATTGTCTGTGACGATGAATTGCGGCACAGCTGAAGATGAGGACTCTCAACTGCGCCATTTACTGTATTTTGTGCAGATGGGGCATTTAGAAAATAAAACACAGCATTAAGTAAAATTAATGCGTTAGAGAGTAAGTGGAATTAAAAAGATAATATTAGATTGAAGCACTGTAAATGAAATTAAAAAATTGAAAAAGAACTACAGGCGAATTCTTGTAAATGTAGCTCTAATTTCTGACTTCTTTCCATACTGTAAATTGACAGATAGATTAGGTAGATAGATAGATCATTATATCATTTTCTATTAAATACATATATTTTTGTACTTATCAACAATATTCATTTATACGGTTGAAAGGTAAAAACCAGATAAATGTATTACATCATGTTAATAAAGATAATTTCATATATGCAATTATTAGAGGAAAAAATGGTTTGAAAAAATTTATTATGCTAACTTTTAGTTTATAAAATCTGTATTCATAATAATAAGAATTTATCTGTCAATATAAACATTAACGCTGTGCCTAAAAACCTTTCGACATAAATTAACATTTCAAAACAAATTTTTAAATTTTAATTAATTAAAGACTAATCGAGAGTTCTGCAGCCGTCAGTAATTATCCCCCAAAAATGTTAGTGTCACAGTTTATTTTTACAATATTTTAAAATTTGAAAAAAAAAATGTCTTTTAAAATATCAGTTTAATTATCCTGCAATTATTTTCTGAATTTTGACAAATTTAAATATTATTTTCAGCTCATAGGAGTGTTTTAGGAGCTCATTTTTGAAGGAGTGTTTCAAAGCCTTTGTTGAACGCTTTTATAACTTCATTCCTTTAGATAGTTAAAGGAGCTAAAAATATTATTCGAAATTCTCTGGAGAGAACTCGTCATGTCACTAAAAGCTCTATTCAGTTAGTGGAAAAAATCGAAACTATAGAAAAAATTAGATTGTTAAATAAAAATTATACAAATAGGGTTTAAACAAAGATTATTGGAAGGTTAAAACAGACTTAATTGTCTATAAATGTATAATTTCTGTGAACTGCTTATAGAAATTGCTATTCATACCTTTCAAAATTATTTTCCCCAAAAAGGTTTCTATATCATCTTAACATTGAAGAAAATACTTTTTTGATGATATAAATTTTATCTCTGTAAATTTTTTAAATATAATTTAATTTGTTTTAATAATGCGACGAAATTCTAACTTGTTAATCAAAACACCTCAAATAGAGGCCTTTTGCCAACGTTAAAATTATAATTAAAATTGATTTCTTTGGGCATTAATTCTGACCAAGTAGGTTTTTCACATCTTATTTGATGTCCATGCAAAACAATTTTTAATATGCACCCATAATAATTTATAGTAATTTCTAATTCAATTAAATTATGTCTATGAATCGTATCAAATAACAAGGTAAAATTTAAAAAGAAACATTCTATATTGATTGTTTATTCAATAACATTGCTGAACAAGCTGGTAGTAAAAGGTGGCTAGTTCTTCTTTGAAAATTTCAGAAAATTATAATCAAGTAATGAAAAAATGTAAGTCGTATTAGAATGATCACTGTGATAACTTTGCCATATTAATATATTTCCACATTAAAATCTTATTAAACAAAAATCATTTTTTAAAAAATGTTACAACATAATTGTAAATTAAAAACAAATAAATCTCTTACAAATTAATATACTTTACAAATGTGTGCAAATTTTTTTTATCAGTTCGTTTTTATTTTAACATTTGAAGTTATGAAATTATTCTCATTTGATATTAGCTGCCTTTGGTAAGCAGTTAATTAGTTAGGACTTTCTCTTAAAATTTCCAATTAAGATTTAAGTATGTTGAGGACTTAATAGCGTCTTTAACAAAATTAGGTAAGAATAATTAATAGCTTCTTTTGCAATGTTTGAAAACTTCGAATTACTCATACTATTTTATAAGCCTTATGACCTTTTGTTCATTGTACTTACAACTCTCAAATTTCTTGTCAGCTGTCCCAAAAAATAAATTTAAATATGAAGGGGAAGAGATAAAACTTCAACAAATATGAGAACTTTTTTGCTATAACCAATCACACTTTTTAAAAACCTGATGGAAGTATTTTAATTTTATGTGAAGTACAGAATATTTCAAAGAATTAATTAGAGTAAAATGGCAGATAATTAATCAAGAATAACGTATAGTTACAAAATCTTTGAAATTAGAACAAAGTTTTAACTGCTTATACCTGTTAGATACTGTTTAAAGGAAAAGCTGCTATTTTTAAGATGGAAATGCTTAAAAATTGGAAATTAAATATCAGAAATTAATCATTATTCAATGCTAATTATCTAGCATTTTAATCTTAACATTGTTTTTCATTGTGTTAAATATGTCAAATTTCGTGCCAAAAGAGAGTATTCGCGGGGAATTTCATTGCACTATTTTATTTAAAAAATAAATAAATCTGCAATTGAAACTGACACAATTCTTGTTGAGATTTGCGGCGATCATTCTCTGTCTGAAACAACTTGTAAATTTGGTTTAGAAGCTTTAAAAATAATGATTTTGGTCTTGAAGAAAAAGAACGCACTGGCTCTTTGAAAAAATTTGAAGAAGAGTTAGAAGCATTAATTCATGAAGACTCATGTCAAGCGCTAGCTGATCTTGAAGAATCATGAGAAATTAATCACACAAGAGTGTCGAAATGTTTGAAAACATTAGGAATGATGTAAAAGCAAGGTCATTAATTGCCGTGAGTTGAAGCTGGGAGATGTCGAACGGCGTCTTTTCAAGTGTGGACAACTGCATCTTTTCAAGTGTGGCAGAAAAGGAAAAGATATTTTAGAAAAAGGAAAGATTATTTTATCAGATTAGCCAAAATTTTCAGGTAAAATTTTTTTTTGAAGATTATGATATTGTACTTAATGTATCAGAAAACAAAATGTGATTTCAAAAGCATAATTAATAAGGTATTCTAAAAAATAAAAAAAATTTTGTGTTAAAAATATTTTGGTAGTATTTATCTATTTTTTAGGTCTACGTGAATATACTTTTAAACATTTTAAGTTACGCATTAAAATCGGAAACATCTTTGTTACTGTAACCCATATTCTCGTACTGAATTCCAATATATATCGTGGCATAAATCAGACGTATTTGAATCAATTGTCATTAAGATTTCAAATAGCATTTAGATAATTATTTTCTTGAAATATCGTACCTAGCACACATATATGATTATTTTAAGAAATAAAAATGTTCATATTAATTTACTGAGATTGTGGTAATTTAATAATTATTCGAATAAAGTGTGGAATAAGAAACTTTTATCGTCCAGATCGTCAAAGTATAATACAATTCAAATCCTTTTATGATTTTTGGAAACGGTTGAAATATTCCGCTTACTGATAGTTTCAGTAATCGATAAACTTCTTGACTGAATATTCCCGAGTGGGCCCACAACATACATATTAAAAAGGTTGACTAAGTATTTTCTGTTGTTTAAAGTAAAGTGAAAAATGGTTAGAAACTTCGTAAATCTGAATTTCAAATGGGCTCGGGGGAAATGTGATTTACATTTTCTTTTCGCAAACTGTGAAGTTTCCTCCGCTTATTGTTGAAAGCAAACAATAAATAATTAAGATGTGATAATGTGTATAGAATAAGTATCGTTATTTATTAGTTTATATTTTAATAAACTAGTTCCCTTGAATAAAATTAGGAAATTACTTTGATTTCATCTATCTATCTATCTATCTATCTATCTATCTATCTATCTATCTATC
>JAPMOQ010059408.1:0-16663 GCA_026543055.1 Argiope trifasciata | reverse complement strand
TATCTATCTATCTATCTATCTATCTATCTATCTATCTATCTATCTATACCTAATTGAATTATGAGAGCTTTAATATAACTATTTTGAGCATAATGTTGTTTATAATGACACTTGTTATGGACAAGCTCGCTGAAGAATTCAACGATTTTAAACCGATTCTGCGTCTCTTGTTTTTAGTTGCATCAAATAGGGCCAAGAGTCCGTCTTCGCTACTCACACGTCAGATTAGCTTGCCCGACACTTTTTTACAGGGGGGGGGGCGCACATTCATACACCTCACAAAGAGAACAGCCGATGTACAAGCATGCCCGAAGCGAGACTCGAACTCAGGATGCCCAGATCACTGAGAAGACTCTCTGCTCCTGTGCAGAATACCGGATAATCATACTGCAAAATCATTTTCAAAACAACCATCAGGAAGATTCTTCAATCAACACGTGGTACTTTATCCATTTAAAATAATGAAAATGGAGCTTGTACTTTCAGTTTTAACTCCAGAAGAATAAAATTTCTTTTTATATGTGCAAAGCATTAGATTACCAAAAATGTTTTCATGGATATAATTTATATGTTTTTGAGAGACTCAGATTTTTGTTTGCATTTTTTGAGTTTTGTAATTTATTCGTTCCAATAACGTAAAGCATAATTATTTGTTTCATTTAAGGGCATAAATTTACCAATAACAGTTTAATAATTAGTTTCCAGGTCCTGATTTCTGTGGATAATCTATATAATTTTTTAATTAATAATTTTTTTTTTTTTACTTGTAGAATCGGTTCAAAACAAATAAAATTGAAAATCGAATTCCCTAAAATAAAAGATGGTCCATTTATTTATATTAAAGCTCTCATTATAAATTTACTTAATATTGTTTGTTTTAAATATTAAAAGTTTTATGAACAATGAAAAGCCATTATTAAAAGAATTTTGTCATTTTAAGCTATAAACAAATATTGTGATAGATAATAATACAATATTTTAATCTACATCTGAAACGAAATATACGTGACATTCAAGCAAAATATTTCGACATTTCTGGCAGTACAAGCAAGCTTGTGTTTGATCACATAAGAGGTTTTAAGAAAAATCAATTTCGTATCTTGTCTTTAAATATTGTATCAAGTTTCTAATAAAATTTGAAGCAGCATCTCAGTTTGTATATTGCACCCTCTTATAAAATATACCGATATCTATAAATACTACTTATAATTGCTTTTCTCAAAATAAATTCCTTTAAATAAAAAAAAAATTCCAATAATATCTTGCAAACTTTTTCATAATCAAGTTTAGTTTAGTTATATTAATGTTTCCGATTTAAAGCAATACTAGATTTATTTTGGGACTGCCCTCGAAATTTTGAACTCTGGTCGGTCAAGGACGATATCTGATTTGACATTCCCCTATAATGCTTCCGAACTACACTAGTGGAGGACGACGTTTATCTCCAACGAATTTAACGTGCACCAAACCCACTTGCCCGATTATTCTTCTGTGAAACTGGGTTTCTAGCTTGAACACCTTTGGTTCCGAAGCCGAGCTCTTAGCATCATGTCTCCGAGGACTTTATTTTCTTCTGTTAAAACTCTGTAAATGAATCAAATTTGTTTTCCGAGTCAAACAAAGAAAACTATATTGCACACGTCAAGTAATATCAAATAGCTGGTTCCTAAATATAACCATGGTGATTTAGTGGCTTGATATCAATTTTTTGGTTGGAATGTTCCAAACTCAAGGTACAGATGAATCGTCACCAAATCCTCAGGAAAAAATACCCTCTAGTCGCTGTGGCGCAGGAACTCGAGATGTGGCATGCTGGCTTGTCATTCTACTGTAACGGAAATTTATTGTTGCGAGGTCCAACCTTAATTTTTTTTAGTATTGCTTGTAAACAGTGCTTTAATACAAACTAATTCTACTTATATTAAATTAAACTAATTACTTTAATATAACTGTGACATCATATCCTTTTTCACCTTCTCAAATTCTATATATAAAAAAAGAAAATACTATTATCGCCGAAAAATTGGCCCCCGAAACTCGGAGGAATTATTTCGTTGCAGATCTTCAAGAGCAATAAAAACCCTTTCTTTGAATTATATAGGTGCGTTTGTCGGTAAACGCGAAACTTAAAATATTTTTTGAACTAAATGAACGGAATTTGGTATATTATATGTATTCTGAATCTGTTTTGCTCTATCATCTATTGAACATGATATTTTAACGAAATATATCTCTCCGATTATCAGATTATACGAATAACTTCAAAACGATGAAAACTAGATGGAAAAAATTCTGCATTCAGATTTAAAATCAAGATTGCCATTTCCTATTACTGGCGATTACTTTTTTTTCGATAGACAGATCGAAATCTTGTCCACGAATTTGATAAATGTCTGAATATTCAAAGTGATAATATCTATATATTTTTGGTAATAAATTCAATTTGTTCATTATTCTTGTCAAGCTATTATTAGTTATTAGTTAAATTTTATTCGAATAGCTGGTCATATGAACTTCCTCTGAACAGATTTTTGCTCAAAATCTGATAGAAATTTGTAAATTTGCTGCAAATACCATATACCAAATTTCAGTCGTCTATTTCAAAGAGTTACTGATTTATTTTTATTCCATAAGGGATAAATAGGTAGACAAGTATTTTTTTAAAAAGTATTTTTCAAACCCAGGAAATTCTTGAAATGGTGAGATTTGTCAAAATTCTTGAGTTCGAATTATTTTAACGGCTACTATAGTTTCTCTATACTAAATATATACGAGAAAGTGAAGAACGACCCTCCTATTTGTGTCTTAACAAGAAGATAAATATTTCACCTCCAACTCTTTTTCCTACGAAAAGAAGAAACAGTCACTCTCTTTTATTAGACTGGATCGTGATGGACTTTGGTCATTGCCTCTGCTTACCCGGTGCACTGGACTTCATTTCTTTTTTGCATTCCTTTGCTTTGAACATAAGACCAAAGGGGTTGGCAGTTGGTAATGAAAAAGACAGGTTTACTTAAGGAAGTTATATCATGATCGATTTGTATGTTAATAAATCACTACCTCTTTCAATTCTATTTTAGTAATAAGTTTTAATTTCAGTTTTCGTGAATACTGTATTTCGTGAATATTGTATTGAGAAAAACCCACAACGGGGAAATAATTAAATATTATTGTCAAAATCGAATGCACTGGATTTAAAATCTCTTATTATTTTTTATCTTATTAATCGCCATTATTTTTTAAAATCTCTTAAACTATCTCTCAGTACGAATGGAATTTTCTGCTTTAACAATTGATAGCTGATCTGTAACAAATATATTTGATATACTATCAACAGGGAAATACCTCATTTGAACAATAACATCTTCTAGTATTACAAAATAAAGTTATTTTTGATATCATTTAATCATTTGTATCATGCCAAAACATAAATTCCAAAAGCAACTGCAAACACGGCAGATCTCCCAACCAAACTTCTTTGCATTCGCAATGCAATAAAATCTAGGTGAAGGGTCTTTCCAAAACTTTCTGGAATATTTTACAATAAAAGTGTTATCTCAGAAATGGCCCAGTCTAGCCAAGATTGGCTCTTACTCCAAAAACAAAACAATCTAATCTAACCCCAGAGAAGGTTTTGCATGGCACCGGCATACAATAATTATAAAATAATAATGTTTGGCATGAATTTAATATTTTTATGGAATATATATTTTATTGGTGATTTATTCTACTCTCAATCTCTGACATGCAGTTAACAGTATCGGAAGATAGAATTTCAGCTTTAGATACGTTTTCCAAATGAATTGAAACGGAAACAAACTTTTATGCAGATTTACAATTGTAGTTACAAAATCTCATACAAAATACAATATTTTTAAACTATCATGTTTGCATGTTTCTGAAAGTACGGACCGACAGATATTCTTAATGAATTTGGCTAAAGTGTAATAGGCCTCCACCCTATAGATGTTTTATCTGTGTACCGAATTTTATCTATCTAGTTCTCTTCATTTTGTAGTAATCACGTTAACTTATATACGGATAGTAGGACAGACAGATTTTCTCACGACAAAATTTGTCTAAAATGTGAAAGAAATTTATAAGTTTAATGTACACAAATTTTAATCTTAGTATTGGATTCATATTTTTATTATTTACAAATTTTATTCATCCAATCAGAGCTTAAAGTCACCTTGAACAGAAAAATAAACATAACGATACAAAAACATTTTTTCAGAAACGTTTAAACAATGGTCCGACTAAATTTCGAATTCGAATTTTTCAAGAAATTGCAATTTATTTTATGTGCTTCGTACACGAGAAAGTAAAAAGCTATTTTCGTTCAAAAATATTTTGAATGGTCAGATTTGATCAACTGATTAAACAATGAGTGGATTGCACATTACAGTAATTCATGTTATTTTAGCGAACCAATGCAATTCAATGCAAATCAATTTATCAAAATCGAAGTCTCTAAATAAATTCTTTTATTATTATTACCTTTGATTTAATAACCTCCAAGGAAGTGTATTATAAAGAAAACAGTATTTACAATATCCAAAGGCCTGTGCAACACGAAGTGAAGGCCAGTGACAGTGCAATAATTTCCATTTACTGTTTAAATCGGAAATGTTTATTTGTTTATAAAAATAAACAATCCGAAGTGTGCCATGAAAGACTAACGCAGCTGTTTGAATAATATTTACAGTACCTCGTTGCGAAAACTCATTAATATTGTATGAGATGGGAACAAACCGCATGGCAAAGTAGAATTTATTAACAGAATATTATCGTACAAATATATCTTTTTAAAATTTAAGATGAATCAGAGAGCTGCGGAAATAAAAATTATTGCGCATTTACATTAGGTGTTAGTTTTAATTAAAATAATAATTTTATTAGTTGAAGGATTCTTTACCTTTTTGTGTGAATCTGTTTCATCTCATAGTTACAAGGTCATTTTTACAATCGTTTAAAGAGATGTGTAATAAAAATTTTTATATTTCACATACAGCTAAGAGTTCATCATTGGATGAAAAAAATCCCAGTAGCGTTGTTAAAATATTATAATTTTCTAACTGTTATTTTATTATATTTTTAATTCTTTAACTTTAAGAAATAAATCTTTATTTTTCAATAAAAATCTTAGTTTCTTTAAAGAGATTTTAAACTCATTGCTTATAGAAAAAAAATTAAAACTTTTCTAAACGAATGTTACAAATCTTTTAAAAAATGAGATTGTCAATTCAGAGACAAATTATTTCAGCAATATTTTTACTAGTAAGATTGGCCTGTCAGTAATAAGGAAAAATCCTTTAAATGCATAACGGAAAATATAGTTTTTACATTTTAACGAAGAAAAAATTAATGAAGAAAGTTGATCATGAGGAATATCATTCCCGCAGTTAGATCAGATGCTGGTTACTTTCAAACATTTTTGAATAAAGAGATAGTATTGTAAAGTATTCCTCAAATGACACAAAATAATTAAAGAGATTTTTAAATTTATATTACTAATATTATTAAAGGAAAGATACTTAGTTTTAAAAAACTGCTTATAACAATGTAAACGTATCTGTAAAACAGAAGCTTAAAAAATGCATAATTCACACCACGAAGACATTCACGTGCCGTTCTTTGTTATGCATTATTTATCATATTGGATAAATGCATACCAGAAAAATATAAGTAAATACCATCATTTTTTTCCAATACATATCCTTATGCATTTTATAAAAAGAAGTTAAATTGCTCATTCGTATAAGAGTTTATAAAAAATAATTTTTATCATAGAGTAATTGAAAAATATTTCAAATACCATCAAATTTGTTGAATGAATTAATTCTCATTTAAAAAAGTAGTTGGAATACCATTCCAATAAAATTAAGATCAAATTTGTCAGAGTATATAAAAGGCAAGGAAAATTTAAAACTTTTCTGAAACATGTTCCTCATTTTCCTAGTTAGTCAGAAGAAGACAAAGTCATTCAAAATTTTAAGCAGCATAATTGCATAGAAAATGCAAATATAGACATCATTTTGTGCTTCAAATGACTTGATTTTAACTTCATTAGAACAATTCAATTCGACAAACCGAAAGCTGATTTCTTTGTTTCCGAACATGCACAGATTATGTGAACCATCATGCTTAGGAGAATTAACAGATGATAATTGAATTCTGGTTATTTTTCGCCTTTCTCTTTAAGAATCCGAGACAAAGTCCTCCTGAACTAAGGCTCCCCTTATTTTAAGATCCGAGGTAACTTTCAGATGTTTGCCGATCTGATGAATGAAAACGAAGAAGCTCATTCCTCATTCCGTTACGCTTACCACAGTTGCTAATGAACAGTTGCGAAGGAAGATTTTTGTTTCGAGTTTATCTGCCTCAGGGAAAAACACACATTAAGTCAGAATGGAAAGAGCTTTATCACAGCAACTGTGTCCATTTGCTGAGGGAATTCGATAGTGTAAAAGGGTCTTTTCATTACAAATAAGAAAGATTTTCCCTTCCAGCGAATCTTTTGTATGTGTCGAGCAACGACCTGTTCGTTTCGAACAATGCTGACTTATGAATATTCTTTTATTCTAAACAGAAATAATTTACTACAATGTTAGAGGCGATAAAATGCTAGTAAGTAAAATAGTTTTAATATTTACTTAATACCTTTAGTAAATTTAATATTTAAATAATACCCTTTTTACTTTAATTATGTTTGGTTCTTAATATTTAAATGAATTTTCGTTAAAAGTGGATTTAATAGTTTTGGAAAGTTTTAACAGATTTTAATTCGAAAGCATTCTAAATGTGTCAGTAACCTCTTTTTCTAATCGAAATTTCTTTCCTGATAGAACCTCACTGAATCAAAATGAATGAATCAGCTCAAAATTTTGTAGTAAACAATTAATAAAATTTACCAAACAAATACATTTAATTCAATATATGTGGTTAAACTTTAATTAGAAAAATCTTAATTTATGACGCTACAATATTTTATAATTTTTCTATAATTTATGTTTTTATTAATTTTCTAATTTACAGTTTTTAATTATAATTCAGTACTATTAGTAATTGGGAATATTTGAATTATCTTTTTAAAATTTTATTTATCTTTTTTCAGGTTATCTTTTTAAATAACCTGAATTTAATCTAATTCAGGTAGCGTCACTTTTATTAATTCAGGTGGTTAATTTTTTATTGAATTCTGAAAATAATAAGATAAAAATTTTAAAAGGAGGACACACAGATGTAAAAAAGTTTGGAACTCTTGTATATAAAGAAATGAATGAAAAAAAAATTCTATTGCAAATTTACATCTTTATTAATCTGATAAAATTAAATAAAAATTTGGAAAAAGTTGCACAAGTTTCTCTCTATAAAAAAGTCGATATTTAAAATATCTCATACTTTCTTAAAAAATCACTAGAAACTTATTTTCAGTTTTGTACAATAGCTTTTCAATACATTTCAATTTGACTAAATTTTGAAAAAGTTTACCTCCAAGATTCGTTTTTCTCAATCCTAAATTTTGGGAACATATCCAATTGGGGGTTAACACCCCAAAATTCAAAAATTGATAAGATTGGAGGCCACTTCTTCAAGCATACAACTCGGTAAAAGAAATGTTTGCTTAAAATTCTGTTGTTCTGACTAATGGCATTTTACAAGATCGCTGCCACTTGTCTGTCAGTGACTTAAGCGAAGTGTGGATCTTTTGTTTATTCAATAGCTTCAATTAGGGCCAAGAATATGATTTAGCTACTTCATGCGTACATTCACCAGCACAACCACCTTTAACAGGTGAGAGTCAAATTCACCCTTCTCACAAATAGAGCAATACCCTACTCAGAGCTTTAACCTGGGACGCCCTGACAACTAGGAAAACGCACTACCAGGATTCCGACCTTATATTAAACTAGAATTGATATTCAGGTACAATAAGAGATATAAATACATATATTTAAATTCAAAAATGAATAAAATTATATTCAAGAATGAATATTTTTATTATATTTATTTCTATACTATCCATATTCTGTATTGTTGCCATGATTCTTGCTTATTTTATAAATTAAGAGAAATCTCTAATACTTAGTTCATTCTCTGCATATTTAGTTAAAGAGAAATCCATCATTTCACTTAATTTTGCATTTAAAAATTATTAAAATTTTGAATTTCGTTAGTTTAGTTTATTACTATAGGGTTTATAAGCAATATCAAGTTTATTTTGAGCCGAAACGCGTACTTTTGAACCCTGACAAAATGACGTGAATAGTTAATTGTATCATTGAAAAAACAAGTAATGTCATTAAAAAATTAATTTGAATTCTACTTAGGTCAACAAAGATTTTTTTTATATTTTAGTTACTTTTTATTAAATAATTATTATCGCAAAAATTCTTGATTTTCACAAAAATTGAATTTGCATTCTTCACCTTCAAAAATACTGAAATCCTTGCATTTCACCGACGGCGCTACTGCCTGTTGATTTCAATTTTTATTACAAATGGCAAAAACTCTATTTAAAGCATTAAAAATTAATTAAATTAATTAATGAAATGATATTTAAAAAATGTATTAACATGGTGTCATCCACTACAAGTTTTAAAAAAGCATTTGAGTCTTGTGAACTAATAGTAAGAATTGAAAAAAAGTCCATTTCCACTTTTATTTGTAGAACATTAATTTATTTAATGCTATAATGCAAGGATTAATTTCTTTTACTCTATACTGCTATTTACCTTAAAAGATAACATTTTATATACATAATTTATAACAAACGATTTTGATATAAAGATAAAAAAAGAAGGTAGCATATTTAATACGTTTTATATTTATTGTATTGTTTCCATTTGAAAGTTTTCAAAACTTTGAGCTTACTTTTATTTATATAACGCGTTAACTTTATTTATATTACGCCTAATTACGCTTTACCAAAAAATGAAAGCATCAAAAATTATTTGTAGTTTGTACTAATAATCCAGTATCTGCACCCTTTAACTTAGGAAAATAATCAAAAATGAATTCAAAGATGTAAACGGAAAAAAATTGTTGGAAAACTAATTTTTCTTCTTGCAAAACTAATTCTCTCACGGTAAATTATCGATTTCATTTGTTCTGAAAAGCCGTCTGTATAATCAGAGTCACTGTACAAAGAAAATTGTTGCAATAATAAAGTTTCACTTCCTTTACTTACACCATTTTTCTTCTAACGGATATCTTGAGAAGTCAAATTACTTCTAATCGTTAATTTGGTAGTCTCACTGAAAGTAGCGAACTTAAAACTTAAATCTACGTTTTAATTCATTAAACCTGCGAACATCTGCTTTCGAATTTTAAATCGCCGGATACTTTCATTCTGTAAAACTTTCTCAGATTATGGATTAATTTAAGAAAGATAAGGTTTCTCTTGTGCTCAATTATCGTCTGCTCTTTTCCAAAATGTAACGGGTCCAATTAGTCTCAAATCAGCGAAACAAATTATTTGTGTATTTGCGAGCAGCTTTGTTCTGATGAAGTTAAAATGAAGTGATTGTTCTTTGAGGAGCAAAGAGAAATCCGTATTTGCTTTGGCTGATTAATTCTACTGTTAAAGAATGATTGTGGAAATAAAAAATGTCTAGTTTTGGTGGAAGAGACCGTAGATGGTACAGTAAGACATTTAATGATATATTTATTACTCGGAGAAATTAAGAGGTAATTTTACTTAAAATTTTTTGGGACAAATTTAAGATTTTTTTACACATTTCTTAAAGCAGAATGTAGCAGTATCGATTATCTTGATATAATACATTTTTCAATGGCTTGATACAAAGACAGACGAATCATTATGTGTGTCTTAATATCAAAAAATAATACTTCACATTTAAACATATATATAACAAGTAATTTTAATCTTTCAAAACATGGACAAAATAATTCATTCGCAAATACATTAAAAGTTTGTAAAGTTGTTTCTTCCCCATATTATGAAGTCATTGCTTATTTTAGATCTCCATTCATAACATCTTATTGTTTCCATTTATCTGATAAATTTAAGCCTAAATAATATTTATCAAATCCTTTATGCAAAACAAATAATAGTGAAAAGGCATCGAATTAATGTAACATAATGTTGCTAAGTAATTCGCATACAGGCTAATAACATTAACATTCAAAAATGCTTTATTAATCACTTGAAAGAGACGCTTTTAATTTTATTTCACATCAATTATCTAAATATAAAGACTTTTACAGTAGATTTAAAAAAATAAATTCGGTACATTTCCCAAAAGTAGAATATTTGAATACATTTTTAGCTCTTTGAGAAACCAAATATAAATTCGATCCAAATTTTTATTTCGCTGACAACTCTAGTGAAATCCTTCAACACCGGATTGTAAATTCGGTGAATATTCATGAAACACTAGGAATACGAACACAACAAAGGGATGAAAACTCTTCTAGAGAATGCTAATCTGATTACCAAATTGACATTTTTTACCGACCCTCGATGTTTACTGCAGTCTTCTTGAGAAAATGCAAATATTCACAGGAATCCAATGAATTTGGAACACGCATTTCATTGGAATCGTCGACTGTTAACGTAAACTAAACTTTTTTGCTGTACAAAATAAAGTATTTTTTAGGCATTTAGAATTGTTTAGTTGATTTTGTGGAAACTTCATTAATACATTACGCTTTGAGATAAAATAGCTAAATCAATTTAAACGTTCAGTACTGGAAATTCTTTTAGAATACTTAAAATGAAAAATATATATTTTAGTCCTTATTCTTGTAAAATCCGTTTGAAATAAGTGTTCTTTGTTTTATTATTGGTAGTATAAATTTTGGAATGAGTCAATTTTATACAAGATTTTTAAAATGCATATTATCGTTCAGGGTGAATGAATATATTAAATACTTTCTTAATAATTTTATTTATTTTTCTTTCGCTTGTTGCAATTCAAATTAAAAAATCTATACATTTTTATTGGAATATTTATCCATGCGTTTATATTTGTTCATATTGACTAATTGTGTGGATTAGTATTATTATCGTTAGCTACGTATTACAAAAATAATTTTATTTATTGTGAAAATTGGAGGAAAAGTAGCAATAAAACTAATATTAGAGACTAAAGGATTGCTTTTTGAATGGTGGCATGAAAAGGTTTTTTTTTTCATTTTAAAACCCTCCTAATTCATAGTATTAACACTACAGAATTACAAACTATAAATTGGACGATTGTGATCGTTGAAAAAAAGGTAACAAAATTATTTCAGGAAAATTCGCTGAATCCGCATTAGAGTATTTCATTGTATGGCACACTAAAAAAATTGAATACAAGTGAAATTATAAATGGCCAATCTAAAAAATACTCATGATAGTATATTTTCATTCTTTGTTCTTTAAAGAGAACTGAATTTTTTCAATATTTTTCAGACAAAACGATGAATATTGAAGACAATGCAAATAAACATCGTAGACAAGTTTGAGGAGCAGAAATCTAATATTTGTCTTAAGGCGGTTATTATTGGCAATATCACTATTTTATTATCAGTCGTTGTAATAACATATTGTTCATAATAATTAGACACATAAGAATGATTTAACATCTATTAAATAATTATTTATTTAAAAATATTTAATATTTAAATATTTTAATTAAGAAACAATAGCATAAAAGCGGTTACTTTTCTTCTTGAAAAAAATATTGCAACAACATCCATTTATAAAAAATTCTTAAGTTTCTTTTCATATTAATCAAAAACTTTAAACTGAGAAAGCGTGCAGTACTTTTTTTTATTTTAAATCATTGTCACAAAATATTTGACAACCATGATTTAAGAAAATTTATAAATGATTGAAAGCATTAACAAGAAAAATGACGTCTTCAAAATCAATTCTGTATTAAGTAATTCATTAAAATAAATTAACTATTTTTCCTATAAAAATGTTTTTTTTTATTAAAAGATTTCTTTCAGATAATAAATATGATGTTTCCATCAACTAAAAACCATTTTTCGAATTAATGAAAGATCGAACGATTTCCGATTCCATTAAAAAATGAAAGACATTTTTATGGAAATTCCTACATTGTTTTTAAATTAATTTAGAATTTGTAGAAATGAATCCCTATATTTTAAAGATCATATGCCGATAAAATTCATTAGTGCAGTGAAAAATGTATTATAGATCAAATTTTTAAATAAAAAGTGCGAAAGCATTACTATCTTTTTAATTTACTGATGTTATAAGTAAATAATAAATTGTGCTTGGGCATGTTTGGTCACTGATGATATAAATGAGTTATTGTTAGAAAATATTGAGGAAATATTCCAGAACTGACAATTTTTTCTAACAAATGATTAAATATATTAAAAACATATTAAAAAATGTTTTTTAACATTCTTTTAAAAAATGTATATTTCAATCATCTCTGAAAATAAAGAATATTTCAAATGAAAAAAATTAAAGACACAGATTGAAAATGTCAATGAATTATTATGCTTCAAAACATCTGCAAAACCAGGTAAGTCTCATCTGTAAAATTTTAATGCATCTATACAGGGTGAATGGTGATGTCCTTTTAAATTCTTCAATTTTAAATCAGCGGCTTCTCGTACAGCCAGGGCAGTACCAATATTAAAGTGACTTTGCTGGCTTATTGAGACTGGCGAAGGATCTTAACAGCGACGACAAAAAGTTACAAAAATAACTAAAAAAATAAAGGGGATTGGATCGCAAATGCACATTATATCACTGTAAAAACATATGATAAAGGTTCAAAAATTATCTTTAAAATGAGCGGAAATATTTGCAATTAAAATGGTAAATCTGTAAATTGGAAGGTGGCCCATCTGAAAATTAAAAGAAATGCATTACCCCAGGTCCCCTATTTTCAAATTGTTGTTTATGTTTATTTTCTTTGCCTTTTAAATTTCATGTCACCATTGTTGAACTCAGAAAATAATGTTTGATAATAGCGGTGATACGTATTTTAAATTTTGGGAAAAACCTCTTTTTTCTTCTCTGAAAGTTCATAATTTTAATCGCAAATATATCCGTCAAATTTACAGATAACTTCCTGAAATCTTGTATGTGTTTTTATTCTGGTATAACGTACATTTTTTTCAACTGGCATTATTAGCTGATTATTATTTTTAGAGGTATTTTTGTAACGTCTCTATTACGCCAGTAGTGGCAATGTAATTTATCTCAAAAAGCTCAAAGGAGTCATTTTGGTGTAGATAGACGTTACTTCTTTGGCCATAGGCTGTTTTGAATTAAAAAAAGTTTAAAATATCTTTACCGACCACCTTGTCAGTCCTTTCTTTTTTTTCCCACTTCCAGCAGTAAAATTTGTCCTTAATATACGATCTTTTTTCATTCTATAGATTTTAATTTATATATTGAAGTAATTTTAGCAAGAATCTTCATTTTACGCAGCTTTATTTTTTAAATCATTCCCTTGTTTAATTACCATTTCAACTATTTTTTATAAGTGGTACAGAACAGACTCATTTACACTAGATGAAAATACATTAAACATCTTTCTGTCTTTACGCTTGCTATAATGATTTATCTGCTGATAGCATAAGCGGGTCTTTTTCCTCTCTAGAACAATGAAGATTATGATACATGTTTATAATCCCCAAATATATTGTTAAGGATTCTCTTTCTACTAACCGTCGGGTTCGTTTACTTGTATAGTGGGGTGTATGTTGCAGAAAAACTACAAAATGATCAATCCTTCAGTAGAAGACACATCACAGACAACGTTTATTTACAAGACGAAGACAGGACAGCACAAAGACAAATATTTACAGCACAAGACAAAAAAACATTTATAGAATAAAATGGCAAATATTTACAGATGACAACTATATACAGCCAAGACGAACACACAGAACAGCACACAGCAACACTCTACTGTAGACAGTAGCCCACACGTGGAAATTCCGTAGTGACAACGTTCACAGCACACAAAACGGCCAGACAGGATTCAGCAGGAGAGAAAATCTTGGATTGATTCTGTATACGCTCATATAGGTCTCTCCAAATGGCTGAAACTTCCGCTGTCGTTTCACGCTTTAGCTGCTGACTCACTACTTAATACAGAGAGACTACTTCTCGGTTCAGGATTGCTCTGTTCACGATAACGATACAATGAATTACGACACAGGCTTCGATAGAAAAGACGACAACAACACACAGCGATTCAGCACGCCGTCGTTTCATCGGTATTTTCTTAGTGACTGCTTTATTTAGGACACCTATTCAATACCTCTCGATTCAGGTTTTCTAGATTCCACCACACTACTTCAGTAAATATGAGTTATGTTGACGCGGCGCCTAGCCCGGGCAGGTGATTATTCCCGATCACGCGAGAATGCAGGAGATATGACGTTGAATCATCTTCGTAAAAATGCGGGACAGTGTGCACTGCATGAGCACCGAAGCGTGAATGATGCTGAAGCTGGTAAAAACTGTGAGGCCAGGGGTGTTGGTGAGGAGGTGACTTACCTGATCAGTCTGTCTTCAGAGGTATAGGTGGAGGAGTGCATGGGTTCTTGGAGTAGCGTAAGTTATCGGAAGCTGTATAAGATGTTGTTCCTGGTTAGCCAATCAGAAGTCAGTTGCTTGGAGATAGGAGAAGTGAGTTACTCAATAAGAGGGTTCAGGATATTTAGTTTTTTCCCTTCAGGATCCCTCTATCAAATACCATCCATGAAGTTAAGAAAATAATAACATTTCCAGATATTTCAAGAAATTTAAACAAATAAGAATCTTTAATATTCGGATTAATAACAATATACAAAAATATAATAAAAATTATTTTTCATTTGTGCATTAGAAAATATGCATAAAAATATGTTCATCAATGAATTTGAAAATACATGCATTTTTTAGAATGAATTACAAAAAGGCAAATTTTTTAAAAAGTGTATTAGAATCAGTCTTCTTTATTGGTTCAGACTGTTGCCAATCCTTGATTTTTATTATTAAATAAAGTAAGGAAAATATATGTATTTAGAGAGGGAGACAGCGAATAATTTTTTATATATTGTTAATAGATTTTTGTAAGTATTTTCTAATTTTGCTAATGCCAATCGCTATTTCTTTTCAATTTTTGTTCACTTTAAAGCTTCTACCTGAGTTAAATCCATCCATTCCATCGCATTTAAAACATTCAGATTTTATCTACTCTAAATGAAAAGTCATACAATTTATTTAACAAAAGAAGTATAAACTGGTGATTTTTCG
Organism: Argiope trifasciata; assembly: GCA_026543055.1. NCBI lineage: Eukaryota > Metazoa > Arthropoda > Arachnida > Araneae > Araneidae > Argiope > Argiope trifasciata. Next base: position 1,416 of record JAPMOQ010059408.1, on the reverse strand, counting down.
AGTAAAGTGATTAAAGATCGTTTCTCTTCCTATCGCTATATCGGAGGAACCCTGCATTCAATCAACGTCAAATGGAAGGGGGAAAAGGAAAAGACTCAGCGTAAACAATGACCCTCTCTCCCCTTTGATGTTTTGAACTCCTTTTAACCCTATTGAAACTTATAGAGCTGCGTTGCTTGATCTGAGCAGTCAGAGAAAACAATATATATCTGAGAGGCAATAGTCTAAGAATTCTATTTAAAAAATCCACTTTTTCAAATGTTTAATAAGACTTAAATCGCGATAACACTAAGTTTCTGAGATTTTATAGCTAGGGAGTAATACTGTATTATCATTGATGTACTTTTAAACAGACACCGAGCTTTTGCAGGAGTTCAATTATCCAAATTGATAAATTCACATTATTGTTATTAATGGGAATTTTTGTTTACATATAAAAAATATATTTCAAACTTAACAGGATATAAAGGATAAAACTCTGTTAGAATTTTAACTGTTTATAGAAAATAAGGCATTCAGATTGTCTTAAAATTCAACAAATATTCACCATTTCAGCTACATTCTTCTTAAGAATAATTACCAGACTACTGTTTTAATAACAAATGATTTACTTATGTGTAGAAGAAAATATATTCATGTTCTTTATGATGTATTAATATATTTATAGGGAAAATCGTTTGCTAGAAAGAAATATTGAATACTAGCCGCCTTTGGCGACCAGCTGGTTCGCCATGAGTAAAGGGTTCTAAAACTTTCAATTAAATCACATATTCATTAGCCTTGAAGTAATTCCGGGCATTGATTGACCTGAAATTAATATTTTATTTAAGATGATGGACGGAAAGTTCTAAAAGTAAACCTTTTCCTAATAATATTCTTTAATTTTATAAATCAGTCAGTTTTAACCATCGGTTATGCTTCCAAAATATTAAAAAAAATTTCGATGATGTTGCTAAATTATTAAATATGTTTTTTTAAAGAAAGCGAAAAAAAGTATTAAATTAATGATACAGATATTGCAAACGATTACATAAATATGCCATTAAGTCGGGATTTCAATGCATATCCTGTCTAAATTCAATCAGGTTTACCGTAAATAAAGATTTATTGAGTTAATCATATAGATATTGCAAACGATTGGAGAAACCTTTGCTTTGCATTTATTTTTTGAAGAACACACATTTTATATTTCTTTTATTTTATCCAGTCACGTGCTGAAAGTTGCATTTCTTTAGATTTGATTTGCGATGATAATTTTTCTTATTTGAACTTTCGGCATTCTTTTATTTTATCTAGTCACGTGCTAAAAAAACATGGTTAAATATTTCTTTAAAAATTCGTTAAAAATAGAAGCTTAAGTTATACATTAAAACACTGATACCATTAGAAGGCTAATTTTTTAATCTTTAAATTGAT
>JAPMOQ010059402.1:477373-492617 GCA_026543055.1 Argiope trifasciata | reverse complement strand
TCATCATCTTCTAAGTGCTTCCTTTAATACAAATAGATAAATAAATATCTCCATTTATTATATTTAATGTGTTTAAATACTGAGAAAAAATAGCCCAGAAGTTTAACACATGATATAATATTTTTTTCTTGATTTATTTCTTGATTGTTTTTTTTAATTGAATTTGAACTAATTTTCGGTAATTTTATGTCTTTATGCCTTTGAGTTCATCGTACTGTTAGCGTAAAAACTATGAAATTATGAAAAAACTCCTGATATAACGCTTGAAAAGCGATATATTTGAGAATAAATGTGTCTTTGTATGTGTATTATTCAGCTGATAAAAATATTTTGTTGAGAATTACTTCGATGTCAAAATTTTACAATTATTATTATTTTGGACTTATTTATATGCCTGGTGTTTGTATCTCTTTGAAGTAAATATATTTTAATACTTTACTTTCAGATATTAATGATGAAATATATCTATTAGTAAATCAAATAATCTAGTTAACTGAGATTTTTCTTCGATTTAGAGCAACTTTGCTGTGAAATGTCAAACGTTGATTGTACCTATCTCATTTAGGATTTCTTCATTTTACAATTTAAAAATGGAAAATTATATTCTTCTTTAAGTTGAAAAGTACGATCCACGTAGTAATTCAATAAAAAAAATTACTATTTTTATTAACTTGAAAATTTTTCAAGTTTAGTGCCATAATTTTAATGTTATAAATACATAAAGTGATCATGGGTAAGGCTTCTAGCTCAAAGGAGGAAATTTTATAAAATGACAAGAGATATTTTTGTAGAATCTATCCGTATGTACATCGAAAATACAAGACAAAAATACGTTTAAATAAATTAATACATGGTCTCTTTTACCAATATTTATATATCTACGGAACAATACTTTGTATGAAGCTTTCCCATTTTATCTCTTGTTCCGAATGCTTTGTGTTTTTCATCATTTATTCACCACCAGGAGAAATAAAAACATTTTTTTTTTGTAAAAAAATGATCAGAAAATATATTAAATTTTAAGATGAATTATAAATGTGAAAATTCTTAATAAAATGCATTGTAATTAAAATACATGGAGAAAAACTCTGCTTTCTGACTCTAAAAAGAATCATTTTCTTTATTTTGACCTACATTTTTACTTTTTTTCCTGTATTCTTGAAACAAATCGGTGCCACGAATTCGAACTAGTAACAGAACTAATACAAAAAAATATAGAAAAAGAAGCTATTTTTCTTAAGAAAATGATCGCAGGTACTGAACAATTTTTTATTCTACTCCATTTTGATATAGACATGATAAGTAGTTTCTTTATCCCTCTTTGTTCAACTGTTTGAACGCACTTTAAGCGAAAATAAAACTGAACAAGAAAATCCAAGTCGCATTTTTCTGAATATGTATGAAGTTGTGCAGGAACAAGAAATGTTGCTCGGTGTAATGCAATGCAAATCAGTATCTAATAAAAAAGAACACATTTATACGTTTGGAAAGATAGTAAAATCTTAGAACAAGGTATAAATTAGATGATGATGTCGTGTCCGTGTTTCCACAGAAAAAGGATGCAGTAGTTTCTGAGTGTAAAGAACCCTGAACACCCAGAGGGCAGAAGTCTAACTTCCAGCTCAAATGAAGGTAACACGCACATTCGTTTGCACAACCCCTTTTTACACTCGGGCACATTCATACATTTCGCAGATAGAACCCAGAACAGCCATGCCCGAACCGGGACTCGAACCCGGGACGTTCAGATCACGAGGAAGACCCGCTACCCCTATGCCAGGATGCCGGGGATGAATTAGTTGAGTAAAAAATATGAAGTATCTTCTAGTATTTATTTTCCTTAGTGAAAATTGAAATTCATTTGTTGCGCATTCCTGTAACTGTAAAAGTCTCTATATTGATTTAATTTAACCAAAATCTCTACCCATTGTAATGTATCCATAGTTTTTAACGTTGGATGGATAAAAACTATGTAATGAAATGATCAGACAACACATAATACTATAAATAGTATTGCCGCATTGAAACGGAACACGGTCGAGTCTGCATAGCTGAATGGTTATGACGCTGGACTCGTAGTCAGGAGATCACGTGCTCGAATTCCAGTAGACTTAAAATTTGTTTAAGTATTTTTCCTTTATTTCGTGTTCCAGAAGATTCTGGGCATTTCTCTAATTTACCAGATAAGTGTTCTGAACTCTTCTGACTGTCTCCAGAAAGGTATTCTGGAACTTTCCCTTCTTGCATAAGAGCTGAAGATCTCTCAGTCACAGGGCTCTTAGTTCAGTGTTGAGTTAGTAAATTGATTTAATTCTACTTTCTGTGTCTTCTTGAGTTCTATCTACGTGCCAGTATAATGTTTATAATAGGTAACTAATAGTATATTGTTTTACTATTATATTATATAATAGTAAAGCATTATACTATTATATTATTATATAACTGAAAAATTTATATAATTTAATTACATAATAACATAACTTGCTCCACATTTAAGGAAAACTCATTTTCTAGCTGAGCCGTAATGGTCAGATGATATTATTGAATAGAGATGTATCTTGAAGGATGACAGTTTTTCTGAATATACGAAGAATGAAACGGTCATTCATGGGTTCTATAATTCAGTTGTATGTCCCTATTATCCATGTCATTCAGGTTATTCAGATTTTCTGGATTTCGAAATGATGGGAAAAAGGTTTCTAGGTTTTTCTTTTCATGATCAAAGCAGTCTACATTTCAAACAATTACTTTATGATACTTATGATTTTTTTCTGAATCTAATAATACTTCAAGTATTGTAATATGGGTGATTAAGAGATTATTGGATAAAAAAAATTGCTTTTATTTTTAGAATGCCAAAACAAAAAACTCATGTTTATTATAATTAGTGGAAGTTAATGTCATTAAGCAAAATTTATTATAGTTAGAAATTTAGACAAAATCATTCTTTAAAAAATTAATTGATCATTCACTTGAGCTATTTAATGTACGCAAATATCAACATAATAAAAAATATGATTTCGAAATTTAACTAAACAACTAAACTTCCCTTCTCTTTCTAGGCCACGGTGGTCTGTTTGCAAGGTCTCGACTTCGGAACCGGAAGGTTTCAGATTCGAGGCCCGATTCCACCGAAGAACCACCGTGTAAGTGGGTCAGGTGCACGTTAAATACGTCTGGAAAAAATGTCATCCCGCTGGTGTGGAATTTTGGAGAGAGGGGTGCCAGCTCATGTGTCGACCTCGTCATCTGACCGCAGTTCAAAATGACGAGGTACGTCCCAAAAAGTTGCTAGTGTTGCTCTAAAACGGGATGTTAATATAGCTAAACTAAACCTTCTCTTTAAATATAATTACATGGAATTCAAAGATTTTAATACAATTATATTGCAAGCTCGAACCACAGACCAATATTCTAGATATATTTTGAGTTGCCATAATTAAATTCAGATCATATCGAAGCAAAATCAGGTCAGCGATAAGAATTATCATTATCTGCATGATTTAAGTACTGATGGAGCTGTCATTGGAAACGTAGCTTCAGATTTATTTTTTTGTTGATGATTTTCATCAGCTAATGATGACAGTCATTCATTTTCCTACAGATATGTCTTTTAGCTGACAGTTGCGCTGAGAGTAACGCATTAATTGCGATACTTGTAATATTTTATTAATAGACGAGATCAGTAGATCTGAAATGACAATGATGAAGATTATTTTTATACTCATACGAATTTCTGTAGGTTATACCGTAAATTCTTAGGGTATCCGACTGCGTTAAAAACTCTGGTTATTGACCACATTGAAATTTTTTTTAATTCATATTATTTCTTGTGGTTCGGATTTTCCTCTATCCAAAACAGTTTAATATTTCTTGGAAAAGGAAGGCCTGACCTATCATCCAGGGTCACCTATTTTCCAGCTAAAATTTGTCTTTTATTTCAGCTTTCTCCAAACTTTAATTTTCATAAAAATTTTCTACCGTTCACATGATGTCTCAGAAACTAAAAGAAGTAATCACATAACAATTTCAGTTATTGTTTTATATGACGTGGACAATGAAATGAACCAAAAGACTTATTGTTAGAGAAATACTTTTTTAATTTATAGGTGTTTTTAGAAAAAAAAACATGTTGTGGATATATGAAGAAATTGCATATATACGTAAATTATTTTTGTCCATCACAAAATGTTTCTTAGATTTTGCTTCATTTCATTAACCATTATATTGTATAATTATTTACAAAGAAAAATAGGATTACTGTATTACAATTTTCTGTAGAGTATTAACTGTTTTGGTCAAATTTCATTAAAATTTACTACAAATTTTGCTATTTCTAAAATATATTATATTTTCAAATAATTTTATTGTATTTATTATATTTTGTATTATAACTGACATTGCATCTAAAAGCCATAGTTTTAAATAATTTTTTTAAATCCAATTTTTCCAAAAATTTCCTCCGAATGTAGTCTGATGTTTTAATTTCATCTAAACATGATTTTGAAAGCTTTGGTTTTGTAATTATTGGTTCTTATTCTTCGTGATTTAATAATTTTAAAGTGTAAACATATTGCTCGAAGTTGGAAATCAAAATTAAAATATTTTTATAGCGAGTATATTAAATCAAAATCAATACATTTGATACAAAATTCAAAATAATTTTTAATTCATATAATTTTATATGTTTGGAAATTGTTTTTTTAACTTTATCTGTATTGTATTTATACATGCTATCTATCAAAATTAATTGCACATCAAAATTTTGACTGGAAATGCAGAGCACGCATTAATTCGGGCTCTACATTAGCAAAAATTATGCAGAATGAAGAACACCGTTAACCGTGCTCTTCATTCTGCATAATTTTTGCATCAATGTTAGAAACTGTTTTGTACTGTTGCATCTACAGAAAAAGTTACATAATAAATGAATTAATTAATGCTATTATCATATTATATCTGTAATAATGAGAATATTCCGAAAACTGAAAAAAAATCTCTTAGAAATCTTCATAATATTTTCATTACTTAACTGACTGATTTTTCTAGAAATTTAATAAAATGTTAACTTAAATAAGAATACAATTATTAATAGAAATAAATTTGAAACCTGCTTTTAAGTAAAACGCATATCATCTTCCATTTTTCATATCCATATTATTGCATAAATTAATGCCCCCCAGAATAAAGGAATATGTCAATTTATTTTGTTTTCGTTTCATTGCTCTACATACCCAAAAAAGTTTTTTTAAAGAAAACAACACCGAAATGCTCGTTTTTAGATCGCATTTTGTTCTCATATATTAGTTTTTTTTTTTAATTTTTGTTAATTTTATTTTTAAGAAGAGATAAATCTTATTACATCAATGCAAGAAGTGTATCAGAAATTTGCAATTTTGATGACTTTCATGCATAAAAAATATGTTGTAAAAAATAGAATAATAAGCGTTGGTGGACATGAAACATAAATTAACTTTTTCTTGTTTTATTGAAATTCTTCATTAGATGACAGAATTATTTTTAATTTAAACATATTGTTGCTCTTCTCCCTTTTTTAAGTATTGCCCTTTACTTCAAAAACAAATATGAGTTCGAAGCTTATGTAGTGTAAGGGAAAGCTTTTTCTGCATAATGTCTCATGTTGATTTTCATAATCAAGTTTGAGTTTTCAAATATCCCTGAAAATTCATAAAAATATTCTGCTTTCAAAGAAATTAAGCACTGTGGAGTGCTACGAAAAAAAAATAACTAGAGACGATTATTAATATTTTAACTACTATAAAAAGTAAACCAAAACTTTTTCTTTTTGATAATGTCAAAAAGATTGTTTTGCCACGTTTCATTAAAATATATTTTTTAAAGAGTTTGTCTGATTTGTAATATAACTAATTTGTACAATAAATGATTATACAAAAATTAATTGTTTTTTCAATAAATATTAAATAAGGTTTTGGCGTTTTTTATATAAGAATTTTTTAAAGGAGTACTTCATGAAAGAGATTATTTTTATTTTTATAAAATTGAAAAAAAAATCTTTTATCAGTGCTCGAAAATCATCAATATTTTCTAAACTTGATTAAGTTTTAGAACTATTGTCCAATATATTTTACAATATTTTATATTTTGTAGATGAAATCTAAATCGTTTTCATTGCTGATACTAAAATTTCTTAATAGATTTTTAACTCAAATGTTACCAACAAAAGCGAAAGATTCGGCATGTTTTTTTTTTACGTATAGAAGATAAACTGTTAATATTTTTTTTAATATCCTAGCACATTTTGTATATTGTTAAGATTTATATCTAAGCAATAATGATTTATTAAAAAATTTGCTTTTTTATATAATCGCCCTTTTTTAGCTTAACATTTTGCTTTCAAATTTTGAAATTCTGGAATTATTTATTCATTAAAATTAAATACCAATTTATTGGTACGTTACATAAATAAATTTTAATAATTAATTCATATGCTGTCTAAATTGTGTTAAATATACATTTACATACAAAACTTCAATTCAAAATAGAAACTCAAAACTTTATTTTAAATAGAAACTTTGTAAACTTTAACCAACCCTGTAACATCCTTAATGAATTGAACTATGTTCTTAAAAGTATAAGGATAAAAAATTAATCAGTTGTCAAAACTCTGATTAATTATTTGCCAGTATAATTTTAAGAGCATACATCGATTCATTAAGCATGTTACAGGATTAGTTAAAGTATAAAAAGTTTCTATTTAAAACTGAGTTTAATTTTTGATCAAGAATTAACAGAAGAGTGGTTTATAGTGCAATAAACCTAACTACATAAGATGTCTATAATAATTCTAATTACGGTGCTATCAAAATTTGAAACTAAAAAAAATTCTTTTTAAGGAAGTCATTAAAACCGAATTATGAACAAAAAATACAATAGCGATTTCTTTTAGCTAGAGACCTCTATTAACCACTCGGTCACCAAATATTTTACATTTATCACACCTATGATTTTAGTTAAAGTTTAAAAAGTTTCTAGTTAAAATTCAGTTAAAATTTGATGACGAATTAAAAGAAGGGATGTTTATAGTATAATAAACATAACTACACAATATGTCTGTAATAATTCTAATTAAGTTGCTATCAAAATTTGAAATTTAAAACCATGTTTTTAAGGGAGCCATTAAAACTGAATTAAGAACAAAAAATATGCAATAGGAATTTCTTGTAATTAGTTACTTCTATTAGCCACTTTGTCTCCAAAGATGATACATTCATTCCATATGCGATGATATACAAAAATAAAACGGAATATATCTTTTCGGGTAAATGTCTCCAAAAATGAATAATGCCAGGAAAGAACAATATTATTTATTAATAGAATTGTTCATTAAAATTTCCAAGGAGAAAATTATTATTCTATAACATCATTTGCAAAGCAACGTATTTTTTATTATATATCAATTTGTTACTGTTCTTTTAAGGTATCTGATTAAGTCAAAAACAATCGTTATCAACCACATTTAAGCTATCCGATTAAGATAAAAACATTTGCTATTGAATTTTTTTAAAAATTGTTGTTTATTGTAACTAAGACTTTTCTCTTTCCAAAACAGATTAATTTTTCTACGGAAAGGATCTGACCTATAATCTACATTTTCACATATTTTTCAAACAATGTTTTTTCTTTAATTTCAGTTTTCTCAAAACTGTAATTTTAATAAAAATTATCCACCATTAACATGATGTCTCAGAAACTAATCGAGGTATTAACATAAAAATTTCAGCGTTTGTTTCAAATGATATGGACAGTAAAATGAACCAAATGTCTTATTGCTGGTGAAATACTTTCATTTATTGGCGTTTTTAGTAAAGTTGTGAATTTAGGGAAAAATGCATGTATATTATATTATATGCATGTATATAAAAATGCATGTATAGGTATATTTTTATCCATAACTTCTTTGTATTTGAAAATATTTCTTAGATTTTGATTGATTTCATTCATCATTATATTCTATATCTTGCATAGAGAGAAAAATAGGATTGCTGCGTTACAATTTTGTGTAGAGTGCTAATCGTTTTAGTTAAATTTCATTAGCATTTACTACAAATTTTCTTATTTCTTGAAATATTTGATATTTTTAAATATATTTTTGTATTAATAGTATTTTGTATTATAATTGACAACGCATCTAAAAATCCTTTTTTCAAACAATTATTTAAAAATCCAATTTTTCTAAAATTTTAATTAAAACGTAGTCGAATACTTTAACTTAAGTATGCGGTACTGGTACCTTAAAAACATTGAAATCACCTAAAGTGGTCATGTAATATATGTTATATTACATGACCATATAATATTGTTTTAAAAAGTGTTTTAAAAATCCAATTTTTCAAAATGTTTTCCTTCTAACGTAGTCGAATACTTTAACTTAAGTATGCAGTACTGGTACCTTGAAATAATTGAAACCTTCTCAAGTGGTCATGTAATATATGCCCTAAAATAACTCTAAAAACAGAAACTAGGCCAGTTCTTATCGTGAGTTGGTTGTTTCCTGAAAGATGCCAGGAACGAGAAAATAAACGGAAATATACGACCCGAATAGCTTTCGAGTTCAGTCATTCCGTTTTTCAACATGAAGTAGAAAAGAAACACCCTAACATGGTTTTCGAAGCTACCTTTTTACCAATTTATAAAATGGCGAAGCAATGTTCTTGTGAACAACTGTACTGCTTTACATTCTATTTCTTCTTACTTATTCATCCTTTTCCCTGTTTATTTTTCATCCAGAGCAGATAGAAAGTACACCAAATTTCGGGGAAAATGAGCAAAATAGATGGAATTTTTGAAATAAAGATAGAAAACTCCTAACGGTAACGAAAAATGCCAGAAAAAAATTCACTTCTGTACTTCCTTTTTAGAGGCCACCTCTTCCTTGCCATTTTTCTCCTCCACTCTATGAAGAAAAGATTCTTCTCTATTCCGAATTCTAACTAGAGCCTTAACTATTACCAAAATACAAAAAAGGGAGGCCATTATTTTAAAAAGAACGATCACGAATACCGGAAACTCGGGATTCTGTTTCAATTTGATGCTCTGGAAAGCGATCCGTTCCACTTTCTTTCCTTTCCAACTTTTGTTTGGATCCAACGTAATCGGAAATAAAACTGAAACCGTGCATTTAAGTTCTAAAGAAGATGCATTGAGTTGGTGTCCTGACCCAAAAGGCTTCATAAGAAACAAATACAAACAATATCAGTGCCCAATAACCGTTTATTGTTGTTGCAATTTCTTATTTGCATATCATAGGAGCATAATATAAATTAAAATAAAAATGGTTTTATAAAAACGAAAAATTTCTTTGAAGGATTTCACTGGCTGCCTGGTTAACATTTCTCAACATACAACAAATATTAGCATTCACTATGAATTGATCTGCTAATGAATCGTATACCTGTAACGAGAATTTCCAACACCTTCACTGCCACTAACCACGCTTGACATCAGGACCATCTATTTAAAAAGATGACCACTTCTTTGCTACCTTTTAACTGTAATAGAGAAGGTGTCGTCTAATAACCTGGATGGTTTGGCACAATTAAATATTATTTGTAAGGCACAGGCACGTCAGTGACAGAGAATGTGTCACCGTGAATTTTTAAGAATGATTTCATGGGCTGACTGTTAAACATTCATTAACATACAACTAATATTAGCATTCACTACGAATTTATCAGCCAATGAAGTATATGCCTAGTTAATAAAAACAACAATTGTACCGAAGAAAATTGTCTGCTCTAAAATTTTAATTTAATTTCATACCTAAGTATCAATCGCCAAACGTTTAAGATGCTTTTTCAGCCATTGAAGTTTAACATATTTAATTAATTGACAATTTGGCAGAATCTTTATCACCCATTAAACAGGTAGCTATCAGCAATTATCCATGTCTAAATAATTGCTGATAGCATCAGCGTATTATCTAGATATGGATATAGGACACATTTTCTAAAGCTCACAGTAATGATAATGCTCCGTGGAGGATATAAAAATCATTCTTACCATTAAGAGAAATTGAAAACAAACTCATAACTCCACCCCTACTATAACTTTATTTTTTCATAACCTTAAATCAATAGCCACAACATAATGTTTTTTTGTTTTCTCAATATTAATAGAATTAATCTACTAATCAATCAATCTTTCTAAAATGTCTGGAGTAATCCCTTAAAGACACATACACAACACCGCTTCATGCCCCTGCAGCATAATCCTCTGGTTATGTAAACAGTGTTATGAGCATGAAGTGGGAGAGACATGGAAACATAGGCCTGTTCTATCCATCCCTGTGACTATTGTTCTACGTTTGACATTTATGGATTGAAATATTAGGGATTTTAGTATTGGATAAAGCGGAACCGAAGGAATTGAGATTTTTGAAGTTCAAATCGGAAATAGATTTAGCTTATTAATCTAACTATCATGCAAGAATCGAAAACTCATGCCGATTGACAGAAACAAACTTATAATTTGTTTGATTCTGAAAAATACGAATAAAAATATTTACAAAAAACTTCACAGAAATAAAAAGAGAGACAAAAAGAGAGCAATACACACACAAATACAAATGCAAATACAAATAAACGCTACGTACAAACACAAAAACAACAGAAAATAAATGTATGTATGTAGAGTGCTACTCTTAGGAATAATGTTCATCGAATCTAACCAGATCTTGGTTTTCTTCGAGATGACGAATGATTCTTTGAATTTTCATCCTGGATCCTTGGAAAGAGGCAAAAATGCGTAACAAAACTCATTATAGTTCGGATGTAAGCATGTTCATGTTAAATGAAGAAATCAGCATGCATTATGTTGCATAGTGAATTAACTCATAAAGACAACAATAGTTGAATATTCCAGTAAACGCGATGTAATTTCAATGCAAGTTCTCATTTCAGTGTAATCTTGGGTAAGGGGGAACATGCAAGTCGTCTTCTTCTATAAAATTCTATGTCCTGACGATATCTTCTAGCCATGGTAGCAAGCTGATGTCCACAGTCTGGTTGAAGCGATTAGTTTTCAAAAGAGTTAGAGCATAGAGTTCAAAACGCATCTCCTGCGTTTATTTAAATGCATATTTGAGGTTTAAATAGATAATTTTATAATGACACTTGATTCATGTGTCTTTTGAACCATTTTGTAAAACGCATTAATCTTCTGGCGACAATAACTTGTGACAAACCCGTCTGCATACACACATTTTCCCGGCAACTAAACGAATCAGATACGAAACTGCTCTGAGACATTGTCAAAAATAAATTCTTTGATAAAATTGGAGATCATGAAACATTCACAGTAATTATTCACAAAATATAATATGCAATGCACTCCAGATTTTATAAGATTTTTTTAAAAATTGAATTATTGATCACTTTATTTATTTTATTAATATTATTGAAATATTTAATATGAGGCACTATTTGTTAATCTAAATTTGTCTTGAAGCATCAACAAACACATTTTCCGTAGATTTCTTTTGAAAATAAATGTATAAAACTTTGTATATTTTAAAGAATCTAAAATGGTTTCAGAAATCAATAAAACAAAACATTGCTTGAATGAAAAGTTATCAAAAATAATTTTAAATTTAATAATGAAAAATATTTTCTATAGTCCCTGTACAATTTTTTTCTTAATGCAATTTGGATTTTATCATATTCTAAGTATATATTCCCCTTTTATACGATTATTTTAAAAATGAAATTTATATTTAAAAGTATCTTTTCATCCTAAAATCTACAAATATTACATTATTTATCATAACATTTTTTTTCTAAAATGTGTAACATGTGTACACAGTTAGAATGTAAAGTTCTTTAAATAATGTTAAATTTGGCTGTTAGCAATTGTAGAAATAACAAATTCCATAGCAAATTGTAATTACATTATAGCGAAAAATAATTTTTTTCTGCCATAAGAATTCAATGTGAAACAAAAGAGTAATAAAATACTATGCATTCTATATGATCATGGATAGTTAATATCAATTGTACTGAAATTGGTTTTTAACATTAATATGAAGAATATTAATTTCAATAAAGACTTATTTGGTGTACTAAAATCTTTGCGATTTATATTATATTTATCTTACACAAATCTAAATTTAGTATAACAAGACATTTGACTTTCTTATCATTTAACATACATTGACATTCCGAATTTCATAGTTTGCATATAAGGTGTTAAAACACATTCAGGAGAAATATTTTTACAGCAAACACTTTCTAGAAGTTATTTGAATTTAGCTATTACTTTAAGTTCCACTGAATTAAATTTGGTTCAAAATAAAATGCACATAATCATAAAATGTAACTGAAATAAACAACATACTTTTTAAAAAAATCCAGCATTTTTTTAAAATCTCCCCCATCTTGCTTCAAAAAATGTTGTAACATTACATTTTATCTTCTTTATGCATGATTGTTTTTCATATCAAAAGAATTTCTCGAAATATTAAAGCTGAGTGTATAAAGTTTAACTTAATATAATTGTCGTTTGTTAAAGATATGCAATCTTTTTCTAGTTTCATTTCACTTTACTTCTCAGCAATGAAAATGAAAGTATAAACTTTTCTCTAAGAATTTAGGGATTTTATTTTTACAATTCAGCAATTTAAGCATTTTCAATGCAACAATAAAGGGAAAATAAACAGTTTGATTTCAAATATAGAATATTCTTTTCTTAACTGGAATTTTGTCTCTGTAGAATCATTGATGTCTGAGCGCCTTATTATTTTTTACCATGTTGAGCGTTATTTCGTATTATAAATATAAATTGGAGTTCGATTATTTGATGTATTTCTCAAAAGTACAAATTGAGAGTCAATTTGATTGTTGTCCCTTTTCTGTTTGTTTCGATTTGTGTGCAAGATAAAGTGTATGTTTTTATTTAGTCTAATCTATTCACGACATCAATAAATAATAAAAAAAATCTTTAATCATGAATTATTTGAGTCTTATTAACAGATTTATATGTTTAATTTTAGCTCAATATTTGGCATATTTGGCATTTAGTAAATATTGCTATTTATAATTTCATAAAAACAACATCTTTGTATACATATTTGAAAGTTTTAATTGAGATTATGTACATGATTATTGGAGTTCCTTCTACTCTTGAGTATAGAAAATAAAAACCAATTCTTGTGGGAAGTAAATGGAGCATCGGACCGTCACAAAAAAGCAGAAAACAGAGCATTCTTTCTTTCTTTCCAGAGTGCGCCATGGTGGCCTGGTGGTAAGGTCTCGGCTTCGGATCGGGAGGGTTTCAGGTTCGAGACCCAATTCCACTGTAGAAGCGTAGTGTGTGACCTACCGCTGGTGTGATATGGAAAAGGGTGCCAGCTCAGATGTCGTCCTCTTCATTTGACCGCGATCAAAACCGTCGAGGTCCCTCCAAAAATAACCTTAGTGTTATTTTATAACGGGACGTTACTATAATTAAACTAAACTTTCTTTCTAGTTTTTGTTGTACTCCCTTCCACCCTCAGAGGTCGTTTCATTGATATTGGTTTTGCAAACGAATGACAAATTAGAATAGGAAAGAAGCATAAGTTTATTTTCATTCCATTTAAGGCATTTAATTTTATTCAAATATCTCATAAAACTGGTTTAAACAAACGTTAACAAAGTTCTCTTTAGTATGAGATGACATGAATTGTACATAAGTGAATTAAAGCTTTGTCTCAGAAAAATTCTAATAGGTTGATTTGAATGCATTTAATTTTATTCAAGTATCTCATAAAACTGTTTTAAACAAGCGGTAACAAACATCTCTTTAATAGGAGAGTACTTGAAACGTACATTAAGAATTGAAGCCTTCACTCTGAATATCAGAAAAGGGCCGCGGTGGCCTGGTGGTAAGGTCTCAGCTTCGGAACCTGACAGTTTCAGGTTCGAGATTCGATTCCACCGAAGAACCGTCGTGTGAGGGGGTCTCTTGCATGTTAAATCTGTCAGACCAAACGTCCTCCCGCTGATGTGGAGAGGGGGGTGCCAGCTCAAGTGTCGTCCTCGTCATCTGACCGTGGTTCAAAATGACGAGGTACAACCCGAAAACGCACTCATGGTGCTTTAAACGGGACGTTAATATAACTAAACTAAACTGAATATCAGAAAAACTTTAATGGATAATTTTTAAATTTATAACGTTCGAGAAACACAAGAAAAACTCAATTCTTATGAATTATTAAACTGAATTGAGTTTTTCCATGGAAAAAATAACATTTTTATTGACTTAAATTGTCGAGTGCTCTAACAAACCACTAAGCTTGCACCCGAATATGCGGTTGGATAAGAGATGATAAATGCAAGCTTAAATACTTTTTTACTCTTTTAATCTTTTAAACAAATTTACCTTTGGAGAATATATAAAACTTGTATGTATTAAGCAGATTTAAGAAATGTGTTTTAAGATTTATGATAGCTAAAGTATATTAAAAGTAAATCTTAAAAAAATTACATGTATTTTATACAAATCATCACATTTTAAATATGATTAAAGTTCTGAATCCAACTTAAAAGCGTGTTATGTAAAGGTGGGATTTTGATAAAAAATTAGTAATCAAATATGTTCTCTATTTTAAATTCTTAATGCATTGCGATAATAACATCGAAATGAAATGCTTCGCAAATTTCGAAATAATTAAATTGTAAGAGCAATGCATTAAAAATATCTACTGAAGTATTTAAGAGTTTTCAATTGATTAAATGAAATTAGCAAGGAATTTTTAAAAAAATTTAGTGAAGGATTTTTAAATTTCTAATAGCATAAGCAGAATTAGCTAAAATATTTTTTAAAAGAATCTAGTGAAGTATTTTCGACTTTCTAATTAATTAAATACATAGAGCAATACATTAAAAAAACCTAGTGAGTGATTTTCAAGTTTCTAATTACTTAAATACATAGAACAATTTATTATAAAACCTAGTGAGCGATTTTCAAGTTTCTAAATACTTAAATACATAGAGCAATACATTAAAAAACCCAGTGAACGATTTTCAAAATTCTAAATACTTAAATATTTTAGAACAACACATTAAAAAACGTAGTGAACGATATTCAAGTTTCTAATTACTTAAATACATAGAGAAATACATTAAAAAAACCTTGTGAGTGATTTTCAAGTTTCTAAATACTTAAATACATAGAACAATACATTAAAAAACCCAGTGAACGATTTTCAAGTTTCTAAATACTTAAA
>JAPMOQ010059402.1:458010-471229 GCA_026543055.1 Argiope trifasciata | reverse complement strand
TTGCACTATATTTTCGGAAGTTATTCGCTAAAATTTAAAAAAAAAAATGTTTATTTAAAATTTTAATCCTATAGGTTAGGTTCCCCTCACACTTTCCCGCACACTCTTTAGTAAACTTTTTATCTCAGATAACGACTCACATAGCATTTACATACAATAGCTATAAAATATTAACATCTAGCTTGGATTTCGTATCTTTACTGAGTCTGATGTGTCTCATCGGCGCTAAATAGATCTAAGATCATTTTTATACATTAGATAATTGTATTATGCCTCTAACCTTAGCGTAAGTGCAAAAAAAAAGTATTCAAAGCTTTATCGCAATCGGATGAGTGGTACGGAAGGGCATAAAAGACATACAGAAAAAAATTCATTTGTATTTGTATAGATTAGCGAGTAAGTAGTCTTAATATTTACTTTTCATAAAGTAATTCCTTCCTTTTTAAATAAATGAAGAGTGTTTTTTTAAATTTAAAATGGTAGCTAGGGAAGCAAAAAATCGGCTTTCTAGCCTTATATGCCGTGGCGAGAATTTGCATATTCACTTGCAGTCGTGAATTTCCTCTCTTTGGTTGCCACGCATTTCCATAGTCATCTAGGGAAGCTTCCATGTTTTCAATAGTCATACGCAACTTAATTTAGAATACAAACTGGCAAATTCGTTATTAGCATTTTTACTATAATTAGACAACGGAGCTATATTTGGGGACCCCACATGTTGCATATCAAAATGCTCTTCTTGAAGTGTTCTTTCCTTATCTGTATAATATTTTCTTTATCTTCTTTATCTATCCTTATTCCTTGTGAGACACCCTGTATTTAAGGTATCCGACTACGTCAAAAAAGGTGTTTACAGCCCACATTAGAGAATTCTTTGCCATTGTCATTTATTTGTAGTCCAGACTTTTCTCTTTCCAAAACAATTTATCTTTTCTATTAAAAGGAAGGCCTCACCTACCACTCAGGGTCACATATTTTTTTTCAGCTAAAATTCGTCTTTCACTTCAATTTTCTCAAAACTTTCGCTTTCATAAATTTTCACCACCGTTAACATAATATCTCAAAAAATAATAGAGGTATTTACATAAAAATTTCAGCGTGTGTTTTAAATAATACGGGAAATGAAATGAACCCAAAGTTTTATTGGTACTGAAATACTTTTTCATTTACAGATGTTATTAGAAATATTAAGGGGTGAATTGATGGAAAAAATGCACATATATCTATAATTTTTACCCCTAACATCTTTGCATCTTAAAATGCTTCTTAGATTTTGGTTGATTTCATTCATTATTGTATTCTATTCTTGTGTACAAACAAAAATAAGATTTCTGTTTTACAGTTTTCTGTAGAGTTTTTTAACCCTTTTGGTCCCATTTTACTAAAATTTACAACAAATTTTCGTATTCTTCAAAATATATATTTTATTTTTAATTCTTTTTTTCGTATTTATAGTATTTATAATTTACAATATTTCTAAACCCATAAATAGTTTCTAAAAAAATTTAATTTTTCAAAAAAAAAATCGGACGTAGACGGATATTTTAAATTTATAAATCGTAATAAATCATTGAATCCATAAGATAGTTTGTAAAGCAGAGTAATAATGTGTTTGAGTTTGATGTTTACTGGCGCTAAAACCATTTCTGATTATGCACAACCGCAAGGTCTATGCAAATATGCGGTTCCTAAAAAGTCGCATGGTTCATGAAGAGGTTTTAAATTTTTCATCAAAAGATTAAAATTCAAGATTAAAATATATATGTGAAAACAAACTGCCGTATAGATATGAAACACTAAAAGAAAATTAAAAAATACTTAAATAAGGTAAAAGAAACCAATCTTTTTAAAAAGTAAAAAAGTTGAGGAAGAGGCACTTTATGAAGGATGTTTTTTAAAACAAATTGAGGCGAATGAAAACATTGAATTCTTTGAAAGTCAAAAACTGGGCACTATATTAAAATGTGCCGAAATGCCAAAAGGCATTGGTACAAAGTACATCAAGGGGCGGGCTCCCCCAACAACAAATGCCTCTGTGTAAATCTAGTAGGCCAGTTCTTAAACTAGTAATAAGTGTATCCAATTTTCTGCTATTTAAAGTGGGCCAACATTCGATGGAATATTTGCTATAATAATATTGGAATCTCTAAGCGCTTAGTGATGAAGTTTGGCTGTGAATGTTTGATCCATCATAACAATTTTATTTATATCTGAATCTGATTTAAAAAGACTTGGCTTTTTAAATATACTTGCCTTTTTAAAAGTATATCGATTGACTACTCATTTTTTTTTTTGCTTTCTAATATAGGTCACTCAAAATAAAAGTAATTCTGCCCTTATTTTGAATATCTGAGACAGGAGAAATAAAAAGCGATCCAGGCACAACGATGGAAAAGTCAGCAAAGCATGTTTGTATACAACAGACGAAAAAAGGAATTCCTTATAATGGCTTCCGAAGCATCTGGTAAACTAGAGCAGCAATTTTATGATAGTGAACTTATCTGCTTTTCATTCTATTCCACTTATTACATTTTGTGTTTGCCGTTGTTTATTTTCTTTTCGGGTACGAAATAATGCACATTTTGTTTTCAAGCAGTCAACTGAAGAGATGGACTTTTTGAAACACAGATACATTGCAGAAACTTGTTATAGAAATGCTGAAACGAAAACACCTGAACAAAAAAAGAAAGTTTTTGAGAATTCCCGCTTTTTTTTATTTTCAAGAGCATATATCTTCCGTTATTTTGCCTTTTGTCATGAAGAAAAGATTTTCGGTGTTCCAAACTCAAACTGTAGCCGTAACTCTTATCAGAAGAAGAAAGAAGCCATTTTCCTTAAGAGAACGATCTCGAATTCGGGAAAAATTCCGAATTCGCTTCCAATTTGAAGGACGAGTGAAAGAACCACCCCCGTTTTTTTTCTCCGTTATCTTGTTTCAGAACAGTTTAAGCGGAAGTAAAATGGAACAGCGAAACTAGAAGTACGTTGTTAAATTCGGAAGTAGAAGTATCGACATGGTATACAGAGGCAAAAGATGCTTGATTCAAAGCAAATAGAGAGCACATTTTGAAATTCCTAACAATGTGGCATTTATATACCATAAATACAATATACATTCTTTACATCTATAACTAATTTTCTTAGGCACTCGTAGTTTGAAATATCGTTTAAAATCATTTGTGATATATCGCAAAGAAAGTAGAAAGGGTGGAAGGAAGAATCGACATGTTATATAGAGGCAAGAGATGTTTGATACAAAGCAAATATAGAGTACATCTTGAAATTTCAAGCCATGTGATATTTATATACAGTAAATACATTACATATATTCTTTACGTACATAAATAATTTTCATAGACAGACTTTGTTTGAAATATTGATTAAAATTATTTGTAATAAATCGTAAAGATAAGATGAAGAGTGAACGGAAGCATCGGAATGGTGTTTAGAAGCAAGAAATGCGTGATACAAAGTAAATAGAAAGCACATTTTGAAACTCCATGCAATACGGGATTTATATACATAAATTCAATGCATATTATTTACATCTATAACTATTTTAAGAGGTAGATATAATTTGAAATATCGTTTAAAATCCGTTGTTATATATCGCAAAGAAAGCAGAAAGGCAAGTGATGTTAGATACAAAGCAAATATAGAGTATATCTTGAAAATCTAAGCAAAGTGGGATTTATATACCATAAATTCAATATATATTGTTTACATCTATTACTAATTTTCATAGGCAGACTTAGTTTTAAATATATGTTTAAAGCATTTGTAATATTCCTGAAATAAAAAATTGATAGATTGAAATGTCTACAGGATTTAGAAGCATGGATAAAAAACAAGTACAGATTACAATATGAAACTCTGAGCAATGTGTGATGCATTTTATGTATCATACATTCAATATATATTCTGTATGCCTGTAATTAATTTTCCCAAAATAGAATTAGTTTGAAAGATCGAGTAAAGTTATGTTTATCATTTCGAAAATAGGGACAGAAGAAAGAAAATGTCGACATTGTATAGGTATAGCAAGGGGTACATGATACAAATAAAATACAGAATACATTTTGAGACGTTGTGCATTGAGGTATATTTTATGTCTCACAAATTCATTATCGTCTCTTTAAGCTAATAATTAGTTTTCATAGACAGACTTAGTTTGAAAGATCGATAAAACTTACTTTTCATATTATTTTTAGAAAAAAGGTTGGGAAGGTACCAATTTTGTGTGCACTTTAATAAAAGTGAAAGTAAGAATAATAATAAAGGCAATGTAATAAATTCATTTATCTTTTAAATGGATATATTAAACTCTTTAAAGAGAAACATGGTAGTTTCTTTTTATTGTTAGTTTCAGAATATTAATAAAAGAAAGTTTTGAAATGTTTCATTAAGATTTTTCGCTGAAAATAATTCCACCATTTTAAAGCTTTCGTTAAGTGTACTTTTTAATTTCACTTTATACTTAAATTTAGACATAAAACGCTACCACACAGAACGCATCAGGAATAGAAAATTCACTTAGCTATTCACTAAGGTCTCTCCAAACGTCTGCTATTCTCCACTGACTTCTCGCTTTAGCCTGACTCAATAGTACACGAAAGGCCAATCCAATATGTTTCGATGCTGCTTCAATACTTGTATCCAATACTCGGTGCGTGGTTCGATACTCAAGCCACTAATTGCTTAAGCTCCACTCATCTAATGCTCTTCGCCGGATATATTGAACTAATTCATAGCTAAACACTATAGAGCAGACTTCAGACATTGTTTTATAGCTTCCAGTGTAGGGAAGACACGGTATTCGAACAACCAAGAATAATTCGCTTCCTATTGGCTACATCACCAAAATACCATAAGATTAAAGAATTACACATTTTGTCTCCACAGAGGGCGAATTAATCACCAAGTCGCCAAATAAATCTGTCGCAAGTCTGGAGATCTCTAGAATCCGATCAGATAGATCTAATAAAGCTGATCGTAAAGCTCGATCCTACGATGGAATTGATTATGCTCAGAAGCAGCTTTGCAGATACTTAATTATATATATATATATGTGTGTGTGTGTGTGTGTGTGTGTGTGTGTGTGTGTGTGTGTGTGTTTATGGGATCAATAATTTGAATATTTTTTTTATCAAGTTAAAATAAAAACAGATCTGTTTACTACTATAAATAAATAAAAGAAAATGTAGATGTATATATGCAAGGGAAAAATCCCCTTATCACCGAACTAAGATTTATTTTAATAATAAGTAATGATACAAATTTTAGGAAGAAAGTAATAAGCAAGTCTTAGCAATAATGATGTCACTTAAGGAAGGATTCCAGTTTGAGTCAAAAAAAAAAAGAAGAAAAAAAAAACGTTTGCATCGAAGTCGATCATTTCTTTTTTACCCCTATTTATTTTTTTAAATCGAAAAGCCACTGACTGTGCAAATTTCTGAAAAAAATCCCTTCATCCTTAGAAACGCTTTTTTGATACTTCTTTTCTTTATTTTGTAGGGAAGTGATAGGGAATAAAAATATATTCAAAAATCCCTAATAAGCAAGGGTGTCAGGATGTTGATAAAAAAAGGGGATCTATCTCTATTCTGATATTTTGAGGAGATCTTTAGATACAAAAAGCGATCAAACGTAAACAAGATGATAGATTCTGGTATATATATTTTTTCGTTTCAATAAAATGCGTGAAATATAAGTTTAGGAATGAAAAAAGTAATTTACAAAAAAGCGATTCTGGTGATATTTAGATGATATCTGCATTTTATTTTGAAACTAGTATCGATTAAAGTGGAATAAAGCTGACAGACAGACAAAAATAGATGGCTTTCAAAAGTTTTTGAGCAAAGTTATTTTAGTTTTTTTATGCGTTTCTTGTGAAATGTATACGAAATAATATTGCATCCGTAAGGAAATAAATTACTTGGTTAAAAAATATGTAATACCATGGTGACTTCGCAGTACCAAAAAAATAGTATAAATAATTTTTTTTAAGTATCTAGAAGGAAATTCGGATTAAAAGATCAATATGATATTTTTTTTTCAAAAAAAAAAAAATTACTACCATATGTTCAGGGAGCGCCACAGAAACTTACTTATTTGAAATGTAAATAAAAACAAAAGTACTTCAGTTATTGTTTCAATTCTTTTTTTTTTATTTGAGAATGCAATATCCCAATTTTTTTCATATAGTTTTGAAAATGATATCATTTAATTGGCGACCCCTATTGCGCATACACTGAGTAAGTTGATTTTTGAAGTTCGTGTCCACTCTTTGCAGCATATCAATCGCTATGTTGGCAATGGTGTGGCGAATGTTGTTCTTGTGGTGAGTTATTGTCCGTGGTCGATCGACATAAACCAGGGATTTCAAAGTGAGCCTCGTCACTGAAAAAAACGACCACGTCGTCCTCAGGCAGATTATCAAGCAGCATTTCACATGTATTTTGACAGGCAACAAAACTGCGTTAATTCTTGCAGAACGATCAATTTATAGGGATGAAATGGAAGGTCTTGATAGATGGTCTTGAAGGACTTGATGGTCTAGACCAGAGCATGATGGCAACCGGCTAGAAGCATAAACGAACTAGGGGACTTTCCCCTCCAGTACACTCACTTATCACTCCTCAATTCACCCAACTCACTGCTCCGAACTTTTTTCAAATAATTTTCTCTGGTGCTCAATGTATAATTTTATTTTTCTGTATTCACCATGTGTTTATACAGGATGGGAAATTAAACTTCAATACAGATGTCTCCTGATACGACTAATATATCTACCAATTTAAATTTTAATAAAAATAAACAATGTCAAAATAGCTCACTAAACTTATAGTAGTCTGCCTTTTTCATTAATTTTTATCCTATATTTATTCTAACATTTTTATCGCTACCGACGGGATATATAGTGTTTCAGGTAGTTCCAAATACAGTTTTCTGTGGGAGTAACATCTGCCTGTTATACCAGTTAAGATAAGATAATACATTTAAGATAATAATTTTAAGATAATACATTTCGGAACAATATCTTTACTTTTTTCATTTTTTAAAACTTATATAATAGACAAATTTTAGACGGACAAAAATATGTCATTAGTTTAGTTATATAAACATCCCGTTATAAATCAAAAATAGGGCTATTTTAGGATGAATTTCATCATTTTGAACCAAGGTCAGATGACGAGGACGACACATGAGCTGGCACTGCCTCTCCACTTTGCACCACACCAGTGGGAGGATATTTGGCCCCTGCTGATTTAACGTGCACCAGACCCTCTTACACGGCAGTTCTTTGGTGGAATTGAGCCCCAAACCTGAAACCCTCCGGCTTCGAAACCGAGACCTTACCACCAGGTCACCTTGGCAAAATATTTAATTGGAAGTATCTGATAGACGAGATATCTCGTTAGTAGCGTTGAATTTGTTGAAAGCGGGTTTTAATATTCATGTTAAAAGTTTATTGTTCAGATTACTGATGCAAAGTTATGCATTTAGTTGATCGAGATTGAAATAACGGATTTCCTTTATAAACATTTTGAATCAATAAAAAAACAATTTCAAAGTTGTTCAAAAACATTCTAAAATTTCTTTCTGACAGAGGCTTTAACATTTAACTGGTGAGTTGAAAATTTAGGACATAATGGGGGGGGGGTTGCGGTCCACGAGACCACATTTTCTTTGCACTCAAACCAGATTTTCTAATGAAAGTATTAGATTGAAAATCAGCCAGTATAATCTGAAAATATTTTTCTTAGTATATAAATATGTTTTGGAATTTTTTCAAAATAAACTATTGTTAAAAAAGTCAATGCGTTTATACATACATTTTCTTCTCAAATTACGTGTAGTAATAAATAATATTCTTTACAAAACATATTAATTATACTTTTTAAATTATATTTATTTTTCAAGTGTAAAAGGATATATAGAAAACAATATAAAATACAATTCATTAAAAATAATTCTTTACTTTTTTTATCGGCCTGTGAGATTTTCATAGCACAGTTTTCTAGGGCATTTTAAACTTACAGGTTAAGAACTGGGATTGAAATCAACCTATAATTTTTGTATATATCTATCTCTCTTGGAATATTAATATATTTTACAAATTTTTCAAAATACATTATCACTAAAAAAGCAATGATGTTCGAACATACATACAAAAATCTGTTAAATGCGAACTTACTTTGAAAAAATCTTGAATACAATTATCCTCATCATCAAAATCACTTTATGCTTCATTTAAAATTGTTCGGAGCATTGCTTTACTATAGAATCAGTAAATTGGATGATATTTCGAGGCCAAAGTTTTCGAGCCATCCACTAGTCTTCCTCGTTGTCTGGCCATGGTACAAAATTACGATTTCCGTCCCAAAATAGCCCTATTGTTGTTTCAAAAAAGGGACTTGAATACAACTAATCACAATCATTAATACAAGGTGTCACACATTGAACATCTATGGCTGGCTCCAACAAAACTTAAGATGACTTAGTACTACTTTCTTGCATAACATAACATAACGCCATCCTGTGCCGCCGGTGCCTATAACACTAATTTATGTAACCAGTTGGATGGACACAGAATGGAAGTAAGGAAAAAGATAAAAAAAGATGAGCATAAAAGAGAAATTAAAGAAAAAAGGAGACGACAAACAATCCAGGTATCCCTGAATCTCAAACGACAAACAATCACATTGGTGCCAAATCCTACGCGACTGTATTCAACTTTTCGGAAAGAAAGAAATAGAGAAAGAAAAGATTTGCTCTCTTGTGCATCAAATTGCAATAGAATCCAAGTTTTTTTTTTCACTAATAAGTAATAACAAGATGGCGAGAACAATAATACTTAAACAAATGCTGACTATGGATTAAACTTACAAGGAAATGACAATACTGACTAAAAAGAAAAGATTGATAAGTGACATTGTGAACATCTCTGTGACATGTACCAGCAATACAATTTTCTTACAAGTGACACATAATAATATCTTACACTGTTCTTCCTTTATATTGTATTGAAACTTTTTGATTTTTATGAATCATCTGTATTTTATTTTCTCAACAAATCTTCATTCGATATGGAAAATATTAATTTACTTCTATTTTCAATGCAATGTAAAAGGAAAGTAAAGTCTTCTTTTAAGAGCCAATTCTTTTCCTGCAAAATTGGGACATGTTTACTGTACTAATCGCAAAAGAATAAAAGTCCTCTCAGTTGCTTAGATACAGACATGAAGTTTGTTTTGTATAATGCGATCTCAATATATCTACTTCTTTCTTAACAGTTCCAATTTTTCTCTTCTATTTTACTTTTCCTTTCAATATACTCAAACAAAAGAACGAATGTAAAAAAAATAGAGAAAGAAACGATTTGCTCTCTTGTGCATCAAATTGCAATAGAATCCAAGTTTTTTTTTTTTCACTACTTCAAATGATTCTTTGCAAAAAGTAAGACTTTTTTTTGTATCGTTAAGATTCTAGTTAGAATTCGGAACAACCGAAACTTCTTTCGCTTTGAGAGAGAAACAGCAGACAATATGTATCGTCTAAAAATGGAAGAATATGGAAAAGGAATTTTTTTAAAATACCCCTATACTTTCGTTGAAATGTACCTGATTACATGCTTCTTTATTTTAAGTTACCCAAGTACTTTCGAAAGAAGGTTTTTCAAAAAATGGATTTTGTAAAAAACATTTAAAACTATAGTTTTTAGGCGTATTGCCAGTTATAATATAAAATAATATAAATGCAACAAAATTATTTGAAAATATAATATATTTTGAGAAATAGGAACATTTATAGTAAATTTTAATGAGATTTAACGAACACACTCTACAAACAATTGTAATGCAGCCATCCTATTTATCTTTATATACGAGTTATAGAATACAATGATGAATGAGATGAACCAACATCTAAGTAACAGTTTGAGATGCAAAGAAGAAATGGAGGAAAATATACATATATATGCATTTTTCTTCCATCAATTACCAACTTAATTTTTAAGAAAACGCCTAAAAATGAAAACGTATTTAACCAACAATAAAACTTTTAGTTCATTTCGTTGATCATATTATTTAAATCAAACGCTGAATTTTTATTTCAATACCTCTATTAACTTTTTAGATATCATTTTGGTGGTGGAGAATGTGTATGAAAATGAATGTTTGGAGAAGATTGAAGTTTAAGACAAATTTTAGCTGAAAAATATGTGACCCTGGATGATAGGTCAGGCTTCCTTTTTCTTAATAAAGACAAGCAGTTTTGGAAAGAGGAAAGTCTGAACTGCAAGAAATAACAATTTTAAAAAAATTGCCATTCTGTTCTATAGCCAGTATTTTTAATGTATTCGAATACCTTAATTCCAATTCTATCGCTTTTGTTCATTTCTCAATGAAAAAGCATACTTTTTATCTTGCATGGGACAGAAAATAAATGTTGTCAAGACTGAAGCATTAAAAACTGTGAATAGATTGGAAAGTGGTGTAACTGTATAAGATATAACTTCTTTATTATTTAGTAAATAAAAATTATCCGATACTTTCGTTGAAATGCACCCTATTACATGTTTCTTTATTTTAATTCTTATTATATGGTTTATATTTTCTGTTCAATTCCAAATGAAAAAGCGTAATTTCTATCTCTTCTGGAAAATAAATATTGTCAAAACTATTAGTATATTATTTTATTACTAGCATTAAAAACTAGCATTACACTAGCATTAAAAACTATAAATATTATGGAAAGTTTCATAACTGTATAAGATAAAGCTTATTTATTATTTAGTAAATAAAGAAGCATTCTGCAAACATGTTATACTAATTTATCCTACATCATGAACGACGCATTGGTTAATTTGTTGTTGCTCTGTCAAGATATCTACAATCCAAACAAGCGCACAATAAAAAATGCTTTTTTTCCCTCTTTGGCCCTTTTTTTTCACTTGTGCTATATTATAATAAATTGAATATTCAGCTATACTTGAAATATTAATCGGAATAAACATTCTAACAGTGAATATAAAAAATCGTGATTCCCGTTTTCTTGAAATTGTTGAATAAATGTAAAATTTCTACTACACTGTTCTTAAAGACAATGGCATTTTAAAACCTTTAAGACATTCTTATTTAAAATGTCTGTTTATATTTTAATCAATTATGGCAGCAATTTGTAATATGTATATTAATATATTTTCTGAAGTCACTAAAGTAATTAACATATTACATTATTCCTTTTATTCATTTAAAAAAAATCTCTCAAAATTAGAGGACGATAATGACCAGGTGTTTAACATTTTTAACACTTAACACGACACCACACCTCCGTTTCTAGAGCTCATGTTTCCTCTTTCCAGTTAGGTATAGATGTTTGTGGACTTCCTTAATCAAAAAAAAAGCTCAGAACAATGAATGGGAAAGATACAGACATATGGCAAAATGCATATAAATACAACATAACAAGAAATGTTAAATGCTTGAATGAAAAATATCTCGAGTACAATAAAACCGAATTTTTGATCATTGTGATGCAAAGTACGAATGCAGAAATAAAGGGTTATAAATGTTAGTTACTTCCTGAGGGTGTGTGAAAAATAAATTATGAATAAAGTGTAGGTTGTAATAAACGGTGTCCTAAGAAAATTATAGGGTGAGTCTAATTGAAGAAGATATTCTTGATTAATCATTCGAGACTCGATTCCACTGAAGAACCGTCGTGTAAGGATATCTCTTGCATGTTAAATCTGTGAAGTCAAACATCCATCTGCTTGGAGAGCGGGTTGCCAGTTCAGGTGCCATCCTCGTCTTCTGACCGTGGTTCAAAATGACAAGTTTTGTCCCAAAATAGCCCTCGTGTTGCTTTAAAAACAGTATATATATATGTATATGATTGGATGTGTGTACAGTCGATTCAGGTTAATCGGACCACATCGAGACGTGCTATACGTAACATATTAAAATGTCATTATGACCTTTACTGTGCGGCACACGCGTATGGCGAACATACAAACAATAACTACTTTTGCTTATAAACTTTATTCATTAAAAAATAAATTTACAAACAAATTCTTCGAAACGGTCTACACGATACTCAGCATGCGAAGTACAGTAAAAAAACTTCTTATCAAATTCCAGTCAACGTTTGAAGAACTTATCCAGTGTGATCTGACGCGTTCTGTTGACGGACTGCACTTGAACAAAATCACTACAAACATCTAACGCAGCAATGGGACTGCCTTCATTTCCCTCCTGCATGAAATAGCGATGCAAAGTTTCAATGCATTTCCTTGCATCCTGTGTTGTCACTTGCACCAACTCACATTAAGGGCGTCATCATCACTTTCCTGGTCTTCCGATGCTGTAGTGTGTTTTGCTGTAATTCGAGCAACAATTTCAGCGTCGTAATCTTCCTTTTCATCGTAGCCTTGAAGCTCGTTGTCGATGGATAGAAATTCTTCGTAATTTTCGGCCTGTTGAAGTTCCACATTTCCCTCACCATTTTCACTTTCAACCAGCATATCCACATCCACCTCCAAGACCAAATGCTTAAAGCCAATGTGAGAAAAACAGTTCTGAATTGTCTCACTGCTTATATTTCGACAGCCATCGGCCAAAAATGTAACTGCTTGTAAGATGTTGACCTTTGCACTGACTTCTCTGGCTGCTGCTGATGATGAGGTCAGCAAACTTTCTTCAATTGCTTCAATGACGTAATTAACCAACCTTTCACGATAAAAGGTCTTCAAATTTTTTATGATGCCCATGTGCAGCTGTACCAAAGCTGTGGTCCTGGGAAGTAGAAATTCCAGGTGGATGTTTTTTCCAGGCATTTAGGCAGGGGAGACAAGACACGCACAGTTCACTGACTAAAGTGTTCCAAAGAAATTGGTTTACGTGGGATTTCATTTCCCCGAAAAGCGGAGAAGCAGTGGTTCCTCATTGGTGGCTATCGAGCTGCCCGTTCTAAGAATTAAAGTGCTTGCTCACCTCCCACTGGTTCTTTTCCCTTTCGGACTTCCTGCTGTACACATGTGACTTGTGGCTTCTTTTTCATCTTCCCTGCCATGGTCTTTGGTCCTTTTAAACGGAATTCTGGTTCAAATAAGCGAATAATATTAGGCTTATGTACATAGGATTTGTTTCGGTTCTTTAAGATTCGGTCCTATTATCCGGTGGTCCAATTAACCGGATATATATATATATATATATAT
>JAPMOQ010059402.1:418776-431235 GCA_026543055.1 Argiope trifasciata | reverse complement strand
AACCGGTTGAAAAAGTGCACGTGTATTGAAAGTCACAAAACAGGAAGGTACAGGGTCAGCTTATTTCAATGAGCTAAAAATAGAATAGGGATGACCGAAAGTCCGTCGCTAGCTGTCTCACAGACCGCATATTCCCAGTTAAGGGTTAAAAGATTAGCAGTAAAATTGGAGATATTGAGTAAAAATAAGGGACATATTTTTGACCACACCACACTACATATAGTAAGCGATTTTGATTTAGAATTCCAATCTTATTTTTATTACTAATGAAGAGTGTTTTCTCTTTGTCAATTCATATGTATTTGAGCTGATAGCTAAAGAAATATTAATCAATATCTATCAACGGAATTAGCAATCCAGGTAAATTAAATAGAAGATATGCACTTAGTATTGGAGCAAACCTATCAGAGGAAAGATGTCCCAAAGGATTTTTTTCTTCATTATTTAAAGCAACTACGTGAAACATTTTAGCAATATAGTAGGAAATCGAAGTGAATACAATATTTTTCGTTTGGAATTACACGAATGCTAATGATATCAGATCATGCAAATCTAAAATGAGTTGTTAAGGACAGTAACCTATTAAAATATCTGGATTGTCATATGAAATCAGTGCAAGTGATTTATTAGATAAGCGTTCCTCATTTGAGGGACAAAATGAGCATTTTCTTGTAGACATAACAATTTAGAAAGTTATTTAAAATGTTAAAAAAAGGACCAACTGAGAGATTGAGATCCAAAATTTAGAGGAAAATATGTTTTAGAAAAAGGAAATAATTTGGTGCCACTTTGGGTAATCATTTAACCTCTAAGAATGACTTTAATTTTTAAAAAATCTAATAACTTCAAAGCCTCAAACGTTAGATTTCCCCCATTTCTGAGTTCCAGTACAAAATCTTAAATAATAAAATAAAATTCATAAAAAATCTCTAAATTTTTATCATGAATTTAACAATTACTAATGATATGTTCAAATCTGAGATTCTGCTGAAAAAATAATTCAATAAATCTATTGTTTTCCCTGCATTTTTAGCAATGAAAATGCTGGAAAAAATGTATTCAAATGTGATGTCAAGTAACTGAATTCCAGATCTTTTTCTTATAAGCTATTCCTTTCTTGAGTTCATTTTCCAATAAAGCCATTTGGTGAATACAAGTCCTATAAGTTCTCGTCGCGTAATTCATCTGATTATCCAATATTGTAGAATATTTTAAAACTAAAATATAAAATTCAATAACCATTCTGTAAAATCTTCACAGTTGAGTAACAATTTAAATTCTTAGTTTGTACTAACCAGCGGGTGACCGAGCTCCGCTCGGAGAAAACAGGTATCGAAGCTAACAAGAAGATTTTAATTTTCAATTGTGATTTATCAAAACAATACATGCCATAAGAAAATTTGAGAAACCATTGGTGAAAAGATAACCGGTTAAACCTCGGCTTTTCATCGTCCACTAGCGATGTCATGTCTTGATGTTCCATTGGAAATCCCCATCTGCACTGGTCCCTTCCATGTTTGCTGACCATGCACGGAGCGCTTGGGTTCATATCACCACACGAGTTATGGATCATCCATTTCGAGATCAGTTCCTTGAGTTCCGGATCATCTACTGGAAACTTTATTAGTTCACCATATTGGCTATAGATAGCAGCACATTACCGCTTGAAACCTATTAGCCATTATGGCGAAGTAATAAAGTTTGAAAATATCCTATCTGTAACTCCGAACTGCTCGACCGTAGCGCTTCAAAACTGGCACCAATTGATTCCTCGTGGCCAAAAACCCCTGACCCCCAAGTTTACCGGAGTTTATTAATTCTGGGGTGATTTTCGACTTGGCAACCATTCCTCGTATTGTAGTATAAAATTAATATGTTGTTGTTCCCGATGCCATTTATCATTGGCAAGTCCGCTGATCGCTGTCAGCGAAATGAGCGTCCCTTGTTTTTCAGTAGCGCCAACTAGGGCCAAGAGTTCGACTTCACTACTACATGCTTCACATTCGCTTGCACAACCCCTTTTTACAGGGTGGATCATTCAGACTACTCATGGATAGAACACAGAATAATCACCAAGCCCGAACCGGGACGGGAACCCGGTATGCCCAGATCATGGGGAAGATGCGCTACCCTAATGCCAAAATGCCAGCATTTTGCCACTTACATTTTATTAATGTTTCCATTTGACTTTGGTAACGAATAATGTCAAAAATGTTCTGAAAGAACATTGAATAAGTTATCATTTCCTCTGACACGCTACCTCCAAACCAGGACGCCGTCACTAATAACAAAGCAAAATACATTTTTTTCAAAGATAGTATCGGAACAAGAAATCCCTGGTACGATTCATTTGTTTCCATATTTCCCCACAATACTTTTGTAAATGAGAAAGAAGCACCGCAATTATATTCTGCAGAATTTCCCTTTCTCACTTTAAATCAGCATAAAAATCTCAAAAATTGAGTTAAGTGGATTTTCTATGCTCTGAATTAATTAAGAAATATTCTTTCCGGAAATTTAATAAACGGTCTTTAAAGAAGTTTCGCATTAAAGATTTTTCCCCCTTTTAAAATTATCCGAAACCAAATCTCTGTTTCTCATTATGATTACCGAGTTTTGCGCTTTTATTTTTTTTCTTTAAACTGTCGATTTTCTTTTCATTTGGCACTGAAATACAAACCTGGCGATGCAAAATAAATCCAATAATTAAGAACTGTTTCGGATTCAAAACAGCAGTTGAAGAGGCCATCGTATTGCAACTATTGATTTGAAAATAAGATTGCGCAAAATAGAGGATTATTATTTTAACAGTTTTCTTTCAAATTATGGGGTATTCATTAGTCTGGAGTGGGCTTTAAGTCTACTTATTAGAGTATCTTATGATAAATGAATTGATTAAACACGCAGACTGGAGAGTAGGCATCTGAATATAATGCCATTACACATAATTAAGATGAAGTGCATTATCGTGTTGCTTAATTCTTAATTAGAATTCTGTTGTTTACGGTTAAACATCGACAAATGAGCTGTTTGCAGGGCGCGAAAAATAATTGTCCTTCATTTCCGAAATGAATACTTGAGATTTATTTAAGAACTTGGGATCACGCCTAGGAATGTGTGACTAATTGTTTAAAATGCGTTTAATAATTAAAAAGCATGATTAAGCCGTTGAAAATGTGAACATTTTTCATTTCGGTGTGTTCTTTCTATGCTGTAACAACTGAAATACCCTTCTCTCTTAGCAAACGTAAAAGCTTAATTATTTTAAGAGACGTCCAACGATTTATTTGTTTATATTTACAAGATTACGATTATCAGTTGATTGGAAATTTCAACTGAATTTGGCACTATATATTGGTACTAAATATTCTTCATTTAGGTGTTTTTTTTCTATGTTTTAACATCCGAAATTCCATTTTCTCTTAACAAAAGTACAAATCTGACTTATTTTAAGAGACGTCTAACGATTTATTTGTTTATATTTATGAGATTACGTTTATCTGTTGATTGGAAATTTCAAATGATTTTTGGTACAATAATTTATTGAACCTATTGATAGAAAAATGAGATTTTTCTTACTTAGCGGGAATGTACAGTTTATTTTTTATTTACGCTGAAAAGATAGTACAAGGGGCAATTAAAAAAATTATAAGGGAATGAAAATATTTTGTATTAACGACAGACACAGGATGCAAATGGTAATTAGTGGACATACAAGGCGGTGACTTTTCTACAGAATCACCAAACCTGTTGAAGCATTTATCACACCCCTGGACCCAAATATTTAACCCGGGACTTGATAATAATCAGGTCCCTGGCTTCAGAACCAGTTCTCGCCGCATTTTTGAGCTTCACCCTCTGATATCAACCTTGTATAGGATAAAGGATTCTTCAATGCCAGAAAATGAGAATATCCATTTCTGAGACAAATTGGAGCTGTGGGCGGGTGGGTGGCGGCTCAAGATCTACCATCTAAACATTCCCAGCAATGTCTCTGCCAGCTTCAACAGAACGACACCATCTCAGCATCTGTATTCTCATTGCTTCGCCTTCATACATTTCAACAATTTGTCTGTGAATGTTCGATAGAGACACATTCTTGGCCCATTTAAATCGTATCACTGCCCACACCTCTGTGCGAGCCCACTTCTCTCGATGTTTTGCCACTACTGTCGCTGTTTCAGGTCTCAGTACTAGCATTATTAATTCGAATGACCGGTCTAAGACAACTAGCGTGATTTATCTCCATTGTGGGTAACAATATTCCCATCCAAAATTTATACTTTCCAAATAATGGTAACTGATAAGCTTGTTTGGATAACTCCTGGTAGAATAGATCTATATATTTATTTAATAAGAAACTGTCGTAAAACTTTTAGTTATCAGACAGTGCTTTCTTTATTTTATCCATATTTATTTTAATAATTCATTATAACATGGTACAATTAATAATTGTTAAAATAATATGTTTAATAAATTATTTCAATACTAGGAGTAAAATCAATTTATATTTCAATAACATACTTAATTAATTTCTTTCACACAAATTATTTTAATAAATACAATATTTTTTTACTCAGGCTTAGAGTAAAGGGAAAAAAAACTTTATTGAGGCTATTCGAACTTACAATAATATGCAAAGTTTTGTTATCTTTATAATTAATTTTGTTTGATATATTCGCAATTACTATACTCTGATTCTGCATATTTATATATCATGGATAAAGACTATTCTTTTTCCAAACACGAAAGATACGAGCACTCGCTTCTACTCATTTTTTTCTCCTTTCCCATCAAATCATTCTAATATCTGCTGACCCAAAGCCACTGCCCCCTTTCCCTTCCAATCGGGGCACCCGACCCCCTCCTCTCCACCCGGTTCCACCCCTATCGGAGGTAATTAATATTCAAAGGGGTAATCCGGAAAGGAGGATCAGTCCAATCGAGACACTGGCCCACATTCGATTTTTGCAGGTGGTATGAGCGTTTATGTTCTACGCGTCCTCGCCTCATTACCACTTTAAAAGCAGCTGCAACCCCCCTAGCCCCGACTTTCTTGTTCATCGTTTAACTTTCTTCATCCAGCAGTAATTCAGCTGCTTCGGTTGATGGATGGGTTATGTAAATGAATGAAGTGTAATCAGCAGGAAT
Organism: Argiope trifasciata; assembly: GCA_026543055.1. Classification (NCBI taxonomy): domain Eukaryota; kingdom Metazoa; phylum Arthropoda; class Arachnida; order Araneae; family Araneidae; genus Argiope; species Argiope trifasciata. Next base: position 426,084 of record JAPMOQ010059402.1, on the reverse strand, counting down.
TGCACAGATACAGTGGTCCCTGCTTCTTAGGAAGAATTGTTTTGGTAAAAATCGATAGTGGATTTCAGAAGTATCGGGTGTGAATATATATATAATAATTTTATAATCCAATATTATTTATTCTAGTTAGTCCAATAGTATTCACAATCCAATATTATTAGTTAGTATATTATTCATAATCTAATATTATTAGTTAGTCCAATATTATCCATTATCCAATGTTATTAGTTAGTCCATTATTATTCATAATTCGATATTATCAGTTAGTCCAATGTTATTCATTATCCAATATTTTTAGTTAGTCCAATGTTATCCATTATACAATATTATTAGTAAGTCCAATATTAATCATTATACAATATTATTAGTTAATCTAATATTACTCATAATCCAATATTATTAGTTAGTCCATTATTATTCATAAATCAATATTATTAGTTTGTACAATACTATTCATAATTCAATACTATTAGTTAGTCAATAATCCAATATTATTTATTACATAATTTCTTAATCCAGCATAGAGGAGAATTGATGAATGGGATATGTAGATAGATAGTGGATAAGAAATAGTGTGGAAATAAGAAATGAATGAATAATGCATAGGATATGTAGATAGATAGTGGATAAAAATAGATAGTAGATATAAAGAATTTCGAGTGTGAAAATTCAAATTAAATTATAATTTCGTTTTCCAATGCAGAATCGATAAATGGGATATGTAAATGGATGAAATGCAATCAGCCAGAATTACCTCAGGACAGTGGTCCCTGCTTCTTAGGAAGAATTGTTTTGCCAAAACTTAATAGCGTATTTAAAACATTTCGAGCGTGAAAGTACAAATTAAATAATAATTTCATAATCCAATATAAAAGAGAATTTTTAATCAAAAACCCAATAAAAATATTTTTAATTCCGAAAATACAATTCCTTGCACGAAAAGCTTACAACCGATGGAAAACCCTTTGAACAGCTTATCAAATTAAAGTCACTTGAAGTTTTTAACTTTATCTTCATGATCCATAGTTTTCCAAAAACTTTTTTGTTTGTTTTATCACAAATAATTGATAAATAGAAGACGAAAATGAATAAAAGTTTTATCTAGTTTCTAAAGAAGCAATTTATAACATTCTAAATTATATTAAAAAATCATCGAACTCGGCTGTTAAAAAATATTATGTAGTATTCTAATGTCTTCCTTAATAGAACTTTTATTCGTAAACCTAATCTCTTCCATTTCAATGACTGTATATATTAGGAGAACTGCTGGAAATTGATAAAAAGAAGAAATTATTTCGAACTTAATTTTAGAAAAAAAAATAATTAAATGATATATTTAGAAACAAATTTAGAAAGAATAACTCATTAGAAGCAACTCAATAGATTTCAGCAATCGAAATAGTAATTAATAAATTTTAGAAGCAGAAAAAACCTTTTTTCCGAGAAAGTCTACCCTATTAAAAGTTCTCGGAAAATTCCTCTTTCCGTTCTTAATGCATTCTTTTCCGAGATGTAATTCGTCCTGTTTCTGTTGATGGACGATGTATGTAAATGTAAAAGAGGAAATCAGCCCAAAAGGCACGGTTCCCCATCTGTGAGACAGCAAGAAAATCAATACTGGATTTGGTCCATTAAGTAAAGTTGCCTCGGTCCTCAGAAAAAAAAATAGGAAGTCTGCAATTTCTATGGAAATTGATGTGTAATTCTCCTCTATCTAAATATGTAGACTGGATACTGAAGGAAGTTTCATTACAGTTATTTTTGCTTGCTTCGATTTTGTATAAGTGCATTTGTTTTATAAAGTACGACTATTGATCAGACCATTCTTTTTTAATCTTTTAAATGTCAACGACGGGACTATGCAAATGCGAACGAGTCAATTTAAGTTTTAGCGAGATATTAAGTTCCTCCAAAATGCTTTGGGGATAACTCAGAATTTTTATTTTACATAAATCAAGGTGATAGAATTTAAATAAAAAAACACTTGATTTTTGAATAAACTAAAATGAGAGTTGGAAATAAACTTCAGAGTCAAAAAGATGTGACTTTGAAATGTTATTCACAGACAACCACTTTTAAATATATGGGTAGTGATAACATGCTCATTGGCCAGAATTGATGGTCAAAATGTATAAAGTAGGGAAAACAGATCAATAACCTTATCCAATCAATAACAAATTCATTCATATGCATTAGAAGCTTTAGAATAATGTATGAGTTCCAAAAATAAAGTGGAAAAAATACCATATAGAGGTTGGAAATAATTGCAGTTAATGTTTCAAAATACTCTATTACAACGCAGACATAAGCTTGTATAGATTGAAATGAGTTTCCATCACAATCTATATGGCACAGAATACATTATATAATTCTTAACTTATTTTAAGAACATTTCATCCTCACGTCAAGCAAGAAAATCACGAAAAGTACCTCGATTTAGGAATAAAAATAAAATATTATTTTCCCTCCCTCTAAAATAAAAGTGTTATTAATTGTAAAACAATTTTAATTTAACTGTAATATGAGACAAGAAATACAAAATTCTGACTACATAAAATTAATTTGCTTATTAAATAATGATGACTTCACTTGCACTTTTCGATTTGTTTGAAAAAAGAAAATATTTTTATATTGAACAATTTCCAAATTCTTATATTCAGTTTTTAAGAGTACTTAGAGCATTTAATCCTAGCATTAAATAATTAATTAATTGGTATTAATTCTCATTAATATGTCTGGAAGAAATGCTGCAACCTCAACCGTCGTCTTCATTTTCTAAACATAGTTTAAGTTAGTAAGCTTCTTGCTAATAGTGTTCCAATGTATAATCAAAACATGGAACTTTCAATTATATCAAGTCATTTCTATTTATTTGTGCAAGTACTTTCCTCATTCTGTAAAAGATATACACGTATGGACACTTGTGTAGATATTCTATTACTTTATTGTTTACTTAAGTTTTTAGCACGTTTAAATTGTTATATGAATTTGGACGCTAAACAAGTTACATTATTTACATAATTAACGTTATTAACCTTCCAGCTGGCACGGCCATCATACCAACATGAAAGGTCGTGCGTATTTCCCACATAAACTATAGTAAATTGTAAATTTTCAAAAGCGTAACAATTAACATAATTCATAACTACTATCACTTTGAATTTTTGTTTTAATTTCAAAAAAGCAGAAAAAATATAAACATAGATTGCTATGACGATATAAATGACGACGGGCAAACCAAATTGATTTAAAAGTAATATTAATGTAATTGTCGATATTTTGACAGAACAATTTGCATATAAAATATAGAAGTGCAAGTATACATAATTTATGTATAAAAAGGGAAAAAGTAATTGAAAGTTAGATATGAAAAGGAAGAAAATACTTTCATTGTTATTTCATTGCAGCTTTGCAATTTGAGCAAATGTGTTTAGTGTGCCCCAAACGTCGCATCTTCCACTTCTTCATTACCTAGTTAGGGTTTTCTCTTTAGCATCTTTAATTTTAGCTCACTTTTTAGACATGTGGGGGCTTTTTATCAACATTTTCCTTCGTAAGTGCATTTGCTAGCTGTCGGCAGTCTAAAACAACACGGATTTATTTGTAAAATTTTACAAAATCAGATGTGACAAAAACTGACTTGAACGGTCACGCGTATCTCTAAAATGCAAATATATGATCGACAGAGACCTATTAACGCCAGAAACTTACGACGTGAACTGAAAGTAGGTCCAAGGGAGGGGGACAAATAGCCGAGGGCAGGTGTTCCCAGTGCCACCAGTTCTGAAGGTATTTAAAGAAATTCATCTCTTGTGTATGTCTCACATACGCCCGACCCCTGGAAGATTAAACTGAAAAAATGGGAGAAATATTCCTACTCGCTATTGCATTGTTTATAATTCTTTTTTTTTAACTTAAACATTTTCTGATTTTTAAAAATTAATGCATTGTGCCTAAAACTGGCAAAATAATGTTATTTACTTATACATTAGTCATTGCTATAAACTTTGCATTAATTGAGAAAAAAAGATGCTGATATATTTTATGGTTTTGGGGTGTTTTCTTTTTGATTTCTATGATGAGGAAATGCACTTCCCTGCATGTATCCCATTTGAGCGATGAATCAAATCATGATTACATCGTCTATTTTATTTAATGTTTCTTTTAAAATATCGCCAAATTTCGCCAACATTGCTCCGATACTATACAAGCACTATTCTTTTCATTTAATTGTTAGAAACACTCGATTTTAATTTTCAATCTAACTTAAATTATAAACAAGCAATTTGATTTAATGTGAACTGAGGTAATGTAACTTATTTCGTTCTCACTATACGTTTCATAGTAGTTTTAAAAAAGAATGCCGAATATAGAAATAATTTGCAGCAAATAATTAAAAGAATAAAAAAAAAACAATCGACTTATTATGTTGTTAAAGTTTTCACATCAGGAGTTTCAAATAAAAATTTTATAAATATATAATTAATTTAACGATTGAATATATTTAAAATGTATCCTTCATTAAAGCGAGCTTCTGAAATTAAAAGATTTTTTTTTTTTTTTGTAAAACATCCACGCAATTTCAAAAGTCTGATCTTTAACTTAATGGGTAATTTTGAAAAAACTTCAAGGATTACCATTCTTATTTGGAAGAAACTCATACAAGGATTACCATTCTGTAACTACCGATACTTAAGTAAGACAACTTTTAATCCCAGCAATCAAATGCGAATCATTTTGATTGCACAAAGTCATTGGAGTTGTACAAATATCCATTTCCTAATAATTTTACTTTTAATGCTACTTTCAAGTTGAAATAGATTACTTGAAGTGATATTATGAGAAATGAGGAAATATTATACCGGAATTCAAACGATTATTTTTTAATGCCTCGCTATAGTGGTTGAAGAGATCGATATAAAGTAAATTGCGACTTTTAATCTTGTAAATCTGTGATGTATTTAAATTGAGATGTTTAAAACATGTTTAATGGCCTAGAAAATACCTCAAATAGCATTATTAGGTTTTGTTAAATTCTATTATTGAACATTTTGACCCTTTCAATACATTCAGAAGGGGGAAAATACTTAGAAATTTATAAATTCAATTGACCGCCTTCGTTGGCCGATATATTCAACAGGATATTGTTTCCTTTGACGTTAGCTAATAAATATTTCACCTTTATTGTTTGATAAAATTAAGGAATCTGAATTTAATGGAAAATAAAATACGAAGAGAAATTGACTAATTATTTATATACTATCAAAATTTTATTTAAAGCATAAAATAACCAATAAAATTAAATTTTTAAAACAGATCGTTTACAAATTGCAAACGTACATGTTTCAGAGTCGTAAGATCAACATGAGTAAATTTCAAATGATATTCCAAAATTATTTCTTTTGCGGCAGCAATGTGTTGGGAAAAGCTAGTATTTTTATAAACGTCAAAACCCAAGAATATACACTAATGGAAAAAAATCCTAACACTAGGAAGGAGCTGCGCTAGATAAACGAAATTTGGTAGGCGTGTTTATACATCTGAAAGATGACGTCGATTCAAATTTCGAGCTACGCGCGTAAGTGTGGCGCTAGTAGCGACACTATGAACATGCAAATGAGGTTTGCTTTAAATAAGCGCTGTAAGGTTCGTGATCGTTATTTACAGGTGAGATTTGACGTAGTGGGTTAATGTTAGTCAAGGATGCCTCTGAGAAGACGAAGAAGCCATTATCTACAGCTCACTGAGTTTGAACGAGGTAGTGTTGTAGGGCTACGAGAAGGTGCGTTTTCTTTCCGCGATATTGCTGAAAGACTTGGCAGGAATGTATCCACTGTGCATGAGTATTGGTGGCAGTGGTCAAGGGAAGGTATGGCTGTTCGGCGTATGGCTGTGGCTAATCGTACTGCGTCTGCAGCTGAAATTCGAGCTGCAGTTGGCACCACAGTGACACAACGAACTGTTACAAATCGGTTACTTCAAGCACAGCTCCGAGCCAGACGCCCTGTACAGTGCATTCCACTGACTCCAAAATACTGCCGTTTGCGACGTGAGTGGTGTCAAGCTAGAGCTCATTGGAGGACGGAGTGGAGATCTGTTGTGTTTTCTGATGAAAGCCGGTTCTGCCTTGGTCGCAGTGATAGCCGTTTGTTGGTTAGAAGGAGGCCAGGTGAACGCCTGCTAGTGACCTGTCTGCGGCCTTGACATACAGGGCCTACTCCTGGAGTTATGGTTTGGGGAGCAATTTCGTATGACAGCAGGAGCACTCTCGTGGTTATCCCACGCACCCTGACTGCAAATTTGTACGTCAGTCTAGTGATACAACCTGTTGTTCTGCCATTCATGAACAGCATTCAAGCATTTTCCAACAGGATAATGCTCACCCTCATACCGCTGTTGTAACCCAACATGCTTTGCAGAGTGTCGACATGTTGCCTTGGCCTACTAGATCACCAGATTTTTCTCCAATCGAGCACGTATGGGACATCATTGGACGACAACTCCAGCGTCATCCACAACCAGCATTAACCGTCCTGCATTGACCGCCCAAGTGCAACAGGCATGGAACTCCATCCCACAAAATGATATCCGACACCTGTACGACACAATGCATGCACGTTTGCATTCAAAATTCTGGCGGCTACACCGGTTACTAATGTGCCAACATTTCACATTTGAAAAGTGTCTTCTTACCAATGGCTCTACCTGTGATCTTGAAACTTTAATCAATTAAATATGTTACCTAGACAAATGTATTCCTAAAATTTCCTTACTGTACAATAATGTTTTCTTGGTGTTGGGATTTTTTTCCCCTCAGTGTATATCTCTTTGCACTGGAAAGGAAATCAGTAGTCGTCTACGCACATAATTGTTTTATGATTTAGGGGTTATAAAGGGGATTTAGGGGGTATATATATGATACCTAAAATATTATATTAAATATCATAAATTATTATATAATATTATAATATATGTTCAATGACTTATTTATCTACAGAAATGTACATGATAAATAAAATTTTTCAACACGTTTTATGTTAGATATATTTTCCACAACATAAATTTTTAAAGATAATATGTATTTTAACTTCTGAATCAGCAAATATATTTTTCAAATTTCAAAGATTTCTCGCCAAGGCTCCACAAAAGATATTTAAAATTTTCGCAAAGATTAACTATATTTCTAGGGTAGAAAAGTAAGATCAACAAGGTTCAAAAGAGCCCCATTTCAATTATTTTCAATATTGATATCAATAAGAGATCAATGTATAATCAATATAATCAATAATCAATATATCAATAAGAGAT